>JARHVA010000607.1:3820000-4395000 GCA_037957365.1 Torreya grandis | reverse complement strand
TTTTTCTTATGTTTTGGTTACGCACATTATCATTTGTGGTGAACAAATTAATATTATTATCAAACTCTTCATTAATGGCTCTATCTATTGCAACATTGGTTCTTGTCATCAATAACTTTCAATCATCAATATTGAATTTTTATGATTTGTAATAAATTTACAAAACTTTGTTGGTCCTTGCTTTCTACTTGTCTAAATATCTTATCCAAAGTAACAACTATTTTGAATTCTTCCCATGATAGTTTTACATGTAGGTTGCTATCTGATGTTGATGTATCACTAACAAGAGGTAGTTGTCCCAAATAACCAATCAAAATCATATATATACCTCCAAAACTCATGTTTGTATTTTCAAAAGATGCTTCATGAAGTCAAGAGTCTATATTTTGTTGTAAATTTTGTCCAATGAAGCTCATTTCGTCAATCACTATGTATTTTACATGGCAGATCTCTCTTGCAAAGTTGTAATTCTTATTCCTTCTAATTCAATAAACTCCATGATTAAAATTTGAAATTGTGAATGGATGGTTGAGGCATTAATATTGAGTGTTGTAAATCCATATGGTCAAAGTAATAGAAGTGAAGAATGCTCTGTGAATACTACATGTTGAAGGGCTCGACTAATGACACTAATTAGACATGATTTTCATGTTACCATTATTCCTTGAATTATCATGCATAATGACAAAGTATTTTGACCTTGATAATAATGTGTCATGATTATATCAAGTGTTCATTTCTATTTAACACCCAATGTTTCATATCCATTTCGTGTTATATCATCAATTACGACAAACCCATTATCTTTCGCGGTACTTTTAAATTTTATCGCTTTATTTATGTATTCTTAACCTTTATATTAATCATTCCATTGTGTTTGTCTATAAAGATCTATTATTTCCAATGTGTTTATTTCATTAACTTCCATAAATTCATCACGTTGTAGCCTATATATGATTTCTCACTCACATTCCTTTATGTTTTATTCAATAGGTTGATTGTCCTCGTATTTATAATCACTATGATTTTTCAACATCTTCTGGAATGGTCTTACGCACGACATGCTAAGGATTATAATTAAATGATTCCCAATTACTTTTATGGCATCATCAAGTCCATTATATCTTTGTATATCACAAATGGCTTACAAATTAATAACTCTAACCATCAAAAAATCAATGCATTTATGTGATTCACATGCAGGGATGGAGGCAAACCTTAGGAATACTCTTACAATAATTTCCATACCCCTCACCTCCTATTTTTTTCATCTCTTTTTCACCTTGGATTATATGTCCAAGATCTAGCTACCTCAATAAGTGAAACACTTTCCATAGAAAAAGGCTTGTTCATGTATCCATCAATGAAAGATTCTATATGTCCATCATGGTCATCTTCATATTTTTCAGTTACCATTTTGAATACCTTATGAAAATGATTCAAATTGACAAATACTTTATTGCTCTCTACTAATGGAATGTGAAATGTTTCTTGTGCCCCAATGTCTCTTTCAATAATTATTTCAATTATAAGTCGCCTATATGCTCTTGTTACTAATTTATTAGGGTTTTCAAAATTTACAAGCCTCATAATTGTTGGCCAATTTTGGACCACATACAAATCTTCTGCTTAGATAAATCAACTGAGTAGAGTTCCTATTTGAGTGAATGATTAAATGACTTGTACAAGCCTAAAAAGAACTAGATCGTCAACATGATGTCATGCAGAAATAGATGGGTTAGCTTGATTATGCATTTAATAAATTCACTTGAGAAGCCTCTTAGGTCAAAGATTTGTATGGACATGAATTTATTCATGCCTAGATCATGCTCTACAAATTTTGTATCTTGATGAGCTTGCTATCTCAAGATATAAATATTCAAAGTTGAAATTATAGAGTAGGACGTGCATGCAAACATCAAATTTGGGCCTCATAAAATATCCATTTAAATTCAAATGTTCTTGAAGATCCAATGGTTTGTGTTTGATCGTGCATCAAATATCTAATAATGCACGATGACTGACAAAGCTAGTAGGTCTAAGATGATCAACGGTGTACGATCTATCATACTAAACTAGATCAATGGTGAATGGGTGATCAATGATGTCAGTGGGCCCAAAAAAATATAACGGTACACATTTGATCATGCACCCAAGATCAACAGTGAGAGATGGGTCAAAAGGTCAATGAATCTTGAAGACAAATATGTAGGTGATAAGTGTCTTATTCATGTTAAACTGACATAAGATCTATGGCTCACATTCATTTATATAAAGAAAGATCAATGGTATATGATAAATAAGATCCAATGGTGCTCATCCAATTGTGAATCACAGATTGATGACCAATGATGAAGGTCAAAGGTGTCATAATCTCAAAGACCCAGATCAAGATCAATGATTCATATTAAAATTTGAAGACATGAGACTTTAAGTAGAGGTCAAACACAATCCAGGTTAAACTAGAGTAGATATTTCAAGATCAAATATCACCATTAAAGCTTAATAAAAGTAAAATTGGTATTTTAGGGCCTAATATAGAGATAAAAAATGGACTAGCATTTATTGAAGCAAGACTAAATAATCTGTGGATCTTCGTCAATATAGTGACTATACGAAAACTAATAATTTAGATTGGTTTTCAATCTATAGTAGACCTATGCTTAGATATTGAAGTAGGGGAAAATATATGTTATTATAGAGAAAAATCTCATCTATCGATAATCATAGCTTCAACAAACAAGTACTTATGGCCACCCAAAGCAGACATGGAATGGATTTATCCGAATTCAGGATATGAGGGCTTTGTCTTTAAAATGAAAACAAGTGGGAGATGGTGTAGAAGATCAAAGCAAAGGGATTTGGTGGTTAGAGAAGTAGTTGGATCATTCAATGTTATTCAGATCTTAAAGATTTTTCTTCCTTGAAAGGATCATGACTCATCATGCAAAACAAACCCTTGTCTTCTAATGGATCTCTCAGCCAATGAGAAGTGCTTGAAGATTATTGGAGCAAATGAAGGCTAATCTGTCAATGAAAAATTAGTCCTAATTGAATTTAGTGTGGTGGAGCATTCATCGAAAGGTGGCAATTCATTGATTATTCTTTGTTAACGTGCTCCCTTTCTTTTTTCTTCTCCTTTTCTCTATATCACTCATTCTTTCCTATTTGTATCTCTCTCTCTCTCTCAGATTCTAGAATCTCACAAGGACTCTTTAATTTTCAAGAGCAAGGGACTCTTTGAGATATTCCAAGATATTCTCCTCTATATTAGGTAAAATCTTATCAACAATTTATAAGAACTACCTTTTGATGCAATAAAAGACTTTATTTACCTATCTATTGCCTTGGATCTGTGTTGAGTGAATTGTGCATGATGACACTATAAAGGAGATTCTTCCTCATCCATTGTCCTCCTTTATAAACTCGTTTAGGGTGTTTTCAAGCTATTATAGGTCTGGATTAGTGTTCTTCCTGAACCTAGTCCATGAAATACTTATGCACTGAGCTAGATTGTGAGGTTGTGTCAGCTAGTATTGTCTTGTGCAGATCTAGTGTGGGTTCAAGCTTATGGGAGTTTCCCATTTTTATTTGGTACATCACCTTTTAGCCTTATTAGGATCCCTTTTCCACCTTTTTGACCCTTTTCCCTATGATAACATTAGTTTAGGTGATCCATCAAGAAGAAGTTGACCTTCTCTAGAGGTTCAACCCTATCTTAGGTTACCCATAGCCTAGGGTTGTTCCCATATTATGGCTTATTCAGAGGGAGCTTGAAGAACTCCCCCATAAGGATGTAATCTCACACCACAACATTTTCTAGCATACCTGGTGGGACTTACTACGTTGTTCACTAGTGAAGAGTTTTGGTATTCTCTTCATCTAATCAACCTTTGGAATCAAGCATTCAAACATCAATGGTGACTCTGAGCATATATAAAATAGTTTAAGTAGCCTAAATAAGTGTGTAATCATCATAATCTAGTATGTAAAATCAATCATATTTTGATCAGTATGCTTATTCTCTACCTCAGCATCACACTTATCAGTCAAATAATGTTTGTGTTTCTCCCAAATGGCCCTCAAATAGCCTATCAAACCTATCATGGTCTTTTCCCTCCTCCCACCCCTACATATGACCAAGGTTAGTTTCCTTTGAATTCAAATTAGTCTTTTAATTCCCCTTGTCAAGACCAGGCTTATCATGTTACATCCTTATCAAGAGTTAATCAAGCATTATAAATTTATATTGAGTTGATAAGGGATATTGGTGGGGGTTTGGAGTTTTCTCCAGTCATCCCTATCCATTTTATATAAGAGGAAATGAGTGATATTAATTTGGTCAATATCAAATTGTCATTTTGTGAGGGTGAACAATGGTCATCTTTTAAGAATGAGGACATAGTAATGATGAGAGGCATGATCTAGAACATAGATAATGTGTTGATATCTTATGAAGAACAACAAGATCATTTGGATTAGTCTTATGTGTCCTCTCCCCTCCAATATCCTTAAGCTCAACCTTCAAGAGTTCCTAATCAGCCCTTAGTCAACCTTTTCAAAGTCTATCCTTGTCAAAACTCATAAAAGCAATACTAGACCAAGGCAGAACAATCATGAAAATCAATGAGGGGGTTAAAATTGGATAAGAATTCCCCATTCATGCCACGATGGGATAAGGATCCTCTTAAAAAAATTTGGAATGTGTGGGAATTTATTGAAGAAGCTAACTATCCACAGGTTGAGAAGCGAGAATTAAAAGGATGGGTATTATCCATTGAAAAAGTGTTTGAGCAGTAGAAGAAAGAGTATGTCAAACTTGATCCAGTCAGTTTGCCCTCTCCTACCCCTATGCCCATTCCCATTCAAGAGCATGAAGTCATTCCATCATGGATCTTCTCCAACACATTCAACCCTAGCTATGTCATGCCCTCACTTGTGAGACCACCCTCTCATATAACCATTCAAACAGAAGAAAAAGTGTATGTTCCCTTCTCATTTCCATCAAGGAAATCAACTCAAAAGGGCATAAAAAAGTAAGAGGTGTTGGTTATGGAGGTCTAAGCACCAGTTCAAGAGCCACCAAAGAATCCATTTAAGGTACCTAGCTGGAAGGATACTCTCATAAGCTACAAGAAAGGTGAACTTATTCACCCTCCCACCATCTCCCTCTTGGATAAAGAGCCTATTTTATAAAGGATAGAGGAGGAGCTTGCAGTCATAAGTGAACCATAAGAGGAAAATACAAGTGTCTATGATGAGGAAATCATGATAAGTAGCCCACTTCATAAGGAAGAACATGTTTCAGCTTTCAAGTTACATGAGCTTGATGAGAAGAAAGATGACAACCTTCATGAACTTATTATGGAGGTCAAGGTCAACTCAAACAACTTAGAAGATCAATGACAACATTTGTGCCTAGATTTCTTGAGTGAAATGGAGTAACTTAGTGTTGTAAACTTACTTGAAGAAGACAATCCTCAAGCTAAACATGGGGAAAACCTTAAATGGAATACTGAAGGTCCATTCTACAAAGATGAAGAAGAGGATCAGAACCAAGTGTTTGAGATTAGTCCACTTCAAGAAGAGGTGTCAGTTGATGATAACCCTGATATGTTGGGGCTAGAAGAAAGTATATTAGACCTTGAACAAGAGAAATGTGATGTTTTAGACCTTGGATGGTCAAATCAACCCTCATTTTCATTTGAAAAATAAGATGAAATCTCGAGTGAAGTTGATGAAGGAGACATCTCAAGTGCTCAAGGGATACAGTTTGAGAATCATACCAGTGAAGACCCTGAAGAGTTATGGTATCAGTTCAATGCCATAACCAAAGAGTTTGAAGAGGCTAAGAGATATGTTCTTCCTCCAAAACACTATGTGCATGCTGCTCTAAGCATGATCAATCCTAATTTGCACAAAGACAAGGTGGAAGAACATGTTTTTTTAACTACCAATTGAACCAAGTACAATTGCTCCCAATGGCCTTAATGATGTCTTTGTGTAAGGCTTTCTTAAGGGTGATGAGTAACATCAAGTAAGTGATCTTGAAGTCTAACATGAACCAAGTTTGGAAGAATTGTACCAATATGTCTACATTAGAGACATGTTTGTGTTCCTTTTCATCGATTAGAGAGCACATCAGAAGGATTGGCCATCAAGCTATTTGGTTCACCATTTATGGTACCTCCAAAGCAAGGTATTTTTCATCTTGGTTTGTTAGAAATGAATGATACTAAAAGTTTCCCATTTGACCCAGGAGGAGTTGCTTGTAAATTGCTATATAATATTATATATATTAGAGTAGATTTCATGCTTTTTTCTAAGTGCCTATGTGCACATTTGTTTAGTAGGTTAGTTGCCCTTGCTTTGTTTAGGTTAGTTTCCTTTCCTATTATGTGTTTACTTTTATAAAGTGCCTTAGGGTAATTTATTTTATTTTGAGTTTTTTGGTCCTTTTTGTTTCAAGAGAGGGTTTTCAAGAAAGGGACAACCTTACTCAATTCAGATCAGCTTATGACTCCATACCCAATAAATCAAACAAGGCAACTAGTTTGGGTTCTCAAGCAATAGCAGGCATGCTTCCCTATGAGTTGCCAAAGATGTTGGCCAATTTTGGCCCATATGCAAAGATTCTACCTAGATAAATTAGCTGAGTAGAGTTCCTATTTGAGTGAGTGATCAAATGACGTATCAAGCCTAAAAGGAACCAAACTATCAATAAGATGTCATGAATAAATAGATAGGTTAGCTTGATTATGCATTTAGTAAATTCACTTGAGAAGCCTCTTAGGTCAAAGAGTTGTATGGACATGAAGTTCTTCATACCTAGATCATGATTTGTAAATTTTGTGTCTTGATGAACTTACTATCTCGAGATATAAAGCTTTAAAGTTGAACTTATAGAGTGGGATGTGCATGCAGACATCAAATTTGGGCCTCATGAAATAGCCATTTGAATATAAATATTCCTAAAGATCCAGCCATGACTAAAAAATCTAGTGGGTCCAAGTTGATAAATGATACATGATCCATTGTACCAAAGCAGATCAATGACAAGCAAGCGATCAATAATGTCAGTGGGTCCAAAAAGATATAATGGTGCACATTTGATCGTGCACCCAAGATCAATGATGAATGATGGGTCAAAAGGTCAACAAATATCAAAGACAAATGTATGAGTGACAAGTGTATCAATCATGTTAAATTGATAGAAGATCTATGGCTCATGTTCATTTGTACAGAGAAAGATCGATGATGCATGATAAAGAAGATCTAATGGTTCTCATCTAATTACAAATCATAGATCGATGGTGTGAAACAAAGAAGATCCAGTGGTGATTTTCCAATTGTGAATCATAGATCAATGACCAATGATGAAGGTTGAAGGTGTCATAATCTCAAAGACCCAGATTAGGATCGATGACTGATATTAAAAGTTAAAGATATGAGACTTTGAGTAGAGCTTGAACATGATCCAAATTGAACCAGAGTAGATATTTTAGGATTAATGTCACTATTAAATCTCAATAAAGGCAAAATAGGTCTTTTAGGGCCTAATATAGAGATCAAATATGGACTAGCAGTTGTTGAAGCAAGACTAAACAATCAATGGATCTTCATCGATATAGTGACTATACAAAAACTAATAACTTGGATTAGTTTTTAATTTATAGTAGACCTATGCTCATATATTAAAGTAGGGGTAGATATATATAATTATGGAAGAACATCTCATCTATCGACAATCATAGCTTTGACAAACAAGTACCTATGGTTGCCCAAAGTAGACATGTCATGGCTCTATCTACATTCAGGAAATGAGGGCTTTGTCCTTATAATGAAAATAAATGGGAGATGGCATAAAAGATCAAAGCAAAATGATCTAGAAGTTAGAGAAGTAGTTAGAGCATTCAATGTTGTTCAGATCTTATATATCCTTCTTTGAAAGGATCACAACTCATCATGTAAAATAAACCCTTATCTTCTAGTGGATCTCTCAGCCAATGAGAAGTGCTTGAAGACTATTGGAACAAATGGAGGCTAATTTATCGATGAAGAATTAGTCCTGATTGGATTGTGTGGTGAAGCATTAATTGAAAGGTGGTAGTTCATTTATTATTCTTGGTTAACATGATCCCTCTTCTTTCTTTTCCCTTTCTCTATATCACCCATTCTTTCCCATTTGTATCTCTCTCTCTCTCTCTCTCTCTCTCTCTCTCTCTCTCTCTCTCTCTCTCTCTCTCTCTCTCTCTCTCTCTCTCTCTCTCATTATAGACTCTCATAAGTACTCTTTAATTTTGAAAAGCATAGGAATCTTTGAGATATTGGATATATATTCCCCTCTTCATTAGGAAAAATCTTATCAAGAATTTGTAAAAACTACCTCTTGATGTAATCAAAGACTTTCTTTACCTATCTCTTGCCTTGGATCTATGTTGAGTGAGTTGTACATGATGGCATTATGAATGAGATTCTTCCTCATCCATTGTCCTCCTTTATGACCTACTTTAGGGTGTTTTCAAGCTATTTTAGGTCTAGATTAGTGTTTTTCTTGAACCTAGTCCATGAAACACTTATGCACTAAGCTAGATTATGAGGTTATGTGAGCTAATATTGTCTTGTGCAGATGTAGTGTGGGTTCAAGCTTATGGGAGTTTACCATTTTTATTTGATGCATCACATTTTAGACTTCTTAGGATCCATTTCCACCCTTTCTAACCCTTTTCCCTATGAAAACATTAGTTTAGGTGATACATCAAAAGGAAGCCGGTCTTCTCCGGAAGTTCAACCCTATCATAGGTTACCCACAACCTAGGGTTGTTCCCTTATTATGGCTTAATCAAAGGGAGCTTGAAGAACTCTCTCTAAGGGTAAAGATTAATGTCATAACAATAACATTAGATGATAATTTTAAGAACTCTTCTCTACTTTTGTTATGTACTTGACAATATAGTTGACTATAACATGTGTAGAAAGAATGGTGTTCCAGTCTACGTTTTCTCTCCATAGTTGTAATATGTAGCGATTGCATGCATTTAATCTATCATCATTTATTACAAGTTAAAAAAATTTATCACTTGTCTCTGAGTCTTGATATAATTTTGATCCCTCAAGATTCAATAGTCATGGTGCATTATACCTATAAACAATAATACCCTGATTGTTAGTTCTTGCACACATATTTAATTTAATTTATATATAATTATTTCAATAATAGAACATATTACCTAAAAACCATTCATCTTATTTTATTACATAGGCATGCACCCTCTTTGCACATTATATGTCATTCTACATAATTGAGTAACTCTTCATAGTCATGTTCCATATCCACTCGCATCAGTTGTCTTGTATGTTGAAGACATGAATGTTTCATAAATTTTATAATGCCTACAATTCATAATATAAAATAATTTATTAGTTTCAATGAAAAAACAAGACTATTGTATAAAACATACATTTGGTGAGGATTGATAACATACTTGTATTCATATCAATAGGTTTTTAGTTTGCTTGACATATAGCATGCCATCTGCCCATAGGATTTAATTTTGGATAATGTATTTTATGAATATAAGTCCACATCAAAACACAAAACCATATGACTTACATAAAAATGACAATAAAATACACATACCATGATATTGTCTTAAAAGAAAATAATAATTCTCACAATGAAATAAAGTCTTAAGAAAATATTTTCTATTTTACATGCATTTCTTTGGGCAATTTTTTTTTGATGATTAAGTTAAAAAATATTATATTGTTAAGTTGAAGGCTTTCATGAGAAATCTTAATTAGATAATAATTTTAGTGGGATTTTTACTCGTGTATATTTTAGTCATATACCCAAATGACCTCCACGAGTAGTCATTTACCCAAATGATATTTTTTATTCATGTATTTTTTGTTATAATCAAAAGGTAAGGGGACCCAATTTAGCACACAACCACTTAAGCATTTTTTAGTAGGGGGAGGAATGGTAAATGTAATTCACCACTTTATGATTTTCACCCTCTAGCCTCTTTTCCCATTGGCTTGTAATTGATTTAATCCCATATTAGTAATAATTGTGAGATGAAAATGAATTATTAGGCACTACACTCATCAAAAAGCTTAGGTTAATTGTGAGATGAGGATGAGTTATTAGACACTACATTCATAAAAAGACTTTACTAATGGGGAAAGAGACTAAAGGGTGAGAAACTTGAAGTGGTGTATTATTCACCAATCCTCCCCCTAATAACAAATGCTTACATTAGTTATGTGCTAAAGTGGGTTCCATTACATTGTGATTATTACAAAAAATACATGAAAATAATGCTATATGGGTAAATGACTACTCATGGAGGTCGTTTGGGTAAATGACTAAAATCTACACAAGTAAAAATCCCTCTAAAATTAAAATCCAAATCTTATACCTTTATTTTTCTAATAGTAGGATTGGAACTTTTGACCTCCTACATGCTTTCAATATCTTGAAAACAACACTTTTACCAAGTTTTTTACACAACCACTTCCTTTTTTAATCGTAGCCAAATATCTAGTACACATGTTTTTTAAATTAACATTGATTATAATAAATCATAGATATTTGTAGATGTATTAGATAATTAAAATCTTAGCACACATAATTAGTCAAAATCTCAACACATCAGGTAATTAATTGATATGGGTGGTTTCAGGGATTTTAATTTGATTCAAGTATACAATCATACTGCCTCTCATTCTAGGTTTTCCTATTTATATTTATCCTCTATAAAATATGGTTTAGTTTTTGTATCGTGTTTTTTATAGATCATAATTTTTTTAATGTTATTAGAGTTTTTATGGTAAGTCCACTGGGGGAAGGGGACCAATAGTTGGGACCCCTAACTTTGGGGTCCCATATCGTTGATATTAGGCCATCTCTTAACCTATAATTTTGGATTTAGATAGGTTGATGTTTTTTGAGTTTAACTAAGTCATCTGGGAGGATTTATTACATTGTCTAAAGTCGTAGGATAATTTGTAAGTCAACATTTTGTTAGTGTGATCGAATGTTGGACCAAAGAGACCATTTATTGGATAAAATATGACTAATAATAATTTTCAAATGAATGCATTAACTTGTCATTAGCTCAAAAACTTGTGAAGTAAGGCATGAACCAACATTAATATGGGTAATTAATATGAAATAAAGTGCCATGTTATATGACACATGGCTCATAAATATGAAGGCCACCACCATTTTTTACATGGCTTAGCGAACTTTCTTCCATTAATGTGGTGAGTTAATATCACCCTACATGACACCAACAAACATTTTTCCTTATTTTTTTCCACACCTCCTCCTCCTAAATTGCCATAGAACCTACTCAAAATTTATCAACCATGCATTGGTTGTAGAGGAATTTTTCTTAGCAGAATGGAGGGATGAATCTTTACGTGTAGGTATGTTTCTTGTAACTGAACCCACAACTTTTTTCTATTTATTTTTCACGTGGTTGTTATTGTTATTGTGCCTTATATGTTCATGGTTTTTTTTTGTGCCTTCACAATTAGGTAAACATTTACTGGTATGTTAATTGAGTGATGAAACTTTACACCAATGAAAATCTCTCCTTAATTTTTAGAGTACCTCCTCCCCCGACACAACCATGGAACCTACCTGAAAGATCATGAGAATGCAACATTTTGCAGAGGAATTTTCATCGACAGAATGGAGGGATGAAAATTATTGTTATTGGGCCTTCTATGTTCAAGGTTTTTTTGTATGTCTTTACATCTAACTAATTATTTAATGGTATGTTAATGGAGTGATTAAATATTATGCACATGTATATTGCTTATAACTAAACCTACAACTATTTTATTTTTCCTTTTGTGTGCTTGTTACTATTATTGTGCATTCTATGTGCATGGTGTTTTTGCATGCCTTAACATTTGATTCAACATTTATTAGTATGTTCATGGTGGTTGTCAAGGTATTCATTCTTGCATCATTAAATGTTCTTATTTTTTTATCAACCCATATATTTTTTAAATTCTATGGTCATGTTGGAAGACACTTATGCCATTAATATGCAAATAAGTTCCATGTCATAATGTAATAGTGATTTTAATATGTAATGGCCATTTTTGAAGACCTCTTGCGACCTTTTTTTTATTAATGTTATGTGTTAATACTGCCATCTATGCCAACTTTAACTTGTTCACCATGTTGGAGGGATGAAAAATTACCCATAGTGTCAGCATGTTTTCATTCCCATATAGCTCTAAATTTGTTGGTATTTTAATGGAAGCCTTTGGAGGTTTTTTGAGTTTATGTCAATACATGCTTTATAGCTGTGTTACATTTCTATTTCCCTACACAACATAGGTTGGAAGACTTATCATTTGTTGGTATGTGGATGGAAGCCCTAAACATTTTCATTCACATGCCAATAAATGTTATTGTCTTTTTATCAAATCAAATTGTTTTATGAATTCATGTTGTTGTGTGATTTAGATCTATGATGCAATACTATTTCGTTGCATTAACATTAGAGGGATGAAACATTACCTGCCTTGAACAAACTACAAAAATTTAATGTGTTACTAAACATTTATAGGTATTTGGATGGAATCTTCATCAACTTTCATTCACATATGAGTAAATGTTATTGTTTTTTTATCAAAATTTATACTTACATTCTCATTCAAGTAAATGTTGACTCATATGTATCAAACCAAACCCTTTTATAACTTTTTGTTGTGTTATTGATATTTTCTTATCAAATAATGTTGTTGTGTTATTCATTCACATTTTCAAAATTATAAATATTCTTTGCCATAGCTATTATTGTTAAACTACTGAATAATTTTTGTTTTGGATGGAAGCCCTCATAGTTTTCATTCAAATACGAATAAACAATATCATTTTTACATGAAAAAATAGTTTTTTATGAATTAATGTTGATGTGTTTTCTATATATGCAACATATTTATATTTCTATGTTTGCAACATTTATATTATATAATGATTGGAAAATTAAGGCCAAGGTTTGTTGCTCCCTCTTTCAACAAATCTAGTGGACTCACCTAGGAACTCATACTTAAACCATCTGGGTTAAAATTTTGACCAATGATAATTTTCAAAAGAACACATTATTTTATCATTGGCTTGAAATTTTGTGAATTAAGGAACAAAAAAAAAGTAATATGGTTCATTAATATAAAATGAAGGGCTATGTTGAAAGATAAATGTATCTACAAGACTGAACATTTACTAGTATGTAGATGGAAGCCATGAAGGTTTCCATTCGTATACCATTAAATGTTATTGTCTTTATATTAAAATTAAGAATTTTATTAACATACTAGTAAATGTTGAGTTAGATATATCAAACAAAATCCTTTCTGAAATCATGTTGTTGTGTTTTACATATGTTAATAAATTACTGAACATTTTATGTTATATGGATGAAAACCTTGAAAGTTATTGATATGTTTTTGTGATTTAATATTGTTATGTTATTCATTCAAATTTGTAAAATTACAAATATTATTTTCCATAAGTGTTGTTGATATTTTTTCCACTCACGTTGATGGAAGAGTGAACATTCACTAGAATGTGGATGGAACCCTGAAGGTTTTCATTCACATACTAATAATGTTATTGTCTTTGTATAAATATTATGGTTTTCATTAACATATAGGTAAATGTTATTATCTTTGTATAAAAATTATGATTTTCATTAACATGACAGTAAATATTATTGTCTTTGTATAAACATTAATGTTTTCATTCACATACCTATAAACATTGAGTGGCGTACATTCATTTTGCATTGTTTCAAAAAAATTAAAATAAGGAATGATGTGAAGTTAATATGGGTCATTAATATGCAATGAATTATCATTTAATGATATGTGGATGGAATCCATAAAGGTTTTCTTTCACATACTAGTAAATGTTAATGTCTTTCTATAAAAAATAAGAATTTTATTAACATACTAGTAAGTGTTGAGTCAGATGTATCAAGCCAAATCCTACTAGTGAAATCATGTTGTTATGTTACTAATATGTTGATGTGATATTAACTCACAGTATCCATTATGTTGTTGTCTTATTGTCATGTTATTATGATATGTTTTCCATTTTATTGTGAATGTTGTTGATAGGTTTTCCATTTATTATCAACTACTTTATTCATGTAGTCTTATTTTTTACAAAAGTTGAATTGATGTAAAGGGTGAATGTTTGTTGGGTTGTTTAATTCATTAATTTTTTTTACAAACATCATGTTTCTTGAAATTTGTTATGTTTGTGAGGATTTAATTTTTTCCCATTATGTTTCTTAACCCAATATATGTTTGCAAAGTTTGGAATACCCGTACAATTTTTTTCCTTTGAAGTTTGTGAAGTTTACAATGTTCAACTCTTTATTGCTTATATTATTTATTTGTGTTGTTGATGTTTGATATCTATGGGTAAAGATGATAGATTTTAAAGTCAAGAGTGGAGAACAATAATGGGGTATTCAATTTTAGGTGAAAGCTTTTTAAATTTCATTAAGCTTATGATCCATTTGTAGGTTGAATGGTAGATAACAAAAAAAATTAATTTCATTACATAATCAAATTGAATACTTGTACTTTTATTATATTTCTTAATACACTTCATTACAATAGATATCAAATTAAATACATTTCATTTCATTAGTTGTTGTGTAATGTCCAATAATAGAACATAATAATTACATAATATACTTCTCTTGTATCAATACCTATAAAAAATAATGGATTTATTTAAGGTATAACAAAATCTACACCATACAAGGTGGAAATTTTGATATGTGCCCTTCATTCCCCATATTAAGAGAATGTGGAGTTATTGTTGGTCCTTAAAGGGTTGTGTCCTTAGTGGGATTTGATTCCATGTTAATATAAATATGAGGGATACCACACATGAACCAATCAGGGATAAAATGTTTTATCACGTCATTCAATATGTGATGTTGTTCAGGTAGAGGGTTGAAGTCATTGCTCAAGCACCTTCACATCTCCAATTATTTTATGGCCTTATTGAATTCCCTATCCCTTCTATCATGCTCTTTTTTTTGGCCTTTATTGTATCTTCTCATGCTCCTTCTTTTGCCTTTTGATTTTGTTTACAATTTTTTGATGTTTCTTTCATTCCATCTCAACCTACCTAAGGGATTTCTTATCACTAGCTTTTTATTCTTCCTTACCTTCAATTCTTCGATCTCCTTTTTTTGGGACTCCTTTTCTAGAAACATTTGACAATAGTCATTTGATGTGAGAATTTATGATTTCCAGCTCAGTTTGAGTGCATTATTTTCTGATTTCTTTGCAACCCTTTCTGGTTGGTAATTTCAAAAATAATGATATTGAAGTTTGTTGTTAATTTTTTTTACTACAATCTAGATATTCAACTATATCTTTTACTATTTCCTCATCAACATCTAAATCAATTATTTCATCTTCTATGCTCCATTATCCACCTAGTGCATAGTAATGAACTATTTTTCAGTGGGATGCAAGGCAACAATGATGACAATGACATAGAGATACATGCTTCCATTAATTCACAATTGAGGCAAGTATTTATTATTCCCTCCCTCATCAATTTTGGCGGGATTTATTTCATAGGCAAACTTAAATCATCTTGGTTGAAACAAAATGTTGCATTTGTAACAACTTTAAAATTTGTTGCATTTGCATTTGCATTTGTTGTTTGACCTATAACACCTTCATCATTTGTTTTTTGAACTTATTTACCTTCGACAATATTATCATGTTACATTTTCTCCATCTTCTTCATATTATCTTTAATGTCTCCTTCATTTAGCCCTGCCAACCTCATTAGATTTTTAATGGCACTAACTTCATCCTCTTTGACATATAATTCTTCACTTGGATTTATGTCATTATCTATTGACTCAAGGTTTAGGGTCCAAGTACTTGTCTCTAGAATTTCATTTATTATATTCTTAGGAATATGTGTCATCTTCAATGTTTTTCTACCCAAAGTGGCCAATTCATGTATATTTATCTCACAACATGATGCATATTAATCCATGACATCCTCTCAATCTTGAAGTAGGACTTCAATGGACCAAATACACTTATATCAAATGCCTAAATATTGTGATTAGTGTGTGCTAACAATATAAGTAGGTATATCCCTAAAACTCTAGCCTCTTCAATATTTGAAAGTGTAACATGGTTGTCATTCCCATCAAAATATGATAATACATATATTAGTAAGTGAAACTCCTCCTGGTAAAAATATCAATAAATTATGTAGCTAATTCATAAATAATTCTTTCATCTTCCATGCACAGGCTTGGGCATTCATGCATGCACTTGGTTCACAGCTTGAAATGTAATTCTATAATTTCCATTTTGATTTGAAGAGGTAGAACCCCAGGCTACTTTATCTGAATAAATTCACACATGCAAAAATATTTATCCATTCTTTATTATTTGACATTATATGTGTGTTGCTCCCAAAATTTGTCACTCATTTTTGGGACAACATATGAACTATTTTGGTCCTACAGACCAAAATTATCTCTTCCCTTCTCAGAAATTTTCTCTGAGCATTCAAATTCTTCATTATTCAAGCTTTTTCAGCTAAGGGACTAGCAAGTTCAATAGGTTTAATGACTCCAACAGGCGAGCTCTCTCTAAGGAATGAGTCTCCAACACTTAGGCATTTTCAAAACAGGTTCAACGCCGAGGTTCAACAAAAAAGTTCATTGACAAGGTTCAAATAAAGGAATAAACCGTTGAATTGTTGAACCTTGAACCAAAATGTTTCAAATAGTTCAAAGGTTCAACGGGTTCAATGGTTCAAAGGTTCAACGAGCAGTTAGTTCAACGTGGTTAGTTCAAGCAGTCAATTAAACGAGCAGAATAAAGGAATGACCTGTTGAACCAAAGTTGGTTCAATCAGTTGGTTTAATCAAATGGTTCAAAGGAGTCCCCTAAAGCCCAAAGGCAGTCCCCTAAAGCCCAAAGGCCAAGTGCCCTTACGGAGGGTAGTGAACTAAGGCCAAGTGCCCTTATGGAGGGCAGTGAACCAAGGCCAAGTGCCCTTGTGGAGGGTAGTGAACCAAGGCCAAGTGCCCTTGCAGAGGGCAGTGAACCAAGGCCAAGTGCCCTTGCGGAGGGTAGTAAACCAAGGCCAAGTGCCCTTGTAGAGGGCATCAAACCAAAGCCGAGTGCCCTTGCGGAGGGCACTAAGCAAAAGTGGACAAAGATTTTCTTCAGAAAAATGAACAAGGCAAAAAAGTTGGAATTCCTTCAGGTTTGTTCAAGACAAAACACAAGGTGAATTCTTTCAGATAAAAAGTTTGAAGAAATTGTTTTGGACATTTTATTTGAAGGAATTCGCCTGAAAGAAAAAGCCCGAAAGAAAGTGACTAAGGCAAGGGAAGATTTCCTTCAGACAAAATGTTTGAAGGAATTAAAAGTGGACAAAGATTTTCTTCAGAAAAATGAACAAGGCAAAAAAGTTGGAATTCCTTCAGCTTTGTTCAAGACAAAAGACAAGGTGAATTCTTTCAGACAAAAAGTTTGAAGGAATTTTTTTGGACATTTTATTTGAAGGAATTTCCCTGAAAGAAAAATCCTGAAAGAAAGTGACTAAGGCAAGGGAAGATTTCCTTTAGACAAAATGTTTGAAGGAATTCCTTCAGACAAAATGTCTGAAGGAATTGAAGCTGAAGGACCTTGAAGACCACCTGAAGGCCACCTGAAGAACCTTGAAGGGCAGGTACCTTTGTGAGGGGCTCTTAGTGACCAGAAAATGGACCTTCTCAAGGCTCAAAGGGACACCTTCCCTTCGGGAAGTTCTAAAGAGATTAAGGCCCGTGACTCGATTCTACGAACTCTGCAAGCTTAATTCTCTAAACTTTACAGGCCCAATTCTATGGACTCTGTAGGCCAATTCTATGAATTTTGCAGGCCTAATTTTATGGACTCTGTAGGCCTAATTCTATAGACTCTATAGGCCCAATTTCTATGAACTCAATTTTATGGACTCTATAGGCTTAATTCTACAGATTCTGCAAGATGATTTCTACAGGTTCAATTCTACGGACTATGCAGACATATTTCTATGGACTCATCCAAAACTTGAGAGACTTAGAGAAAACAAAGGCCTCTAAGGAAGAAGACAAACCATTAAACCTTGATCCAAAATGGTTCACAGGTTCAATAGGTTCAACGGTTCAAGGAAAGCTCTGAGCAAAGATAAGAAGCAAAAGATTCCAGAGACCAATTCAAGGAGAAGGTTCAGGTGAATGAACCAAAGAAGTGACAGAACCAAGGAACCAAGGAGGCCACTCGAACCGTTGAAATAGTAAACCTTTGACGTCCTCGTGGACGTAAAATGCAAGCTATTGAAATATCCATTGATTTTCAAATGTGGCACAAAACCTAAAAACAAACTCAGCAACCAGATAAAGGAGTCGAAAGAGCCAAAAAAAAGGGAAAAGATAGCTCGAGAGCTCAAATTGCACTAGAAATATCTGTGCAGGAGTTATTCTGGTAGGTGGAACAGTCCACCAAGTAGATATTTGAGTTTGCAAGCATTAAAAGTGCAGCCTTTTTTTCTCCCTTGGAGTAAAGGTGAAGTGGACAACTATGTAAAAATTAGGAAAAAGACCAGATAACCCATGCTAAGGAGAAGACATTTGAGATAAATCAACACACCGTAGTTAAGGCAACCACCCTATTCCATCATGGCCCTCTTTGACAAAATTGAAAAATGAATTCAAGGCATTGAATGCAGCATGGGCCATTCCATGGAACAAAGTGCTAAGTCTTTTTGGGCCGCTATATATTGTAAATATCTTCTTTCATAGGGGAGATCTTTCTAATACAAAAATATAACTCTGCCCAAATTGAGAGGCAATTATTGAAACTTTGAGCTCAGATTATTGATCATATTTCTTTATTTGAATGAGAAAGTAGGTTACTTTCAGACTTTGTGCTATTATAGCTTGTGTCATTTAGGAGATTATTCTTATGTCTATTTCTTGAATGTGTTCTTGTCCATTTTAATGAAATAAGTAGAACTAGTGGAAGTAATCAGGAAAGTGTCCTGAAGCCAACTGTGGGAGACTTTGTGCTGCTACAATTGCCTTTAGTGTGTTTATCTATTCTCTATTTCTATGTAAAGGACCTTGGAATGACTTTGTGCCCTCATTGTCCTTCGTATTTCACTCTTGGGCAGTCGAGGTGGAGACTTTGTGCTGTATCTCAGTCTGCTGGTTACTACGCCCCCCTGTTACTAGTTACTTATTACCTACTAGAAAGAACTCTAGCTGTTTGTTGTAGGACCACTTCTAAAAGAAGAGAAGTGCCTTTAGTGTTTCCCACCTAGATTTATCCTTTGTTTGTGAACATAATCTCTAAAAAAAGAGAGATGGATGGTGTAGTCCTACCCCTGAGTGTTATTTTCTGCTTATATATATATATATATATATATATATATATATATATATATATATATATATATAGTATATAGCTCCTCATATTTATAGGGAACCTCCCCTTGATGAGAGGAGAGATTTGTCCACCTCTAATGTAGTAAACCTGCACATTTGTCTAACCAATCTCCCTATGCTGTGGTTGAAGAGACTTATTTTGCTCATCAGTTAGCTATTGACAAAATATTCACCCAACAGCTTTTTGGTGACTCTATTGGGGAAGAGCATGCTGTTCAAAGCCTCAAGCTTCAAGCTGAAGCAGGACAAGTTCATTCCCATTTTTATTCCACAATCTGAAAACTCCATGCTATATTAGAAGTCAAAGAGCCCAATATGTTGTTGATCCTATTTTTGAGTTGGTGTAGCAGGGCAATTTTGATTTGTTCCCTCCCCAACTTCAAGTTCAACGATCTAGGAGTGTTCCTCCTACCCATATCAAGTCACCAACACAAGGCAGAGCTTCTTTTTCTACTATTAGTAGAGCTTTGCCTATATATACTCCCCCCAAATTTGTTATTACCCTTTTCCATAATCAAATCATGGCAGTTCAAAGCTCATGGGATAACTCTTTTGACCCACTCAATCTTACTCCACCTCTGCATGAGCTACCACGTAGTTCAAAGAAGAATTTCTCAAATCTATTTGGTAATGGAAGAGTTCATCCTGATGAACACATTGTAGCTTTCAGTATAGCTTGTGGTGTGATAGGTGTGGAATTTAATGATGTGGCAGTCAGGTTATTCATGGAAACATTGCAAGGTGCTGTTGCAGACTGGTTCTACCATCTGCAAACTCAATCAGTGACTGACTGGGATACACTCAAAGCTAAATTTAAAGCCAGATTGAAACTTATATAAGATGCACATGCCTTGATGGCCCAACTCACATAGATGAAGAAGGAACCTCGTGAACCTATGAGGGGTTTCATCACCAAGTTTGACAAGCTGAGGAACTAGATTCTTATAATTGCTCAGCTAACACCTGAAAACCTCAAATGCTTCTTCATCAACTCACAGCTGCCTGAAGTGAGTTTTTTGCTGAGATGTGCTGGCCACATAGACCTTGCTACTGCTTAGGAATTAGCTACTGAGGTGGAAGATGACCTTATCTTGGCAAGAAATATAAGGAGAGATCTAAACAGAGATAAATCTTTTTCATCTTTTGAATACTCACCTATGGCCACCACTAATCCAATGGTGCATAAGCTAGAAAATGAGTTGCTGGCTCTCAGAAAGCAACTGGCACAAGGGATGTCATCTTCCCCTTCATACAAAGATGTACCAAGGGATACATTCCCTAATTAGTCATACCAAGGCAATGCTACCAGAAATCAGAGACAAACAAATCATCTTTCTCTCTATGAGGGAACCTTGCCATTGAAGCACCTCCAACCAATTCAACAGGTAGATATCTTAAAGTAGAATCAAATTTATCCTTCCAGCCTAAATTGAACCCAAAAGATGATGCTAATCTCTTCACAGAGGAAGAAGAAGAATTAGCTGGTGACTCTAACATTGGTTTCTTGAATTACCAAGATGAACCCAAAAGTGAAGAAAGAGCAGCTGAGGGATCATACGCTGTGTTCACCCAGTCTAAGAATCAGTCAGCCCAATAAGATGATAAAGAAAAAATAGAGGATTGACTTCAACCAACAATTTCAATTGCTAAGCGGAGAACCACTCTGCCTTTCCAGCCAAAGGACCCAGTGATTGCAAAAAAGGTAAGTACATCAGACATCCCTACACCTTCTAATTCAAATTCACAGACCAGTCCTCCCCCTCCCAAAAATCAAAAAGATGAACTCATGTCCTCTATTTCTAGTTCATTTCAGACATTTGACATAATTGAACATATAAAGAAAACTAAAATTCAAATGTCTGAATTTGAATTCCTATAATCTAACCTTGAGTAGTTAGATAGATTAGTTCAATGTGTGAAGAATCAAATTGCCCCTTCAAGACAATATGTTAAGAAGGTAACTCATGATCCCCCAAGGAACATGTCCATCCCAAACAATTTTTTCATTACTCCTCTTACTTCCCCTGAGAAAATAGAGCTTTTCTATGTTTCCTTGTTAATAAACGATCACAAGCTGAGCAACTACATCATTGATTCTAGAGCTTTAGACAATGTCATGCCTGCTAAAATGGTAGAATCTCTTGGTCTCACACTAAACAAGACATTTGGGAGATGTTTCTCCATGGAGAAAAAATAAGTGCCACTATTGGGACAAATCAAAGATGCCTAATTTGCATTTGCAACATTCCCAGACAAGAAAATCAAGATGACTGTCCTGGTGGCAGACGTCTCAGCATCATACAACATCCTTCTTAGTTAAAATTTATGCAAGGATGTGGGAAATAAATTAAGCATGGACCTATCTGAGGCAAGGATCCCAGTCAAAAACGTTATGTAGAGATTACTCCTTGAAAAGGAAGTAAAATATGTGGTCACTCAAACATCAACACTTGAAGCTCAAATTCTATTTGAGTTTTTAGGCATGGGTAACTACTTTATATCTATGGAGGAAGTCCATGAGGTGTCTGATGAAGCTCCTGAAGGTGACAACCTAAAAATTGTTTCAGATAAAATAACAGAGGGATTGGTGGAGCGTAGTGCAAGTGTAAAAGAATCTCCCCCTCCAGATGAAGAAGAATATAAGGGAAAATCAATGTTTGATAACGTATGGATTTTATAATTTGATGGCAGCTACTCCTTTATTAGTTAGGAGCTAGGATTGTGTTGATATATCCTCAAAGAGATTTTTTATTCTTCATACAAGTTGCAGTTCAGCAACACCAACAACACAGCTGAGTATAAATCTCTATTGCTTGGATTGAAGGCTACTCGAGACAAAGGCATCAAATTCTTTCATGCCAAAGGAGATGCTGAATTGGTGGTTTTTCAGGTGAAAAACCTGTATCAAACCAAAAATGAGAGATTGCACCACTATTGCAATCTAGTCTAGGATCAAATTGAAAGCTTTGATGCTTTCAGCATATCTGCCATACCTAGGAAATTTAATGACTGAGCTGATGCCCTAGCTATTTCAACAACTCTCTTAGTTTTTCACCCTAATTTTAAGGGAGATAAGTACACTATTAAACTGGTCTTTCGACCAAGTGTGCCTAACAATGCCAATCATTGGCAAGTGTTCAATGGTGACAACCAAATCATTACCTTCCTGGAGTAAAAAGATAGCTTTAAAAAGCTTCACTTCAAAGGCAGTGAGCCTCATAAGCTTGAATCAACCCCTAAATCAAATTTAGACGTAAGTGAGGAGTTCTTATAGCTGAAAGGGAATAAAATTCTCAAAGGATTAGTTTTTTTTGAGAAGTTGTTTGACAAGCACGATAGGTTCATCAAACAACAACAAACAGATTCAAGCTCTTCCTAAGAGTTTGATCAAATAAATTTGGGTACCAAAGAAAATTCTAAGATGGTGAACATTGAGAAGTGTTGTACTCAGGAAGAAAAGTTCAAGTTCACTACTCTACTCAACCAGTACATGGATGTCCTAGCATACTCGTATGATGATCTGAAGTCACTCAGGTCTGAAAAAATTTACCATGAGATCCCTCTCAAGAGTGATTCAGTGCTTTACAAGCAAAAATCTAGGTAGTACAATTTGTAGATATCAGGTACTATTCTATTTAAAATATAAAAAATACTAAATGTTAGGATAATTTTCCCAATCCATCATTCCACATGGATTGCCAACATAGTACCTATGAGAAAGAAGAATGGTGAAATTCGCCTCTGTGTGGACTTCAAAAATTTAAATCAGTCATCCCTAAAGGATAACTATACTCTACCCATCATGGATCAAGTCCTTCAGACAGTGACTGGTTCAAAGATGTTATCAATATTGGACAACTTCTCAGGGTACAATCAAGTTGAAGTTAGTGAAGCAAACTAGCATAAGATTGCTTTCACCACACCTTGGGGCACCTTTGCCTATCGAAGAATGACATTTTGCTTGATAAATGCTGGTGCCACTTTTTAAAGAGAAATGGACCTTACTTTTAAAGATGAAATAGGTAAATTCATTATAGTGTACCTGGATGATTTAACAGTCTTTTCTAAGCATCACCCTGACCATATGTGCCATTTGCAATAAGTACTGGAACGCTGTTGCCAAAATGGCATTTCTTTAAATCCCAAGAAGTCTATTTTTTGAGTAACAAAAGGGAAACTTCTCAGACACATTGTATCTTAAGAGGGCATAAAGATTGACTCAAAAAGAGTCAAGTCCATTCAGGGGCTTACTTTGCCCACAAGTAAGACTGCAGTTCACTCTTTGTTCAGAAAAGTGAATTTTTTATGAAGGTTCATCCCTGAGTTCGCTGAGAAGACTCACCATATTATAAACATGATGAAGGGAAAGGCCACTTTCAGTTGAATTGAAGAAATTGAATTGGTGTTTCAAGATATTAAGACAGCTATTGCCCATGCCCCAATTCTGGTTTGTCCAGATTATACCAAGGATTTCACAATGTATAGCTATGCTTCTGAGCACACACTTTCAACAATTTTGGTTCAAAAAAACCAACAAGGTGTGAAATCTCCCATATCTTTCATGAGCTATCCTCTCAAAGCTCATGAACTGAAGTATTCAAACATGGAGAAGCATGCTTATGTAGTGATAAAGGCAGTGAAGCATTTCTGCTTTTACATCCTGAATTCACACACTACTGCCCTGGTTCCTGATACCATAGTCAAGTCCATATTAACTTAGCAGGAGTTTGGGATGAAAAGAAGAAATTGGATTGCTAAAATCTAGGAGTTTGATCTAGTCATCAAACCAATGAAGCTGGTGTGGTGAAGGGGCTTATGCCAATTGATTGCTGACAATAGACCAAAAGAAATAGAGCATAGAGAAGAAGAAATGGAAGACACACCAACAATCCTTTTTATCTCAACCATGAATGAGTGGTATTCGAGTATTTCTTATTTCCTTACTTATGGTGAGTGTCCTGCTCACCTATCTCATAAAGAAAGGAGGACTATTAAACTGAAAGCTACCAATTTTGTCCTTTGAGACAACGGCCTGTATAAGAGGAGCCTTGATGGAGTGTTCCTTCTCTACGTGGATAAAGAGCAACAGAACCAACTTTTGAAGTCCTTCCATAATCTATCCTGTGGAGGACATTTTTTTACTACTGTAACTGCCCATAAAATTTTGTGAGCTAGGTATTACTGGCCTATTCTATTTCAAGATGCATACAAATGGGTATGTAGATGTGAACTATGCCAACAGTTTGTTGGAAGACCCAAGATAGCTGCTCTGCCTTTCAAACTAGTGGTGATAGAAGAGCCATTTCAACAATGAGAAATCAATTTCATTGGTGCTGTAAACCTATCTTCAAGTGCTAGACATGATTATGTCCTCAGAGCCATAGATTACTTCACCAAATGGGTGGAAACAATTCCAAGCAAGCATGCTACTTCAGAGGTAGTATGCAATTTCCTCAAGGAGAACATCATTTCCAGGATTGGGGTCCCAACCAAGATTGTGATGGACAATGCTTCCTATTTCTCTTCTCATGAGATCACTTAGTTCTATTTTTACTATGGGATTACCCTCTCCCACTCCTCTGATTATTTCCCACAAGGGAATGGGCAAGTTGAATCAAGCAATAAGAACTTGGTGACTATCATCAAGAAGCTGGTAGATGACAACCAATGAACATGGTATAAAGCATTGGTTGATACTTTATGGGTAGACATAATTACACCCAAGAGGGCAATTGGTATGTCACCTTTCCAACTTTTTTCTAGTCTCAATGCTGAGATACCAATCACCCTAGAATTGCCAGCATTGAAATTGGCTAAGGCAGTCAAAGATCAGACATATGAAAGTTCCATCGATAAGAGAATCATGTGCTTGACTGAGTTGGATGAGCAACAAACTATGGTGGTGGACTGAATTGCTGCACATCAAACTCTGGTGAAGAAGCTCTATGACTAAAAAGCAAAGAACCATGATTTTCAGATTAGAGATCAAGTTCTGTTGTGGGACAAGAGAAGAGAACCAAAGGGAATGCATGGAAATTCAACTCTCTTTGGAGAGGCCCATTTACTATCCATTAGCTCAATGGTGAAAATAGTTTCCTGTTGAAGTATCAGGATGGCACGCCCTTTTTTCTATCTCACAATGGGCAGCATCTAAAACACTTAAATTCTTGAAGTATCAGATAAGTTCACCTATACATATGTATATTTTTATAGTATTTAAGTTCTATTTTGTGCTTTTTATTTTTGGTGCCTTTCTTTTTGGGTAGCATGACTCCATATCCCAATGGCATACTTTAAGGCACTAGAGATTCTATGTTCTACTTCCCTTAGCTGTTCTAGGTTTTCAACTGAAGGAAGTTCCCCAACTGGAGCTAGCTGTTGTTCCTAAAATTTGTCACTCATTTTTGAGACAACATATGAACTATTTTGGTCCTATAGATCGAAATTATCTCTTCCCTTCTCAAAAATTTATTTTGAGCATTCAAATTCTTCATTATTTAAGCTTTTTCAGCTAATGGACTAGCAGGTTCAAAGGGTATAATGACTCCAATAGGTGAGCTCTCTCTAAGGAATGAGTCTCCAACACTTAGGCATTTTCAAAACAGGTTCAACGTCTAGGTTCAACCAAAAGGTTCATCAGCAAGCTTCGAACAAAGGAATGAACCATTGAACCTTGAACCAAAATGTTTCAAATGGATCAAAATTTCAATGGGTTCAACGGTTCAAAGGTTCAATAAGCGATTAGTTCAAGTGGTCAATTGAATGAGCAAAACAAAGGAATGAACCATTGAACCGTTGAACCAAAGTTGGTTCAATCGGTCAGTTCAATCAAACGATTCAAAGGAGTCCCCCGAAGCCCAAAGGCTAAGTGCCCTTGCAGAGGGCAGTGAACCAAGGCCAAGTGCACTTACAGAGGGTAAAAAACCAAAGTCAAGTGCCCTTGCAGAGGGTAGTGAGCAAAAGTGGACAGAGATTTTCCTCAAAAAAATTAACAAGGTAGAAAAGTTGGAATTCCTTTGGGTTTGTTCAAGACAAAAGATAAGGCAAATTCTTTCAGACAAAAAGTTCAAAGGAATTCTTTTAGACATTTTGTCTAAAAGAATTTGCCTGAAAGAAAAACCTTGATGAAAAGCGACTAAGGCAAGGAAAGATTTCCTTCAAACAAAATGTTTGAAGGAATTCCTTTGGACATTTTGTCTGAAGGAATTGAAGCTGAAGGACCCTGAAGACTGTCTGAAGGCCACCCAAAGAACCCCAAAGGACAAGTACCCTTGTGGGGGGCTCTTAGCGACCAAAAAATGGACCTTTTAAAGGCCCAAAGGGACACCTTCCCTTTGGGAAGTTCCAAAGAGATTAAGGCCCACAACTCGATTTTATGGACTCTGCAGGCTTAATTCTACGGACTCTGCAGGTCCAATTCTATAGACTCTAGAGGCCCAATTCTATAGACTCTGTAGGCCTAATTCTATGGACTCTGTAGGCCTGATTTATCCAGACTCAATTCTATGGACTCTGTAAGCTTAATTCTACGAACTCCACAGAATGATTTCTACAGGCTCAATTCTATAGACTCTGCAGACATATTTCTACAGACTCATCCAAAACTTGAGAGACTTAGAGAAAACAAAGGCCTCTAAGGAAGAAGATGAACCGTTGAACCTTGAACCAAAATGGTTCATAGGTTCAATGGGTTCAATGGTTCAAGGAAAGCTCTGAGCAAAGATAAGAAGCAAAAGATTCCAGAGACCAGTTCAAGGAGAAGGTTTAGGCGAATGAACCAAAGAAGCGATGGAACCAAGGAACCAAGGAGGCCACTTGAACCGTTGAAACAATGAACCTTTGATGTCCCTGTGGATGTCAAATTCAAGCTATTGAAATATCTGTTGATTTTCAAATGTGGTATGAAACATGAAAACAAATTTAGTGACCAGCTGAAGAAAGATCTAAAAGAGCCAGCAAAAAGGGAAAAGATAGCCCGAGAGCTCAAATTGCACCAAAAATATCTATGCAGGAGCTATTCAGTAGGTGGAATAGTCCACCAAGTGGATATTTGAGTTTGTAAGCATTAAAAGTGCGACCTATTTTTCTCCCTTGGAGTAAAGGTGAAGTAGACAACTACACAGACATCAGGAAAAGGACCAGATAACCCATGCTAAGGAGAAGACATTTGAGATAAATCAACACACCACAATTAAGGTGGCCACCCTATTCCAACATGGCCCTCTTTGACAAAACTAAAAAATGCATTCATTACATTGAATGTAGCATGGGCTATTCCATGGAAAAAAGTGCAAAGTCTTTCTAGGCCACTATATATTATAAATATATTCTTTTTATAGGGGAGATCTTTCCAATATAGAAACAAAACTCTGCTCAAATTGAGAGGCAATACTGAGACTTTGAACTCAGATTGTTGATCATATTTTTTTATTTAAATGAGAAAGTAGGTTACTGTTAGGTTGTGGAGCTAAAAGCTTCACCTAGATGCAAACATGGAGGTTGTTGAGTGTCACAATCGCCGATGTCGGCAAGATCACTGACATCGGTCAGGGGTCAGTGCAAGGGAAATCGACATCGGCAGGAGTCAGTTGATGTCAATCACCTCTAGTCAAACAGGGACTGACGTCGGTCACCTGTGCGGTTCCAGAACTGGTTGTTGATGAACAATTAGTTAGTTGAATGGGTTGTTTGCATGTTAAAGACTAGTTCGAGTCTTGAGCTGCTTGTCTAATTATTGTATGCATGGGATCTATATAATAGACTCATGGCTTGTATTGTAAAGTGTATAATTAGAAGACTTCTTCCATTGGTAGAATCACAGGGGTTCTTCTAGGTATGTAAGATCAGGTTGATCTGCAGGGTGTGCACGATCAGGGAGGAGATCTACATGGATAAGTAAGATCAGGTTGATCTGCAGGTGTGTGTGTGCGAGGGTCAAAAGGAGATCTATGGGGTAGCAAGATCAAAGGTGATAGCAACACATCAAGGAGCAAGATCATGGTGAGATCTACTTGGAGTACCGGTTCGTACTCGATTGTACTGGCAGTATTGATACTGATTGGTTGAGATGAACAACAGCTCTGTGTTAGCCGTTTGTTATGACCTGTATTGAGAGAAGATTACTCTTGAGGGAAGATTACTGGTATGCCCACGAAGTGGATGAAAGAGTGTGATCTCTTTGTTGTAATTTACTTCTAATTGAGTTGAATACAATTGTGTGTTGCTTCTCATATTCTGTGCTATTTCTATTTCTAGTTACTTGTACTTTTGGTATAATTCCACATGTTTAGTTGCTTATACAAAGGTAATCATATGTGCTCTTAAATCTGACAAGTTATGTCAGAGCTTTGGGGAACCTAGGTCCTATCAATTAGTATCAGAGCGAGGTTGGAGGTTCTCAGAGTGAGGTTGACTAACAGGTGGTTCAGATCTGGTTAGTGTTTTTGATTATAGGTCACTCTCAGGGGTTTCTGATTGAGTGGGAGTATAGCAATGACAAAAGAAGGAAAGTTGAGAATGGAGAAATTCAGACACAGGCATAGCACCACAGGGTGTGTGGTGGTTGGTCTTCAAGATTGAGCTTGAAGAGGAATACAAGCTAGGATACAGATTAGATAATGTACTGGTATAGGTACAGATGCAACTGTTTATCTCCAAGTGGAGATTGTTAGGTTGTGGAGGTAAAAGCTTCACCCAGATGCAAACATGGAGGTTTCTGAGTGTCACAGTCATCGACGTCAATAGGATCACCGATGTTGGTCATGGGTCAGTGCAAGAGAAATTGACATCGACAGGAGTCGGCCGACATCGGTCACCTCCAGTCAGACAGGGACCGATGTCGGTTGCCTGTGCGGTTCCAAAATTGGTTGTTGACGAACATTCAGTTAGTTGAATGGGTTGTTTGCATGTTAAAGACTAGTTCGAGTCTTGAGCCACTTGTCTAATTATTGTATGCATGGGATCTATATAATAGACTCATGGCCTGTATTGTAAAGTGTAGAACTAGAAGAGTTCTTCCATTGGTAGAATCACAGGGGTTCTTCCAGGTATGTAAGATCAGGTTGATCTGCAGGGCATGCAAGATCAGGGAGGAGATCTACATGGATAAGTAAGATCAAGTTGATCTACAGGTGTGTGTGTGCGAGGGTCAAAAGGAGATCTGTGGGGTAGCAAGATCAAAGGTGACAGCAACACATCAAGGAGCAAGATTGTGGTGAGATCTACTTGGAGTACTGATTCGTACTCGGTTGTACTGGCAGTATTGATACTGACTGGTTGAGGTGAACAACAGCTCTGTGTTAGCCATTTGTTGTGACCTATATTGAGAGAAGATTACTCTTGAGGGAAGATTATTGGTATGCCCATGAAGTGGATGAAAGAGTGTGATCTCTTTGTTGTAATTTCCTTCTAATTGAGTTGAATACAATTGTGTGTTGCCTCTCATATTCTATGCTGTTTCTATTTCTAGTTACTTGTACTTTTGGTATAATTCCGCATGTTTAGTTACTTATACAAAGGTAATCATATGTGCTCTTAAATATGACAAGTTGTGTCAGAGCTTTGGGGAACCTAGGTCCTATCAGTTACTTTCAAACTTTGTGCTATTATAGCTTGTGTCATTAAGGGGATTATTCTTATGTCTATTTCTTGAATGTGTTCTTGTCCATTTTAATGAAATAAGTAGAACTAGTGGAAGTAATCAGGAAGGTGTCTTGAAGCCAATTGTGGGAGACTTTGTGATGCTACAATTGCCTTTAGTGTGTTTGTCTATTCTCTATTTCTATGTAAAGGACCTTGGGATGACTTTGTGCCCTCATTGTCCTTCATATTTCACTCTTGGGCAGTTGAGGTGGAGACTTTGTGATGCATCTCAATCTACTAGTTACTACGGCCCCCCCCGTTACCAGTTACTTGTTACCTACCAGAAAGAGCTCGAGTTATTTGCTGAAGGACCACTTCTGAAAGAAGAGAAGTGCCTTCAGTGTTTTCCACCTAGATTTCTCCTTTGTTTATGAAAATCATCTATGAAAAAGAGAGATGGATGGTGTAGTCCTACCCCTGAGTGTTATTTTTGCTTATATATATAGTATATAGCTCCTCATATTTATAGGGAACCTCCGCTTGATGAGAGGAGAGATTTGTCCACCTCTGATGTAGTAAACTTGCACATTTCGCTGACCAATCTCCCTATTCCTGTGGTTGAAGAGACCTATTTTTCTCATTAGTTAGCTGTTGACAAAATATTCACCCAATAATGTGGATCACTCCTTGCCCTTTTTTGGTGATGACTCACATGCCATAATTCCTTCCAGCTTGTACCCCTGTCTCATCATAATTTCATATTTTATGTGGCTCATAAGTGTTTTTAACATAAAAAAATTCTCAAAGTTATCACAAAAAATATTATGGATGGTCTTAACATCACAAACCTATCTCTATCAAGTCCTTTTGTTGTTCTCATAGACAAATCATGGTGCCTATTTTTAAATCCTTTCCACCATGACTTGCTGAGGATGTTATCATTGAAAGGGTTGGGCCTAGCATATCTGGGTAATGTATGCCTTCAAATGTGATATATCCAACCCATGCCCCATGTTGACTAAATCCTTGCACCACTCCACTATCCCACTTTCTTCTTTAGTTGATAAGATAGTGGGCAACCCCTTCTTGGTAGTAGTTGTAAATCCTTTTAGCCAATTGGACAAAGTACTAGGTTTCATGCCCCACTTTACTATTACACAATTCGTAGAGTAACCATTATCATCTATATCTTTCATTGCACTTTCCATATCTAATTTTATCGACTCAGAGTACATTGTATTTTGTTTAGTGGTGGTAAAATTTATGTTGGCTACCTTCTCTACCTAGTTGGCATGGGGTAGTCTACAATAACTTCATTCTCATCCTACTTTGTAGTGGGTTTATCTTCTTCGTTAACCTCTTCATCAACAACTTCAGGAAATATGACTCTTTTATTCATCATTGTTGAATGTGGCCATCTTGTAACAAATCATGTCTTCTTTTTGACATTCCTCATGGTGAACAATAATAATCAACAAATTATATAAGTAATTGACAATAAAATGGAAAACATATCAACAATATTTATGGGAAATAATATTTGTAATGTTGAAAATGTTTATGAATAAGATAAAAACATGAAATCACATCACTATATGTAAAGCACAACAACATGATTTCACAAAAGGATTTTGTTTGATACATTTGTCTCAACATTTATTGGTATGCTAATGAAATTCTTAATTTTGATAGAAAGACATTAACATTTACTAGTATGTGAATATAAAACTTCATGTCTTCCATCCATATACCACTAAATGTTTAGTCTTATAGACACAATTGTATTTCAACATGGCCATTCATTTTATATTAATGACCCATATTAATTTTGTGTCATGCCTTACTTCACAAAATTTTAAGCCAATGATAAAATAATGTGTTTGTTTGAAAGTTATTATTAGTCAAAATTTTAATCTAGGTGGTTTAAGTTTGTTTTCTCAGTCGACCCCACCAGATTAAGTGAAGGATGGAACAAAAAATATTGGTCTTACTTATCAAATCATTATATAATATAAATGTTGTAGGTAGAGAAATACAAACACGTTGCATATATAGAAAACATAGTATCATTAATTCAAAAAAGTCTAAATTTTTATTCAAAAATGATAACGTTTATTCATATGTGAATGAAAACTTTGAGGGCTTCTATCCACAACAAAAACTGTTTAGTAATTTAACAATAACTACCATGGCAAATAATTTTTGCAAATTTGAAAATATGAGTGAATAATGCAAAAACATTAATTGACAAGAACATATTAATAACACATCAACAGGAATTCAGAAAAGGATTTGGTTTGATACATACGAGTCAACATTTAATGGAAAGGGAATACAAGTATAAATTTTTCTAAAAATAAAATAATGTTTATTCATATGTGAATGAAGGTTGTCAAGGCTTCCATCCACATAGCTTTAAGTTTTCAATAATACATTAAACATTTTAGGTTGTTCAAGACGGGTAATGTTTCATCTCTCTAACATTAGTGTATAAAAATAATGCGTCACATATATAAAACACATAATAACATGAATTCATAAAGTAATTTCATTTGATACAAAAATAATTACATTCACTATTATGTGAATGAAACCTTAATTTTGATACATAGAAAACAACTTTTACTAATATGTGAATAAAAACCTTTATGGCTTCTATCCACACACCAGTAAATGTTAAGTCTTCCATCCACATAATAATTTGGTTTAATACAAAGAAAATAAGATTTACTGGTATGTGAATGAAAACCTCTAGTGCTTCTATTAAAATACCAACAAATGTTGAGTGAGATGTGAATGAAAACATGTCAACATTATGGGTTTAGGTGTGGGTAACATTTCATCCCTCCAAAATGGTAAAAAGGTTAATATGGTGCATATGGCACACATGGCAACATTAACATGCCACATTAATGGAAAAAATGGCTAGAATTTTTTTTTTGGCCTTCTCAAATTTATTGGTGAGAACATATGCATGATGACTAGAAGAAGCAATCAAATCCACCCTTAATAAAGGAGTTTATAAAGACTATTCACTATTATAAGATGAATTTTAATGTTCTTGGTAGTGAATGAAAACCTTTTAGGCTTCCATCCACATTCCAGTATTGTTCAGCCTTCCAACCCATCTTGTGCAAGGAAATAGAAATACGACATACATATAAAACACACAATGAGATGAATTCAGAAAAACTCTAGGGATTTTATTAAAATACCAAAAAATTTGGAGCCAAATGGAAATGAAAACTTGTTGACAATGTGGGTTCAGTTGTGAGTCATGTTTTATCCCTCCAACATGGTGAATAGGTTAAAAGTGGCACACATGGCAGCATTAACACACCACATTAATGGAAAAAATTCATCAGGGGTCTTTAAAAAAGGGCATTGCATATTAATAGCACTACCATCTTCTAACATGACACTTGCATATTAATGACACAAGTATCTTCCAACATGGCTATAGAATTACAAAAATGATACGGGTTGATATATAAAGAATAACATTTACTGATATTTAAATGAATACCTTAAAAGACACCATGAACATACTAGTAAAAATTGAATCATATGTGAAGGCATGCAAAACACTTAAGCATAAAAGACACAATAATAATAACATGCACATGAAAAGAAAAGGAACATAGTTGTGGGTTCAGTTACATGCAATACACCTATATGTAATTTTTGATCACTCCATTAACATGCCACTAAGCATTTAGTTAGATGTGAAGGTACACAAAAAAAACATGAACATAGAAGTCACATTAAAAATAATTTTCATCCCTCCATTATGCTGACATAAGTTCTTCTGTGAAATGCTACATGCTCAAGAAATGTCGGGTATGTTCCATTATCATATCGAGGGAGGATGTATGCAAAAAGGTAAGGAGAGACATTTGTTGCTTTAGGGATATATAAAATTCCTTCCTGAAATGTGATCCTATTAATAACTTAAGGTTGCATGAATGTTAAAGTCTGTTTCCAATTTAATTTGAATTTGACACTCTGCAAATCAAACATTTGTTGATTTACAATTTTTTTGTCATTTATAGATATATTGTATCTCAATGAGATAATTTGAATTTTGAATTTTAAATTTTGAGTTGTATGTGAATGGTGAGGCTTAGATACTAAATTTGCATTCATTTTTGTAGGTGCAACAAATTAATGAAGGTTGGTGGAGTCATATGTTGGAGCAAAATGTTTAAATTTTGAATAAGATAGAATATAATAAAATATAAGTGGACTAGTTACAATATTATATAACCTCAGTTGTTTTATGTTTTATCTTGTATAAGTTACAATCATATGTATAAAAGTGCATTTTTGGGACTTCAAATATTTAATGAAATTGGTGTTTTTTCAATTATTGCATCTTTAAAATATTACCAAAAGATGTAACTATTTTAAAAATGTATTCAATTTAAAAAAAGATATTCATCTTTTTTAATATGATGCACATTATTTTTTTAATTGATGTGTTTATTTATTTGTAATGTGTATGTAATATTTTATATAGAGGTTCACATTTTTAATATTAGTTATTTAAATAATGAAAAAACCTTCATAGAATGTATAAGTTACTTTTATAAAAATTACACAAATAGTTTTACATCATTAAGTAATTCTTAATATATTATAATAAGAGAAAGGGGTCACAACTACAATCACAACTATTAGACCCTATCTAATAATTAGCACCCTTCCCCTTATTGTAATATCTATTACAGGGTTGAATAAAAATTAATATTCTTCTTGTTATTTGGCCAATATATAAGTTGTAGTACTTATGATTCTATAAACATTGTGCGATACAACTAATTGTAGTTATAGAAGTGTAGATGTGTAGTGGATGCTTTTATTTGATCTAAAGAAAAAAAAAAAAAACATATAACATTTTTCATAGTGTAGTCTGTTTTGGTAAATAAAAAAACACATACTTTTTTCATAATGTAGCCTGCATTGGTAAGTAAAAAACATATAATTTGTTTCATAATGTAGTTTGTGATGGTAAACCAGAAACATATAACATTTATAATAGAAAAAGGTCATTCATTGTGTCATAGGCTCAACTTAGGCATTTTAGTCTTCCTTGTAGTTATGTAGTAGAATCTAATTTGTGTGTGTTGTAATGGAGCAACAAGCATATCATCTTTGGTAGAATCATTGTATTTCACATTGGGCCAAGTTATATCTATCAATGTATTCAAACCCTAATTGAGGTAAAAAATGAGGCATACGCCTTGTTACTCAAAAATGGGTCTCAACATAGGCTCAAAGTCTCCCTAAGAATATCATCTTATTACAAAGTATATATAAAATCATGGTGAAGAAAGAACATGTAGGCCACACATGCGATTTTAATTTTATATATTTATTTTTATATTACTCTATTTAATTAATTTCAAGCATCAAGTTATAAAAATGGTGTACTCGTTTCTTATTTCATGGTAATTTTATTTATTTTTTAAAATGGGATGTGGTAAACTAATGTTGGCAAGGTTTTTATTTCATGGGCATGACATCATATCCTTCACCACCCTATTCTCACTATAGGTTATGACTCTCAACATAGCTCAATAATTTATAATAACTTGAATTAAACACTCCATGTAAAAGATTTCATTCCTTATTTCATACAAATAATTATACAATTTAAAAAATATGAAGTAATTCTCCCACCTTCCTCCTAATGCATATGGAAAATATGTGAGCAAATGTTTATGTGCATATATGGCCTAGAGCAATGACACTCCAAACATGAATGGTTCATGCCAAACTTAGTAGATCACCTTCATGTAAGCTAACTTTTTAAGGAGTGAAATAAATGAGAAACTTGGAGAACACTTAGTCATTAGTAATTATGTAGATGTTAATAAAATATTTATATATTTGTATATAGTGCACATGAAGCAATTTATCATTAAAAACAATGATAATAAAGCCACCATAATAATCAATAGGGATTAAAATCTACATTCATTAGGATTTTATGAGGTAATATTGATCTTTTGGGTTTCATTAAACTATCAAATGTAACAAAATTACTATCAAAGCCTACCAATGAATCTATAATAATGAGGCACTAAGTTTGTTTACATAATATAGGCTCTTAGGGTCAAAATTCACATTATTTCATTTTTTAGTGTTGTTTTGAGTTCAATTCTTGATTTATTTATAGAGGAGTGGATCATCTAGACCATTGTCAAGATTATAGGGACAAACCAGAGGATGACTTCACCAACCTATTTGATTTGGGTCTGTATTTTGATACTAATTTCCCTCGTACCAAAAAAAGTTTGCACAATAAATTTCATATCCTCACAATATCTCCTACCCACAAAGAAAATAAAAATGTTTTAATACAAAATAATGATTTTTAGGTTTTAAGAAATATATAACAATTTATTAGAAATTAACCCATTCAAGCTTGTGTAATAAATAAACCACAAACTGAGCAACCAAGGGATAAAAAGAACATATCTTATTTTGTACTATGTTCTGGACTATGGTAGTGATTTGGATCCATCTCAGGATTCTTATGAAGCTATGTTTTCTATTAATTTTGTGCTCTAACTATCCTTACCACCAAGATACTATTGTTGGATGTGACTTGGTAAAAAGGGGTTAGCATGTGAGTCGAGATAACCATAGCAACCTGACTGTTACTAAGTGATACCTACACAATCATATACTGTGAAGAGGGCCTTAGACTCACATGTAGTTCTTGCTCCTGAGTATATGTATGTAATGGAGACTATGCAACTATATTCTCTTTCTCCTATTGCAACCCTTAATACAAGTAATTTAGGTGAAAATTAATCTTATAAGTACTTTAGATTTATAGTTATAGCAATTTGGTATATGATGTAGTTCAATAAATTTTCAGTAATACTAAGTATGTGTTGATTGAAAATATTGCTTGGTACCATGAAATATACCATAGCTTTGTTTATATAGGGATACTCTTAATTTTGAATTAGAACACAGTGGCACATAATATCCAATAATAAAATAAACATATAAGGCTAAAAAATGGGTCACAAAGTGAAAATTATGGAAAATGATCAAAACATAAAGCTGGATACTACCACCGACTTTGGACACTACCATTGACGCTAGTGTCTTGAACCACCGGTAGTGTTTAGGGGCTAAAAACACATAAATGATCAAAAAAACAATAAGGACCCCTAAATCATATTGGATACATGCATAATAGGTAATAAAAAGAATAAAAAATATCATGTACAATCAATAAAAGGACATGAATTGAAATGTCCACATAAGATCATGCTACTAGATGCCTAACTCTCTGTCAAAAGGTCTATATGTGAAAAACTATGCAAAAACATATTATGAATCTATGCTTGTATAAAATATGGGTATCTACATTTGCCCTAAATTTTTACATTGGAATATTTAGGGTTAAAAATATATAATTAATTATAACACAAGGGTGATAAACTAATTTATAATAGGCCAATTAATATAAAACTTGTATAAATAATATTCTAAATTTATGCAACTGAGATTGCTAAAAATAGTAAAGTACAACTATTGAAAGATATTTCAATAAATAAAGAATATTTGTACTTATTTGGTTTACTATGCATAATCAAATTTGAACTAGAAACATGTGTAAAGTATGCAAGATCAATGTTCTATATTAATCATCAAATTCTAGAAATTATATTTTTGTGGTGACAAACACTACTGTCAATGCTAGTGTTTGACTGTGACACAGGTGCCCAATATAGAGTAATGACTGGATCTTGATGTGACTAACTTACTTATTCTAGGTTTTCTTTCACCTTTCTACTGATGCATTTAGAGCTGGGATATAGGTTATCTCTCTTCACTGATTGATCAAACTCTAGCTCTTCACCCTTCTTCACCATTGGAATGAGTTTGCTGAAAAATGAGTTGGTGGGCCCATGGCATCAAGTTTCCTTAAATAACCCTCTATCAATGGGTACTACCTACATATCCAATACTCCAAGGAGGGCCTTAGACTTATGCATTTCTCCTCTATGTGTGGAAAAGTGTGTACATAAGGGTGTAATATACTATATGGAGATGCATGCAGTGATCTAGCTTATAATTTGACAAATATCACTCATGGGATACTCTTTGAATGATTCATATCTATAATATTATTTTTCCTATGTTTGATATGAAAATAGGGACATGAATAGGGTAAAATAGCTTGGTTGTGTAGTTGATTGATTTAGCTTTAGTAGGTGTTTTATTGGTATTTTGTAGATAAGGAATGAGAAGGCTTATACTTGTATTTATACCACACCTTTTGAAACTATCTCAGGAGTAGGGTTCAATAACACAAATAGGCTAACCCATAGGTTTGAATCATTTGATAATTTAGGATGACCTTTGGAAACTGGACACTAGATAAGGATTTGGACATTACCATCAATGATAGTGTCCCTCTATGTGATCGGTAGTGTATCTAGAAGGATAAAAAATAGGTACTGGATCTAAAAATAATAGTGAGGGATGTTTATCAAGTTTTAATATTTTATGTGTACAGTACATGAGACTTAGGTCATCATAATTGATATGGATTATACTAAGAGATAATCATTTGAGGCACAATGAGATGGTGAATGCAAGGTCCTTTCAACTAGCAGGTTGGTCTAAAATTGAAGGGTTGATCCTTAATTGATATTTTTCAAATGTACAAGACTAATATGATATACATATTTAGTTTTATTATCTACATTTCCTCCCTTTTAATATAGTAATGTATAAAGATGAAATTACTAGGTTAAAGGAAATAAATGCATAACTAGGTGTGTACAACACACCTTGTGTTTGATTGAGACCAATTTGAGTGATTTTATATTATATGGCATGTAACCAAGTGCATGTTACATTTTAAATCAATTAAATATAATCTGAAATTTTAAATAATTTAAATGCTTGAAAAGAAAGAGATCAAGGAATGAGTTACACTTGTGTTTTTGTTGCAACCATGTTGCCTCTTGATGTTTTGACTTGGTAAAGATGCTTCCTTATAAAACATTAAAGCTGGAGAAGGTTTAGACCTAAACCTTGAAGATCTAAAGAGGGAGATTGGAAGGTATTATACCCCCAATTTGGTGTAAGGATGAGTTGTGACATGACCATTGAGATCATTATATCTCAATTGCATAACTCAAATGTGAACATATAGAATTTGGTGAGGGTGAGTGATTTAATCAAATCATCATATAAATTTGGTGAGATTAGATGATTTAATCACTCTGATATATAAATCTAGTGAGGATGAATAATTTAATCACTTCAACCTATAAAAGAACCAATTGTTGTAGTATAAAAGGCTTGATAATAGTATATCCTGGTATAATTAGTACGCCCTCATGAGTAGTATAATTAGTAAATTTGTAATTTTTGGTACAATAGCATGGTATAAGCACCTAAGATATATCTCATCTAGAGTTTATGTGTCATAAATATGAAAAATCTTGTTTTAAATCTATGAAAAATCGGTGTAATGTATAGGATTTTGACCCAAGTGTATATCTAAATCATGAAATTGAATAAGAGATTGTGCAAGGTTGGGGTTCATGTTATCATGACATGCCCCCACTAGAATTTATAGGTACTAAGTAAGTGCATAAGTGTGGAGGTCATGTTCTTATGACATACCCCCACTACAATCTAGAAAATGTGAAAATACCCCCACTACAATCTAAAAACTGTGAAAATATATAAGTGTGGAGGTCATGCCTTTATGACATGCCCCCACTGATATGCCCCCCATTTTAAGGTAAGGGAGATAAAATCTAGTAGGTTCTTTACCTTAAAAGGATAAGTTAGTTGTATAATATGTGTATAAATCATGTAGCATATATGGATAACATGTCAAAGTAGATATATTAATTTGGATCATAGTATGTGATCACATCAAGTCCTAAAATGCATGATATAGATCATATAAATGTCTAGAGATTAACAAAACAATCTTAAAAAGTAATCAAGCACACACATAAGATCCCTTAATGTAATGCAAAAAGGAATGGTCTAAGAAGACCTCATACAAGGGGCATGTTCAAATACCACACAATTAAAATGAATGACATATTCAAATGTCAAAATCAACATAGAATGACATATTCAAATTTAAAAACATACAATGTCATAGTGGCCATCAAGCAAGGAATATATTCAAATGTTCCACAAGTAAGGCAATAGCAAGTAATGTGAGACACTTAATGAAGTGACAATGTGAATGAATGAAGTATAAACAACCAACACAAGCATATTATACTAGTCCCTACATCTATGTTAGCAAAAATGTTATGTAACATAACATATCAAGTACACCATGAAGAATATGAGCATGTATATAGATGTGTAAAAAATATAATCTCAAACATGATAATGTAGAAATGATCATAAAGGATAAGTAATTTGTATCACTTATGATTCAAGAAACCGATGCCACCAACATACTATATTATGTGAGTAGATGAAAGGTCTGACATCTAAAAATGCATAGATAATGTGGCTCGGTATGCCTTCATCACACTCAAAGATGTGAGAAACATATGTGTATATAATAATGAAATAATATGTTATCTACTAACATAAAGCAAACAACATAGATGCTAAGGAGCTAGTAAAATTTCAGAAAGCTGAATATTTTTTTATTTTTGAATTATTTGAATGTTTTTATATTTTTAGAATATTTAAAAGGAAAAAGGCTATCTTATGGTCCCATCCAAGGAATGCTCATTAGTAGCTCCAAGCTTGGAATATGGTATGAGAAACTAGTGGTACTACCAAGGAACATGCATAGGTGTCATATTTGGATCTGTAGAATCTGCAGTATCTTGTGTATATATAATATGAATTTGTGGTCATGAAGAAAGAATAAAAATAATAAAGGTTTGTGAAACCCATCTTTCAGTGCTTTGTGTTTTATTTAGAGCAGTTGTAATTGGAACATGTTTTGTCACTCTAGGTAATTGAGTATGTTGTGTAGGCGTAGATGAATATTCTATGAAATCCACTATGTGTCTTTAGTGCAAATTATTCTCAAGTATGGGATATCTAGGAATGGGGATTACCTGTTGCTTACCCTTTAATAGAAGATTAACCTTAGTAGGTTTTATAATTATCTGTCTTGGAATAAACTTCTCTTGTTCAAGTGGATGTTGATATGGAATTCTAAGAACTATGACTACCCTATTGGTATGAATGTATTTAATACACCCATGAATTATGGAAGATATTTTGTAGAGTTTATATATCTTGGATCATCCCAATAACATATCAAAGACTCGTGTATATGGTATAACTAAGAAAGTGATAGACACATGTGCTAAACCAACCTATAAAGGTAAAACAATCTCACCAATAATGTGCTTAATGTGCATCGAATGCTCTAACCATTTTGGTCAAAGGGTGTAAATCATCATGTGTATATCCCAAAAGTGTAATTAGTGTCATGGTACATATGTTCTCACTAGCACCATTGTTAATCATGACACTATGTATAGGCTGGTGGTCAAGGTATGCTCGAATAAATAATGAATGAAGATCTGAGTCATCATCCACTATTTAATTGTCATCAAATGTAGTAGAAGGTCTCTGAACCATAAGAGGTAATGTGAGTGCATAAGTACGAATAATCCCAACTAATGGGTGCCCATAATGTGATGGAAGATGATGTGCATTGTATGCCATTTTCACTTCTAGATATTTCTTAGTATGAGCATACAAAGGATTGTTAAATATCTTTTGATTACGGTGATCACTAGGTTGTGAACCTGAATCCTTTGGAGGATCATTGAAGGTAATATTTTGGTCATCAATAAGGTCCTGAATTTTATGCTTCAAGGTATAACATTTATTTGTAGAATGCCCAAGGCCTTATTGATTTTCACAATATGCATTAACATCATATCCTTTGGGGAGAGGTTGACTCATATCAACCTCTATGGGAGGAGGGAGAAATATGAGATGACACTCCACAATATTTTGAAGTAAATAATATGGAGACACATGTGATCATGTAAATTATCTCTTAGGTGCATTGGATAAGATGAGTCGATTAGGTTATTGTGACATTGCATTAACCATTATGGTTTTTACTTTTTAGGTTATGTAGGTTTCACCTTGCAGCTTGGTTTGATATATAGTTGATGTGTTTAATACATACTTGAGCTTGTTTAAGGAGATAAGTTTCATTTCAAGGTCTTGAACAAGATGACACAAGTCATCAAAATATTTGAACTTTTTGAAAATGATGGACTCATGTAATAGGGCAAGCAAAATTTGCTTGAAAATATATTGTAGTTATTTGTTTTCCATTGGATTTATCATTTTGGCCAACATTATTTTATATGTCAAAACATATTTATTGATAGGTTCATTGGTTCCTTGTTTGATATTTATAATTTCAACATATGACATATTTTTAGTGATGTTGATAAAAAACCTGCTAGGAACTAATCGGCTAGAGGTTTGAATGCTTTCATCGATTGGAGTGGTAAATCATAAAACCATCATAAAACATTGTATTTTAGGCTCATTAGAAATAATTTGGTCAAAATTTTGTCATTGGAGGCATAATAAAGACATGCCATATAGAAAGATCAAAGATGCAATATGAGATCTCCCTTATCATCATACAATGTGAACTTGGGTGCAACAAAAATAGTTGGTAAAGGGTGCAAAGATATTTCAAGTGCAATTGGATTATGTAACACCTCTTATGAATCAATAGCTTAAGGTGACTTCATAGAATTTTGCTCAATATTAGTAACCTTAACTTAGAAAAGTTTTATAATTTGTATGAGATCTTGAAAATTTTTATCACTAAGGTTAGAAGTTTTAGAAGCCACTAAAGAATATGTACCCATGGTTTAAGTTGATACATGCATTAAAACTGGTAATTGTGTTGAAGTGTTAATAGTTTCCATGGGGGATGTAGTAATAGTAGGATTTAGTTCGGGGAATGGTGGTGTAAACACATAACCCATGCCCCCATGGGGTGTAGGAAGTGATGATGTGATCAAGGGGAGGGTTATAGGTATGGAATTGGTTGTAGTACCACCTAAAGATTCACCATCACTAGGTGAGGATGCCTTAGCCTTAACGTGCTTACTGACCTCATCTCTTATAACATACAAGAATGCATCCATTAAGTCCTTGTTATGATTAAGATGATTGACTAGTGATTCCTTATCTTCCATTTGAAAATGATTTTTGTGATTAACATTTTCCATTACTTATAAATGAACAAATCAAAATTTGAAACAATAATTTTACAATAATAAAAAATTAGAAAACTAAAAACCCTAGGTCAATCTAGGGTTTTGAGACCAATGGTCAGGTTCACCAAATGTTTAACCCTAATTTTTTATATGGGGATTATAGGGTTAATAATATATAATTAGTTATAACACAAGGTTAATAATCTAATATATAATAGGCCAATTAATAGAAAACTTAGATAAACAATATTTTGAGTTTATGCAACTAAGATTGATAAAAATAACAAAGTAAAATTATTAAAAGATATTCCAGTAAATAAAGAACAATGGAAATTATTTGGTTTATTATGCTCAAATAGATATGGATTGAAAAAAAGGGTAAAGTATGCAGTTTCAACATCCTAGATCAGTCGTTAGATTTTGGAAATTGTATTTCCATGGCCATGGAGACTAACATCAATGCTAGTGTTTTATTGTGATGCAAGTGTCCATTACAGAATAATGAGTGGATTTGGATGCAATCAACTTCAACATTTTGGGTTTTTTGTCACCTTTTTACTGATGTATTTAAATTTAGGATACAATCTGTTGCTCTTTGATGGTTGATCAATCCTTATCTCTTCACCCTTTTTCACCCTTGGAATGAGATTTGTTAAAAAATGGTTTAGTAGGCTCATGGTGTCAAGTTGCCTTAAGTATCCTTATGTCAATGGGTATTGCCTACATAACCAATACTCCAAGGAAGGTCTCAAACTTAAGTAGTTCTACATTATGTGTGGGAAAGTGTGTGCACAAGGTTGAAATATACCATATAAAGATGCATGCAATGATCTAGTTTGTAATTTGATATTGCTCATGGGTTGCTCTTTGAATGCTTCAACCTGTAATATGCCTACTCCTATGCTTGATATGAAAATAGGGATGAATAGGGTGCTTGTGTAATCAATTTATTTAGATTTAGTAGGTGTTTGATTGGTATTTTATAGATGAGGAATACAAAGGCTTAGACTTATATTTATACGACACCTTTTGAAAATATTTCATAGTAGGGTTCAATAAGAGAATTAGGCCGACCCATGGGTTTTGATCATTTTTTAATTTAGATGAATTCTGGATACTAGACACCAGATAAATATCTAGACACTACCATCGGTGATAGTGTTCCTCTATGTCTAGTAGTGTCTAGAGAGATAGAAAATAGGTATTGATCTAAAATGATAGTGAATGATGTTTATCAAGTTTAAGCTTTTTATATAGTATAAGAGACTTGGGTCATCAAAATTATATGGATTAGACTAAGAGATAAGCATTTAGGAAAAATGAGATGGCAAATGGGAGCCTTTTAACTACATGAAGGTTTAACACTGAAGGGTAGAGATATAATTGATGTTTTTCAAATGTAAAAGAATAAGATGATATAAATATTTAGTTTTAATATCTATAAGGGGAAAACTAGAGGATGACTTCACCAACCTATTTAGTTTGGGTCCTCAGCTTGATACCAATTTCCTTCCTAAAAAAAAAGCTTACACAATAAAGTCCATATCATCACCATATCTCCTACCCTAATTTAATGATTTTAGCCTTTATCTTAGCATATAATTATTAAATATATTTAAATTATAAATCCCTTACAAAGTGATTAATCCTTGAGTGCATTCTATACATAGATTATCATGTCATTAAATTTGTTGGATATGTGGTGTATATTTTTCATGATTTACACATTTTACAGTGTGTAAGCCCTGTAATGACATAGAATTTGGGGCATAACCCTAACTAGGGGTATAGAGGACAATATTCCCTATGCAGGGGTTTAGGGACAAGAGCCTCTAAAAAAAATTGGAGTCCTTGTGGGTGGTTTCAGGTATGTATATGTAGTTTTGATTCATGGTTTTATACCCATAACATTATATGGATGCTTTCTAAGACCATGGTTTTATACATAATATATTATAATGTAATTTAGCAATAATATGCCTTTATATATACTTTTACATAGATTAAGGTTAAACAAACTACATAAAAATACCATATTATAATATGAATAATTAAGTTAATATAATATGCGAGTGTTGTTTTCTTGAGCTTTTTCCTAACATGGTTTTCTCAAGTTAAATCTCTTGTGTATATTGTTGAGTCTGTCATTTTATTTTCTATGATGTTGTATATTATGTTAGCATCACATATCCTACATAGGTTTATCGATACCATTTTTCTCTTCATTTGGTATTAGAGTTAGAGTTTAGTTAGTATTCAAATAGTTAGGACATCTTGGCCCTGTGATAAACCTTTTATTGAGTGGGGGATTTTCGCATGAGAATCTTATGGGAAGGGAGATGAAGGGAAGCTCAGGGATATATATAGATAAATTTTATGGCCAACACTTTCAGATATGGAATCTCAAAATGAAATATTTTCTTGTGGACCAAGGTTAATGGGTTATTGTGTTAGGAAAGAAACCCATAGGTACAAAGGTAAAACATTGGGAGAAGATAGATAGGAATGTAAAGAGTCCAATCGTGTCATACCTCTAAAATTTAGTATTGTTGAATGTATTAGGAGAATCCACTACTAAATATCTATGGGATAAGTTAGGGACTTGGTATCGAATAAAGTCTCTTGTAAACAGACAATTTCTTCCAAGTAAGTTGTATTCTCTTAGGACGAATGATACTGACTCTATGACAAATAATTTAAATGATTTTAAAACTATGGTAATTAAATTACTCTCATTTGAGATTAAAATGTATGAAGAAGATAAATGTATTAATTTATTATGTTATTTTCCATATTTAATTAATAATCTTGTTATGGGCATTAGTAGTACTTCAACTATATTAAAGATTGAGTATGTAGTCATATCCTTGTAATCAAAATAAAGGATGCCTTTTTTGTGAGAGGCCATCCCTAAAAATAAATAAAAACAAGTTAGGGGATAGAGAATCAAAGTCTGGAGATAAAACCAAATATTTAGGGAGATATGTGAATAAATGTTGGAATTATGGTAAAATTGGGAATTTTAAGGAGTTATTAGGATCCCCTTGTCCTATCTCTTTTATTTTTAATCATTTTTATTATTACAATTTAGGAATGCATATGCTTTGCAAGCCATCCCTTAATCTATTTAGGATAATCCCACATGCATGGGAACTAGTAGTTGGTTAGCATAGAATTAGAAACATAAACTGGTGTAAAAACCTTCATGAATTATAAGCATTGAGATTACTCAAAGGAAGTTTCCCCTTAAAAGAGGCATATGATATTGTAATACAATTATGTTTTATTTTAATTCAATATAGTTATCTTCCATTTTAGATGTAGTATACTTTCTTTATATTTTGGTATTGGTTTAATATGTTTACAAGAAGGTTTGTATCATATGTATTATATATATTTCTAGGTTCATGTTCTACATCAATAATGTCTCAATTTAGGTCTCTAAACAACTATCCATTGTATTCTCTCAACATCTATCCACCAAATGCTCTCACCTCACTCTAAGTAGGACCTCAGTGATCATAAAGTGGTTTAGAAGTAGTGGAAATGAGCCTCTTCACCCTAACCTAGCCTTTTTTTCCTAAGTTATTTATTTTATTTTTTAGGTTATAAACCACATGCTTGGGGTTTTAAAATATCATAGAAAGTTGTATTTTATTGCTAAGCACACAAGATTTGTGTGTGAAGTGGGGTGGGATTCAAACCATCACCAAAAGTGCCTAGACAACAATGATACATGAAAATGAACTTTCACATACCTTTGGGTATATCAAAAGACTTCATAGTTATTTTCAAGGCTTAGCCATAAGAAGCCTTAAAAATATTTGTTATTTGTGATGCACTAGTAGTGGCTAGCCCTAGGAATATGCTCATAATTGACCTTAAAGACTAGATGGTGGGCATAGGTACATTCTACCCTCCATAGTTAGTGCTTTAAAACATTGGTCAAACAACATTTACAAGCGAGATAAGTCTAAATATGAGCCTATAAACCAAACACACCCTATAAAATCTCTACCCATTTTCACTTGATTATGTTAAACCCTTGTAATTTAGAGTTGGCAGAATCTATCGCCTGCTGATCCCTCCCAGAAATGTAACATCACAAAGTAAAATCCACTAAGTATGGATAAGAGTTATATAATTAAGAAGATGATAATAGTTTTCAAAAGTTTTAGAACATGGGGGTTATAGAGTAAAGATAGAATATTCCAAGCCATTTATTTTTAAAATGGTGTTATATATGAAGATTTTGAGTGAAGTTTTACCCAAAGGGTAACTTTATATTAAAAATTAAAAGTAAAAAAATAAATGTGTATGATTTTTTCTACCTTAGTGATAATCATACTATTGTTATCATCTCGTTAAACTGATATTTTTTCATATAACTCTAGTAAGCATTTTCTAGAGCCCCAGGATCCCTTTTGTGATGGTTGTGACAACTCGATCTAGAACCATGAATATGGAGAAACAAGTCGTTGAATTGAGATCCATAGTAATTGATCTACAACAAATGATATATGGCCTCAATGCATAAAATTTGTAACCCTCAAACAAGCTTAAAGGTGATACGTATTTTGAGAGTAGTTTCTCATCAAGAAACATGTTACATGGCTCAAAATTAGACTTGCCTAAATTTGATGGTACCAACCTTACAATTTGTATTTTCTATGTAGAATATTATTTTAGTCTACACAATACATTAGGGGTGAAAAAAGTATTTATCACCTCTTTCCACTTGAAAAATAAGTCATTTAATGGTACTAGTGGTATTCAATTTCTCATGATGAACTAAATTGGGATGATTTTGTAAAACTATTGTTGGTTCAATTTGGTCCTAATGCTTGTGACAATTTCATTAGATTCCTTACTAAACTTGGGAAAAATGAATGATATGAGAGTATTAAAGTGAATTTGAAAAATTGGAAAATTAAACTGATGGGATATTAGATGATTTTTTCAAAAGTTACTTTATAGATGGCCTCAAAGATACAATTTATGCAGGGGTAAATTGTTGAAGCCTATGGACATGATGGAAGCTCTTGGGTTGAACATGTTAGATAAATATGAGATCATAACCCAGTGTTGTTATTCAAATTTTGCTCACTTCAAACCATCATCATCATAACACAACACAACAACCCCACCTCCAAAAAAAACATGCATTAAATGTCTTATAAACATTGAAATGCAAGGCCATTTAGAAATGGGGTTGTGTTATAATTATGATAAAAAATTCACATGGGGCAAAAAATGTGTTGAATAAAATTTGTATTTACTAGATACCGATTAGAATCTTAATACAAATGAATGGGTAGATGCTCAAGAGTCCTAGGAAGAGGAAAACAAAGTAGAGGAGGCCATCCATATAGATCCCCAACCATAAATTTTAGTGCATGCATTGGTGGGTGTAACCACTCAGACTATGAAAGTAAAAGGGTATTTCAAGAAGCACCCCTTCACTATTCTCATTGACTTAGGAAACACACATATTTTAATTGACCCTCAACTATCCAAACAAGTCGATTATTTTGTGTACCCTTATTCAATCTTTGAAGTTATGACTGCCACTAGGGAAACATTGCCTTATAAAGGAAAATGATGCAATGTTCATATTTGAGTGGGGGAATATAACCTAAAATTGAATATGTTTGTTTAATCCTTAGGAGAATTTGATGTGGTTATTGGGTATTAATGTCTATGCACCCTTAGACCAATTTTATAGGACTTATCAGAACTCTAGATGCAATTCTCCAATAGTGGGCACTATTAAACATTAAAGGGCAACCTACCAAGATAAACCAATAATAGGTCACATTGAATGGAGAAGCTCCTTAAGAAAGGCTCTCATGGCATCATCACACAACTTTGTTTTATTCAACTCAATGCATCTCCTAATTCCAACCAACCTAATAAATTAAAAAATATATTAGTCAAGCATGTGATAGCATTTGAGGAACCCAAGGAATTAATACCTTGATGGCTTGAAGACCATTTCCTTCAGCTAATTTTGAGGAGTGTACCCCCAAACATTCAGTCATACCACTACCCTTTTATTCAAAAAAATAGAAATTAAAAAATTAGTACAGAAGCTACTAAATGTAAGAGTAATTTGCCCAAGCATAAATCCATACTCTTCTCCAATTTTAATCATCTAAAAAAAGGATGGGTCTTGATGACTGTGCATCAATTTCCAATAATTAAACAAACTTACTGTTAAGGATAAATTCCCTATCTCAATGATCGATGAAGTCGTAGATTAGCTTCGTGGCACCCAATTCTTATCCAAACTAGATTTATGGTTAGATTATCACCAAAAACTCATATTCCTAAAATAACTTTATATTCTCATTGTTGTCCCCAAAAAATGTCACTCATTTTTGGGACAACATATGAACTATTTTGGCCCTGCAAGACCAAAATTGTCTCTTCCCTTTTCAAAAATTGTTATGAGCCTTCAAATTATCCATTCTTCAAGCTTTTCAGTGAATCTATGGACTCTATAGGCTTGAATCTATGGACTCTTTAGGCTTGAATCTATGGACTTTTGCAGGCTTGAAACTACGGATTCCGTAGGCTCATTTCTACAGACTCTGTAGGTTATTTTATACAGACTCTTTAGGAAAGAAACATGTTCAACAACTTTAGCAGGTAAATTCTTTCAAAGAAAAAAGTTTCAAATACTTGGTCATTTTCAGGATTAGTTCAATCAAAAATTTCCATCGACAAGCATCTAAGCAAGGATTGAACCATTGAACCTTGAACCATTTTGGTTCAACAGGTTCAATGGGTTCAAAGGTTCAACTTCATCAGCAAGAGTTAAGCACTTTGTCAAGGTGCAAAGTTCAACCATTTCAAGGTTCCACGGCTGTGAACACTTAACAAAAAATAAAGGATTGAACCGTTGAACCTTGAACCATTTTAGTTCATCAATTCAACGGGTTCAATGACCAAATGGTTCAATGCATTTGGTTCAAAAGATCAAAAGGACTTAGCCATATAAAGAGATTGAATTGATTGAACCATTGAACCATTGAACCAAGGTTGGTTCAATAGGTTGGTTCAATTGGTAGGTTTAAGGGGTTGCGCCAAAGCCAAAAGAACAAATGCCCTTGCAGAGGGCAGTGAACTAGAGGCAAGTGCCCTTGCAGAGGGCAGGCAACATTGGTTAAAGGGCCAAAGAGAAGATAGAAAAGATAGAATTCCTTCGAATTTATTCAAAGGCTAACAGGGAACATTTTCTTCAGACTTTTTGTTCGAAGGAAATTATTAAGTGAAAGAACCGTTAGAATTATTTCAGAAGTATTTTATGCGGGAAAATGACTAAGGCAAATGCTGAAGGAATTCCTTCAGACTTTTGTCTAAAGGAAATAAGCCCAACCAAAGGAATGCCCAAAAGGAAAAAGCCCAAGAGCAGAGCGCTCGAAGTGTCATCGTCTGTGTGATTGCTAGATTACACGGAACATGCCATGTGTCCCTTAAAAAGCTCGATAGAAGCCTCTAAGTGTCAACATCCGTGGTCTCTCCCTTTCATTTTGTAAAGACTGTGGTGGGCCCTGGGTGAGTTGATAAAGTAAGTGGATGCTGCCATGTGTCCTCACCTATTTCACAGTGAAACATTCCATGTGTCACTTGTTGAGATCAGTGGAAAGTGGCCAAAGCAGGTGGGAAAGACATGAAGGATGATAGACTCAAATGGATTTAAAGGCCAAAATGCCAAAGGGAAGAACCACTGATGGAAGAGCATAAAGATCCAGCAAGGTCGAGGATATAGCCTTGAAAGCTCAAATGCCAGGAAAAGACAAAACTAAAAAGGAGAAAAGATAGCCCGCGGGCTCAAATCATACCCAAAAGAGGGAAAGGCCAAAATATCTTCAAGGGAGTTATTTCCAGTAGGTGAAACAGTGGATCAATTGGATTTCTGAAGAACACCAAATCAAGGACGCAACCTATTTTTCTTGCTGGAAGCAATGGCAAATTGGACAACTGTGCAGATGTCAGAAAGAAGACCAAACAACCCATGCTTAGGAGGAGACATATTAGATGAATTAGCATGCCATAGTCAAGGCAACCACCCTATTCCAACATGGTCCCCTGACATAACTAAAAATGTATTCAAGGCATTGAATGCACAACATGAGCCATTCCATAAAACAAAGCACCAAGTATTTCTCGGATACTATATATTGTAATCTCTTTTATTGTTTTAAGAGAGATCTTCTCGTTACCAGAAGTAAAACTTTGCCCAAATTGAAAGGGAATGCTGAAACTTTGAGCTCAGATTATTGTTCATATCATTTTATCTAAATGAGAAAGCAAGTTGTTTGTAGACTTTGTGCTATCATAGCTTGTATGATTTTAGGAGATTATTCTTATGTCTGTCTTCTGAATATGTTCTTGTTTATTTAATTTGGCAATCAAAACTAGTGATAGTAATCAAGAAGGTGTCTTGAAGCCAACTGTGGAGAGACTTTGTGCCCCCACAATTACCTGTAGTGTGTTTTCTTTCTATTTCTATGTAAAGGAACTTGGGATGACTTTGTGCCCTTATTGTCCTTTGTATCTCACTCTTGGGCAGTCCAGGTGGAGACTTTGTGCTACATCTTAGGCTGCTTGTTACTACACCCTTGGTTACTAGTTACTTGTCACTACCTGAAAGAACTCCTGCTGTTCCCTGCAAGATCACTTTTGAAAGAAGAGAAGTGCCTTCAGTGTCTTCACCAGGATTTTCTCCTTTATTTGTGAAAATCATCTCTGAAAGAAGAGAGATGGATGGTGTATCCTACCCCTGAGTGTTATTTCCTGCATATATATATATAGTATATAGCTCTTGCATATTTATAGGGAACCTCCCCTTGATGAGAGGAGATATTTGTCCCCTTTGGATGTGGTAAACCTGTAACTTTGAATGAACAATCTCCCTTGCTATGGATGATCAGACCTATTTTGCTCATTAGTATGCTGGTGACAAAATATTCACCCAACAATTTTTTGGTGACTCTGCTAGGGATTTGAACAAGCAATTCCTATCCTTATCCATTATAGTTTTTGGTGACTCCATTTTGTGTCTTACCCATTATCATTATAGCCTTACCATCTTCCTCCATATCCATTATATTATCTAGTCTACAAAACTAGAGCCACTGGGAAGAGCACGTAGTTTGAAGTCTCAAGCTTCAAACTGAAGAAGGGCTAGTTCTTTCCCATTTTTGTTTTACAATCTGGCAGCTCCACACTATACAAGAAGCCAAAAATCTCAAGGTGTTATTGACCCTATTTTTGAGTTGGTGTAGTAGAGAAATTTTGATTTGTTTCCTCCACAACCTCACCTTCAACGAACTAGGAGTCTTCCTCCTACCCATACAAGGTCACCAACACAAGGCAGAGCTTCTTTTTCTGTTGTTAGTAGAGCTTTGCCTATCCATACTTCACCCAGATTTGTTATCCCACTTTTACATAATCAAATCATGGATCAAGGCCCCTAGGGTAACTCATTTGGGCCACTCAATTTAACTCCACCCCTACATGAACTTCCACACAGCTTAAGAAAGAACTTCCCCAAATTCTTTCATGATGGGAGAGTTCACCCTGATGAACACATTGTAGCCTTCAGCATAGCCTATGGCATAATAGGAGTGGAATCTGAGGACTTTGTAGTTAGGCTCTTTATGGAAACACGACAAGGTGCTACTGTAGACTGGTTCTACCATTTGCAAGCTAGATCAGTGACTGATTGGGAAAATATTAAAGATAAATTTGAAGCCAGGTTCAAGCCTACAGAAGATGCTCATGCCTTGCTGGCCCAACTCACACAGATGAAGAAGGAGCCCCATGAACTTATGAGGGACTTCATTACTAGGTTTGACAAGTTGAGGCACATGATTCCCATGATCACCCAGCTGACACCTCAGAATATCAAGTATTTCTTCATCAACTCATAGTTGCCTGAAGTGAGTTTTTTGTTGAGATGGGTTAGACACATAGACCTTGCTGCTGCTCAAGACTTGGCTGCTGAGGTAGAAGATGACCTTATCTTGGTTGGAAAGATAAGGAGAGACCTAAATAGAGGTAAACCCTCTTCATCTTATAAATACTTACCTATAGGCACCACTGATCAAATGGTGCAAAAGCTGGCAGATGAAATGCTAGCCTTGAAAAGACAAATGGCCCAATATATGTCTGCTCCTCCTAATTGGGATATGCCAAGGAGGACATTTTCAGAATCAACCATATCAAGGCAATGCTACTAGGAATCAAGGATAGCCAAATCATCTTCCTCCCCCATAAAGGAACCTTGTCCTTGAAGCGCCTCTAACCAACTCAGTAGTTGGATATCTAGAAATAGAACATGATTTTTCTTTCCAACCTAAGTTTGAGCAAGAAAATGATGCTGATCTCTTCATGAAGGATAAAGAAGAATTAGGTAGTGACTCACACATTAGTTTCCTAAATTACTAGGATGAACCTAGATAAAAGTGAAGTAGTCAAGGGATCATATGCTGTGTTCACCTGGTCCAAGAACCAGTCAACGCAGTAGGTTGACAAAGAGAAGATAGAGGAGTAACCTCAACCAACAATTACAATTGCTAAGCATGGAACCACTCTGCCTTTCCAGCCAAAGGACCCGGTGATTGTTAGAAAGGTAAGTGCCTCAAATATCCCTATGCCTTCTACTTCAAATTCACAGGCCAGTCTTCCCCCTCCCAAAAACCAAAAGGATGAACTCCCATCCTCTCTTCCTAGTCTATTTCAGTCATTTGACATAGTTGACCATGTCAAGAAAACTAAAATCCAAATGACTAAATTTGAATTCCTACAAGCCAATCCTGAGCAGTTGGACAAGTTGGTAGAGTGTGTGAAGAATAAAGCCATCCCTGTAGGATAAGAGATTAGAAAGTTAACTCATGATCCCCTAAGGAACATGCCCATCCCAAACAACCTTGTGATTACTCCTCTTACTGCCCCTAGGAAAATAGAGCCTTTCTGTGTTTCCCTGTTGATAAATGGTCACAAGCAGAGTAATTGCATCATTGATTCTAGAGCTTCAGACAATGTCATGTTTGCCAAAGTGGCTGAATCCCTTGGCCTCACATTGACTAAGACATTCGGTAGATGTTTCTCCATGTAGAACAAGCAAGTACCACTACTAGGGCAAATCAAAGATGCCCAATTTGCATTTACAGCCTTTCCAGACAAAAGAATCAAGATGATTGTCTTGGTGGCTGACGTCCCAACATTCTATGGCATTCTACTTAGATGAAATTTCTGCAAGGATGTGGGAGGAGAACTAAGCATGGACCTGTCTGAGGCAAGGATCCCTATTAAAGGTATCATGAAGAGGCTGCTCCCTGAAAAGGAGGCAAAATATGTTGTCACTCAGACATTAACACCTAAAGCTTAGATTCTATTTGAGTCTTCAAGTAGGGGTAATTACTTCTTAACCACAGAGGGTGTTCATGTTTCTGCAGATGAAATTCCTGTAGGTGGCAATCTAAAAATCAATTCAAACAAGACATCAGAAGAATTGGTAGGGTGTAGTACAAATGAAAAAACATCTTCCACTTCTAATGAAGAGAAATATGATAGTAGATCAATTTTTGATGATATTTGGATCCTATAATCCGATGGCAACAATTCTTCTACCAATGTTAGAGCCAAAACTGTGTTGATATCTCCTCAAGGAGATATTTTTCCTTCATGCAAGTTGTAGTTTAGCAACACCAACAACACAGCTGAATGTGAATCTCTATTGCTTGGATTAAAGGCTACTCAAGACCAAGATGTCAAACCCCTTTACACTAAAGGAGATGCTGAGCTGATGGTTTGTTAGGAGTTTGATGTTGTCGATCGAAACATGTGCTGGACTGAACCAACAAAACAACACGCTATGGTAGTGGACCATACTGCTATACTCTAAAGTTAGCAAAAGGAACTCTTTGCCAAGAGAGTAAGGAGTTACGATTTTTAGATTGAAGACCATGTCTTGCCATGGAGCAAGAAGAGAGAGCCAAAAGGAGTGCACATAAAATGTGATTCCTGGTGGAGATTTCCATTCACCCATCATCGATTCTGGGGACAAAATGGTTTCCTACTAGTTTATTAGGATGAAATGCCATCTTCCTTGTCTCATAATGGGCAGCGTCTGAATCACTTCATTTTTTGAAGTATCAGATGAGTTCACATGTACATATGTACTCTTGTAAAGTCGTTTGTTATATTTTATGCTTTTTATTTTCATTTTTTGGCACCTTTCTTTTTAGGTAGCATGACTCCATATCCCAATGGCATACTTGAAGGCACTAGAGATTTTGGTTTCTACTCCCCTCAGCTGTTTCAAGTTTTTAACTAAAGGAAGTTCCCCAACTAGAGCTAGCTATTGTCCCCAAAAAATGTCACTCATTTTTGGGACAACATATGAACTATTTTGGCCCTGCAAGACCAAAATTGTCTCTTCCCTTTTAAAAAATTGTTATGAGCCTTCAAATTCTCCATTCTCCAAGATTTTCAGTGAATCTATAGACTCTACAGGCTTGAATCTATGGACTCTGTAGGCTTGAATCTACAGACTCTATAGGCTTGAAACTATGGACTTCGTAGGCTCATTTCTACGGACTCTGTAGGTTAGTATCTACGGACTCTGCAGGAAAGAAACGTGTTTAACGGCTTTAGCAGGTAAATTCTCTCAAAGAAATAAGTTTCCAACACTTGGTCATTTTTAGGATTGGTTTAATGACTTTTTTCAATCAAAAATGTCCATCAACAAGCATCTAAGCAAGGATTGAACCATTGAACCATTGAACCATTGAACCTTGAACCATTTTGGTTCAATGGGTTCAAAGGTTCAACGTCATCATCAAGAGTTAAGTGCTTTGTCAAGGTTCAAAGTTCAACCATTTCAAGGTTCCATGGCTATGAACACTTAACAAAAAATAAAGGCTTGAACCATTGAACCTTGAACCATTTTGGTTTATCGGTTCAATGGGTTCAATGACCAAATGGTTCAATGCATTTGGTTCAAAAGATCAAAAGGACTTAGCCAAATAAAGAGATTGAACCGATTGACCCATTGAACCATTGAACCAAGGTTGGTTCAATAGGTTGGTTTAATCAGTAGGTTCAAGGGGCTGCCCTAAAGCCAAAGGAACAAATGCCCTTGTGGAGGGTAGGCAACATTGGTTCAAGGGTCAAAGAGAAGATAGAAAAGATATAATTCCTTTGGATTTGTTCAAAGGTCGATAGGGAACAGTTCCTTCAAAATTTTTGTCTAAAGGAAATTATTAAGTTAAAGAGCCGTTAGAATTCTTTCAGAAGTATTTTTTGTGGGAAAATGACTAAGGCAAAGCTTGAAGGAATTACTTTGAAATTTTGTTCGAAGGAAATAAGCCTAACCAAAGGAATGCTCGAAAGGAAAAAGCTCGAGAGCAGAGCGCTCCAAGTGTCATCGTCCATGTGATTGCTAGATTACGTAGAACATGCCACGTGTCCCTTGAAAAGCTTGATAGAAGCCACCAAGTGTCAACATCCGTGGTCTCTCCCTTTCATTTCACAAAGACTATGGTGGGCCGTGGGTGAGTTGATAAAATAAGTGGATGCTGCCATGTGTCCTCTCCTGTTTCACAGTGGAACATGCCATGTGTCACTTATTGAGATCAACAAAAAGTAGCCAAAGCAAGTGGGAAAGATATGAAGGAATTGCTAAGGAGGATGACAGACTCGAATGCATTTAAAGGCCAAAACGCCAAAGGGAAGAACCACTGATGGAAGAGCGTAAAGAGCCAGCAAGGTCGAGGATATAGCCTTGAGAGCTCAAATGCCAAGAAAAGACAAAACCAAAAAGGGGAAAAGATAGCCCGAGGGCTCAAATCATACCAAAAAAGGGAAAGGCCAAAATATCTTCAAGGGAGTTATTTCCAGTAGGTGAAACAGTGGATCAATTGGATTTCTAAAGCACACCAAATCAAGGATGCAGCCTATTTTTCTTCCTAGAAGTAATGGCAAATTGGACAACTGCATAGACATCAAAAAGAAGACCAAACAACCCATGCTTAGGAGGAGACATATTAGATGAATTAACATGCCATAGTCAAGGCAATCGCCCTGTTCCAGCATGGTCCGCTGACAGAACTAAAAATGCATTCAAGGCATTGAATGCACAGCATGGGCCATTCCATGAAACAAAGCACCAAGTCTTTCTTGGCTACTATATATTGTAATCTCTTTTATTATTTTAAGAGAGATCTTCTCATTACCAGAAGTAAAACTTTGCCCAAATTGAAAGGTGAATACTGAGACTTTGAGCTCAGATTATTGTTCATATCATTTTATCTGAATGAGAAAGCAAGTTGTTTGTAGACTTTGTGCTGTCATAACTTGTATGATTTTAGGAGATTATTCTTATGTCTGTCTTTTGAATGTGTTCTTGTTTATTTAATTTGGCAAGTAGAACTAGTGAAAGTAATCAAGAAGGTGTCTTGAAGGCAACTGTGGAGAGATTTTATGCCCCCACAATTACCTTTAGTGTGTTTTCTTTCTGTTTCTATGTAAAGGACCTTGGGATGACTTTGTGCCCTTATTGTCCTTCGTATCTCACTCTTGGGTAGTCTAGGTAGAGACTTTGTGCTACATCTCAAGCTACTTGTTACTACGGCCTTGGTTACTAGTTACTTGTCACTACCTGAAAGAACTGCTGTTCCCTGCAAGATCACTTCTGAAAGAAGAGAAGTGCCTTCAGTGTCTTCGCTAGGATTTTCTCCTTTGTTTGTGAACATCATCTCTGAAAGAAGAGAGATGGATGGTGTATCCTACCCTTGAGTGTTATTTCCTGCATATATATATATATATATATAGTATATAGCTCCTACATATTTATATGGAACCTCCCCTTGATGAGAGGAGAGATTTGTCCCCTTTGGATGTGGTAAACCTGCAACTTTGGATGAACAATCTCCCTTGCTATGGATGATCAGACCTATTTTTCTCATCAGTACGCTAGTGACAAAATATTCACCCAACACTCATGAAGACCACTATGAATTTTTTGTCATGTCCTTTGGGCTTACCATTACCCTGTCGACATTTTAAGGATCGATGAATAAATTATTTTATCCCTTCCTATGAAAATTCATCTTGGTCATCTTTGATGATATCCTAATCTATAAAAAATCTTGGGAAGATCATTTAAATCACATTAAAATAATATTAAAAGTTATTTATATGCACCATTTATGTGAATTGAGATCCAAGTGATATTTTGGTTAGCATGAAGTTGAGTACCTCGAGCATATTACTTTAGTAACAAGAATTAGAGTCGACCCTAAAAAATTTTTGCCATGAAAATTTGGCCAAAGTCCAAGATGATCAGAAGCTCTATGAATTTTTTGGCCTCATCATGAACTACATAAATTTTTTCAAGGACCATGGAAAAATCACCACCCCATTGATTAAAATATTAAAAAAAGGATGCTTTTCCTTTGTTAGAGGCATTAAAACAAGCTTTTGATGTATTTTAACATGCTATGTATACTAAAATTATTTTAGCAAAGACAAATTTCTCTAAGATCATCATTGAAATTGATGTATGTGGTAATGGACATAATATCATCCTCATACAGGAAGGATGACCCATCACATTTACTAGCAAGGCTCTCACTAGATAAAATTTGGAAATTTCTACATATGAAGAGTAAATGATGGCCACATTACACATGGATAGCAAGTGATGACCACACATAATAGTATGACATTTATACATTAAAATGGATGATCACAATAGAAAATACTTATTATAGAAAAGATCTTCCTCATTTGATGAACAAAAATAGGTTACCAAACTCAAGGGATATTATTATGAAATCACCTATAAAAAGGGAGAGGAGAATGTGGTCATAGATGCACTCTCTCACAAATATCAGAAACAGGTAATGGATGCATTACATCTAATAAGCGTATCACTAGGAATCTCACACATAATAAATCATCCAAAAATTATCTACCAACCTTATTTCAAAACCTAACTACGCTTAGGTCATAAAATACTTATGATACAATGGCCACATTGTTTTAATTCCTAAGTCAGGATCGTGAAACAAGATTTTTCTTGAAATACATGCATCACCCCCAGTTCACCATTTAGGTTTTTTGAAAACATATGAGTGGATTCATTGAAATTCATTTTGGCATATAATTGAGCAAGACATCAAGAGATTTATTGAAGAATGTGATACCTATCAACATTATAAGGTCAAAACAATGATAGCTTTAGGATTTCTACAACCACTACCCATTATTACATGGATATGGATAAATATTTCAATGGATCTAATTAAGGCCTTTTTTAAATCTAGGGGAAAATAAATCATACTTATGGTGGTGGATTTCCTCTCTAAAAATGCTCATTTATGTGTCTTGGCCCATCTTTATACATCTTCATATATCGCCCAAACATTCTTTGGCTAAATTTTTCTATATCCATTGCATTATTATTTATATTAATTTTGATTGTGACTCAATTTTTACCAATAATTTTTGGCAATAATTATTCAAAATAATAGGAACATAATTGAAAATAAGCTCTATATATCAACCATAAAAATATGGCCAAACTCAATTGTCAACATATCTCCTATGTTTCACCTCTAACTAACAACTTCATTGGGTAAAGTGATTGCTAATTATTGAATGGTGGTATGACACCACATATTAATCAACCACTAAAATGTCCACTTAAAAAGTAGTCTATGGTTACAAGGCACCCTCTCTCCTCTCTTACCTTGTAGGTAGTTCTCATGTGCAATTAGTTGACACCACCCTCAATGCATAGAAAAATGTTCTTCAAATCCTCTGATTAAATATCAACCTAGTTTAGAATCACATGAAACAATAGGGTGATCAACATAATTCAAACCATTCCTTTTTTTCCAAGGGATATGGTTTTCCTAATATTACATCCTTATACATAGTCCTCATTGAAAATGAAGAGTCACGATAAACTAGCTCCAAATTTTTATGGGCCTTTTAAGGTTATTTAACAAATTGACCTTGTAGCCTATAAGTTATAACTTTATTGGGTTCATCCCATTTTTAATTTCTCATGTTTGAAGGAAGCCTTTGGACAACATGTCATAACTCATATAGTACTTTGTGTCCTTGATGTTAAAGGATCTATCATTATTGAACTTAAATATATCTTGGATAAGTACTCACACTAGCTTTGCAACTATTCCATCACTAATATTATGGTCCAATGGTAATGGAATCAACTAGAAGATGCAACTTGGGAGTCGCTTCTCCAAATTCAACAACAATTGCCTAATCTTCATCTTTTGCCCTCATCCTAACTCTTCTATTTTTAATCATTGTTATTGATAAAAGCTACATATGTATATGCTTTGTAATTTGTCCCTTGATATATGTAGGATAATCCCATATGCATGAGAATTAGTAGTTATCTAGCATATAATTAGTGTAAGTTAGGAACATAGACTAGTGTAAAGGCATTCACAAATCATATTATATCAAACTTTCTCAAAGGAGATTTCCTCCTTGGAGAGGCCAATGATATTATAACACAATTATGATTCCTTCTAATGAAATATAGTTATCTTCCATTTCATTTGTAGTATATTTTATTTGTATTTTGGTATTGGTTTAATATGTATGCAAAACAATTTGTATAAGGAGTACATGTTAAAAAAGGTGTAAAAAGTTAATGCACCTAATAATTATCCTTCCATAAAAATTAAGACATACAATTAATATTTTCAAAATGTATACTTAGAATCTTCAAGTACACACTCATATCATTATGCATGTTTTATCAACTCGGGTGTTTCTTTTCATATGACTCCCCATAGGGAGTAAGTTTCAAAATATAAAAAATACAATGAAAGTGATGGCTTATTACGAGATAACTCATCATATGAGATCATATGATGTGGCAGATTTAGTGTGATGTTTAAATATGATGGGTTAAATCCATCCCCAGTGTTGGTTACATATATGATATTTATAAGTAAAATAAATGATGTAGGTGTTAAGTAATATCTAAAAAAAATAGCTACAAGATGGTTCAAGGATAAATGGTAATGAAAATATGATTCCATGGTAGAATATTGTTCAAGCTTGAGCATCTAGTGTGAGTGATGAATGTAATAACTATGTTATTCTTAAAGGTAGCAACAAAACATACAAAACCTTTGTACGATCTATAGAGATGAAAATTATTTGGCATCAAAAGAGGGGACATATTAGAGAAAATGACCTTTAAACTTTGCATGCTAAAGGATTTTATGAAATAATCTCTAATTTCCCCTTACATTTTTATTTTTATGAGCATTGTGTATATGGCAAATAAAATTTGGTACAGTTCCCAACTATGGTACAAGAGTGGATGAGATTTTGTAGTTAGTACATTGTGATGTGTTTTGAATTTTTCCTATTCCATCACTTGGAAAATATTTTTACTACATTTCTTTTATTTATTTATTCTTGAGGAAAACATGAATATATTTACTTTAGAATAAATTTGAGGTTATCAATAAATTCAAGGAGTTTAGGCTCTTGTATAAAACTAGAAAGAGAAGAAGATAAAGGTGTTAAGAATAAATGATGGTCGAGAGTTTTTCTCAAATGAATTTGAGAATTATCTAATTAGTGTGGAATTATAAGGCAAAATACAACTCTATATATGCCATAATAAAATGAGGTTGTAGAGAGAATGAATAAAATGTCGATGTAAAAAGTAATGAGTATGCTCAAGTGGTGCAATTTTAGAGAATCACTTTTGGGTAGAAATAGAAAATTAATTCATGCTACCTAATCAACTAATCACTCACATTATCTTTTGTTGATAAAGCCTTATAGGAGGAATCGACTAGTAAGAATCCCCATCACCCACATAATACGGTTATTTTTATGATGCTTATTTGTATGTTATAAAAGAAAAACAACTAAGCTAGATTATATACTAGAGAAGTGTATCTTTAATGAGTATATATGTTTTCAATAAATTGAATGAGTTTAGGATATTGTAGAAAACTAGAGATAGAATAAGATAAAGGTGTTGATAACATATAATGGTGGAGATTTTTACTCAAATACATTTGAGTAGTTATGTAAGTAATGTGGAATAGTAAGGCAAAAGACAACTCCATATACACCATAATAGAATAGAGTGGTGAAGAGAATGTTAATGGTAAAAGTAAAGAGTACGCTTAATGGTGTAGGCTTAGAAAATAAATTTTGGGAAGAAGTAGTAATGAGTACACATTACCTTAAGAATTGATCACCTACATCATACCTTCTTGATAAAACCTTGCTAGAGGCATGGACTGGTGAAACCCTCTCTTTTCCACATCTTAGGTTTTTTCTATGATGCTTATGTGCATGTTCAAAATAAAAAAATAACTAAGCCATATTATAAAAAAGTAGAGAAGTGTATCTTTATTGGGTATAGTGGTGTATAAGAGGATAGAATATTTAGAACCTACAAACAAAGAATATTATTTATGATCAAAATGTAATATTTAGAGACATTAAAAATCTTGAAAAATAAGAAGAAAAACCAAAGGAATAACCAAACAAAGTGAAATTTTAGTTGGAAGATGGAGAATATGTATGTGAATATGAATCAGGTGAAGAAGATGAACTAAACAAGGAAGAACCTTAGACTGTAGTCTTAAGGAGATCAATTTGAGAAATAAGGCAACCATAAATGTGTAATCTACCTAATTTTCATTACACCTTTGTTTTATCAATTTTATCTATAACTAATGGAGATCTAAGACTGTTAGGGAGGTACTTGATTTGAAGGAAAGTAAAAATTGGAAAAAGGCCATGAATGAAGATGAAATGGAGGCATTGCATAAAAATATGACATGGGATTTGGTTAAATTTACTATTGGTAGAAACCTTTTTGGTTGTGAGTAGGTGTTCAAGAATAAGTTCGATATAGAAGGTAAAATTAATTAGTACAAAGCTCATTTGGTAGGAAAAGGATATTCCCAAGTGGAGGGAATTGATTTTGGTGAGATTTTTCTCTTGTTTCTAAGTTAAATTCTATTAGATTTATTTTATATATTATTGTTGCTTTTAGTCTTGAAGTAAAACATTTGGATTTCAAGGCAACATTTTTACATGAGGATCTTAAAGAAAAAATATATATGTCATAGTCACAATGTTTTATAGTTAAAGTAAAAGAAGATATGGTCTGCAGGCTAAAGAAGTCCCTTTATGGCCTAATGCAATGACCAAGGATATGATATTAAAAATTTAATACTTATGTGATGGGGCTCATAATTGTATGAATAAAATTGATAGTTATGTATATTTTAAATAGGTTGGTACTAGTTTTTTATAGTGGTATTATATGTTTATGACATGTTGTTAATTAGAAACAAGGAAATGGTCAAGGATATTAAAATCTTAACTACCACCTCAGTTTGATATGAAAGATCTTGGTGTTACAAATTTTATTTTTGGAAATAGAAATGAAAAGTAATAAAATACATAGGAAAATATAGTTAAATAAAAGAAAATATGTTAAAATGTTATTACAGAGGTTTAGAATGTAGGCCTAGACACCTGTTAATACTTTTATTCTCATTGGTTCAAATTTATATGTAAAAAAATGTCCTAAGATACAAGCATATACAGAGTACATGCATCATATTCCATATGCAAATGATATTGGAAGTCTAATGTATGCTGTATTATGTACTAGTTGAGACATTGCTCATGCAATTGGAGTTATGAGAAGATACATGTCAAACTCATGATTGAACATTGTACTATTACAAAAAGAGTCTCTATAAATTTTTATGGCATGTCATATTTTTTAATTTGATACCAAGGAATAGATACGTCAAACACACACACACACACACACACACACACACACACGCGCGCGCGCGCGCGCGCACACACGTGCACACACACACACGTGTGTGCGCACACTCACGCACACACACACGCACACACACACACACACAAGATTTTATTAATGTAGAATGGGCTAAAGATCTTGATTATCAACAATGTACTAGTGTTTATGTTCTTAACCTATTTAGTGGAACAATCAACATGACAAGCAAAGGGCAAGCAATTATTTCAATATAAACTAAAAAAGTTGAGTACATAGAAACCATGCAGTTTTCAATTTTTTACTAAGGTATAACTAGTTCAAACATAGTAGTAGATATACAAGGTTTTGTTGATGTAAACTAGGTTAAAAATATTGATTATCAAAGACAATATACTAGTCCTATGTGTTGAACCTATTTGGTAGAGAAAATGGTAGGATGAACAAAGGGCAAGTGATTTTTACACTCTAAACTATAAAAGTTGAGTACATTGAAACCACTTATACATTTAAGGATGTTATATGGTTATAAAGGCTGTGTTCAACTCTAGGTTTGTTATATGGTTATAAAGGTTGTGCTCAACTCTAGGCTTGTTATAGAAAGCTATAAGGATAAATTGTAACAGTCAAAGTGCAACGTGTTTGGTAAGTATCCCTGTATGTCATTATCAAACAAAGCATATCAATGTGATGTATCATTTTGTATCAGATCTCATTAAATAATATACATGATATTTAACCTAAGAAAAATATTTTTGGGAAAAAACCCAACAAAAAAAACTCACTTATCTTATTAACTCAATCATTCAAAATACAATAAGGTATTTCTAAACTATTAATTATGCCTTTAGGTGTAATGGAAACACTGATATAAATGTGAAGAATTTATATATAACACAATGAATAGGGATAAAGTTTTAGATTCATTGATTGGGATGAAATAGCCATTTTTTTTGAACTACCTCAACATCAATGGGTAATGTTATGCATTTTGATGTATACAAACAACAATCAAATTTTTATTTTAGCTTGGAGAACAATTATAAACTTTATATCTTGGATGAAAATTATAAACTTTGTGTGTGTGTAAAAATTTAGTTAACACTACCATGGCATAATGGAATATCCATGCCAAAAAGATACACTTATACCATGTTCAAATGAAAATAAATGAAGAGTAAATGGAGTGAAAGAAGCAACCAAAACAAGAAGATATAATAAATGTTATAAAAAAATATAGATAATGGAAGTAAATATGCAACTAAAAAACTAAATAAGAAATATTTACAATCTCATAAAAGAGATGCATTACCTATACCTACCTTGTTTCTAAAAACTAGACTTCCAATTTAAATCATGAAAGAAGCTAACGAGTATGCTTGTGTAGACACCTAATGTTGATATAAGACCCTTTTCCATTGTATCTTTATTGTGATTTACCAAAATTTTCCTATATATGTACATTTAGATATTTTTAATTAGTTCCATCCACATCATACTCTTTATGGCCTTGAGACATATATATTTCATCATAAACATCCTAAGTATGTTAGTTGTTAGCACCATGATCCTAATTAGTCATCTTTTATTCATCTTGATCTCTATTTTGAGACTTTTTGCCTATGGGGTTATAATTAGTGGTATGTTTATTCTAAACCTCATACTTTTACAATTTTTTTCTACCTTTGCCTTATTCCCCATGCCTTGATTATCACTTATCACTACCTTCTATGGTCAACCTATGTGCATATGTATTATAGACGTCCCTATATATAAAAAATTTCCCTTAGTAATTTCATATCAAGTGATCACCTTGTAATCATTTGGATATCTTAAAAGAGTAGTCTCTAAAGTAATCTACGAAGTCTTATCATAGGTTTGCACATTCATCCAAGGAACTTGAACATTGAGCCTACATTGCATCACCATCATTCCAAATATTATGACATCACATCTTGTACTAAAATAAGGTCATATAAAATATTATAGTTACATTTTATTATCTAGGGAGAGGAGGTGAATTATTTTCTCTCATTTTGGTGGGAACACTCACAAGCACTATAACTACATTGAACACCGATTCTTCTACGTGTGGACATTTAGTTTCAACTCCCAAGAGGGAGGCTTAGGCCATAATATCTTTCACATGTTATATTATTATGATATTTTATAAAATTAAGTCTACATCAAAGAATATGAATTTTAGACAATTATTCCCATCAATTCATCGAAGTGAAGCTAGGATCTTGATCATCTTTCTCTATTGAAGTAGCCTAGAAAGTTATGAACCCATAAATTTAATAGAGGTCAAAATCATAACATAGGGTCATAATAAACAACCAATTCTATCCTAGGTCATAGTTGGTCATCTGCTAATTTTATCCCCTTCTTAGATCATAGTCAAATTCTAGGGTTGCAGTTGTTTATATGTTTCTATTTTAGATTTATCAATGGAATGTAATAAACACATAAATGATTAAATACTGATTTATATCTACATTATATACTAAATATAAATGTAAAATATCATAAAATACATAATTTTAATGAGTTATAAATAGTAAATTTATAGGTAAATAAGTGAAGTTAGCTCAATCCTAGTTTGTGATGACTGTTTAGGCTAATTATTAGTGCAAAATTAATGAGAATGATATATGAATTATGTTGCACTTGTAATCATATTTTTTTATTAAAATAGGATAATAGCACACTAGGAGGATAGGGTCATACCATTTCCTTGTATTTTTACTGTGGTAGCATCTAGGTTGGCTGTACAAGTGATTTTCCTATTTGGGTGCATGCAATTATCAGAGAGGATCTATTGATAGCTTGTAGAAGCTGATTTGGCATCTGAAAGACCTAAAAAAGTAAAACCCTAGTTCTGACACAATAAACCAAATGTTTATTAAATAAAAATGGGGGGATAGAGAAAGGGAATAACTAAGTGTAATTTGAGTGGTGCCTACATAACCCAAAAGGGCCTCAGGCTGATTTGGTTCTCCCTCCTAGAGTGAGTGTGTGAATATTGATATTTTATATATGAATACAACTAGATATATTAACTTATGTGATTGAAAATTAATGACCTTTAATTACAATAAAATATCTTCAAATTTGGCCTATAACTATTGCAATAGTTTAGAACTTGAATTGGAAAGATTAATGCTCTTTTGTTCAATGTGCAATTGTTCTCATAAGGTATTTTAGGTGGTGTATTAACTGAGTTTGATATGATTATATAGTGGTAATTTAAAAAAAATTACATTAACTAAATTTGATAAAGTGTGGGAGGGTTGACATGAAGCATCTCAAATTTGAAAAGTGACTGATAGAGTTCTTGATACAAGGATGCACTAATGGACAAGGTCGCACTGCAGTCTTATCCCAAAAAGACAAAAAGAAGTGAATTTTGTCTAGCATAATATATAAGTAAAATAGAGATGTATGAGTGATGTTAATTATTATTTTCAAGATGGTAAATATAATAGTAAAGTTTATCTTAAAAATTTCAAGTCAATGAAATGGTGAATAAACCAAGTAAGGATACCAAGATTAAACATTGTCAAGCACTTAATGATCAACTTTGAGTGTTTATATTTGCCTCCACTTTATTCTAGTGTTTTAATGAAGTGACATTAATAAATTAAAAAATATTTGAACTTAAGTGTGTAACACACTTTGTGTTTTGATCTGAAGCTTGATCATGCAATATGCCTCAATGCAAAACTTGCAACAATGCTGTTGTAAGTAGTTACTATCCATATTTGAAAATTGAAAATCTAATTTTGTTAGAGTAATAATATTAGTGTTAATATTAACTTATGATTAACCTAAGTGACCTTAACCTAATTTATCATGACCCATGTATGGTATACACTTGGAGTTCTAAGATATACATCCACATGTCTAAATTAGAGTCAAAATGGTAAGTATGAATGTTGAAATTAGTGGACATGGTAGGTAACTATTCATTTAGAAACTAGACTAATTTCACATTTCCAAATGATCTCTCCCCACCTTCCCTTAAATGCTATAAATAGAGGGAAATGTATGAGCATTTTAAGCAAACAAACAAGAAATAAAACATAACTTTATTTCTGTCTTTCCATATTTTATTGTTTTATTAAGTGTAGAAGGTTGATTTCAGTTAGGGTGATCCTGGTGGAATTGGTACATCTCATTTACAATTTATAAAAAAAATGAAATTTAAAATTTTAAAAGAGATCAAGGAAAGAATACACCTAAAAGAGTATTCAATTTAATTTCTCTATAACTTGAAGGTGGAAAAGTGCACGTGCCCCCTTATTGAGGCATTTGGAGAAATGTTGAAGCTGTGGAAAATTAATGGTGATCAAGTCTCAATTTGAAAACAAGTGGAAACCCTTAAGTTGGGAATATTTTATGTTCCAACTCTCATAGAGTACTCTTGTAGAATAATTGAAATATGGAGCCACCAAATGTGGCTCGCTATTGTGTAACCATAGATGTTTGAGTGTCACTAGAATAAAAAATGGTATAAGAAAGGGAAGAACCACCAAATGTGGCTTGCTAAAGTGCAATTATAAACATTGAGTGTCACTAAACTCTAATGTGTCCCACTTGAAAATTAGATGAATCAAATTGTTTTAGATGGATCTTGATTATATTTGAAACTTTTGTACCTTTGAAACTATTGAACTTTGAAGAAATTAAAAAATTGCCATGTAGAAACATGAACATGAATGAATATCATGATCCTATATCTATACTAAATTGATAAATAATGCCAAGTGATCTTGTGATTGTAGGAATGAGTATACATGCATTCTATATGTCCCCATAATTTGAAAATTATGAACCATGTTGTAATTTTGAAAACTATATAGTGCCACGAATCTGAAATTTGTTATTCATGAGGACTTGAATTCTTAAGACAATCCCAATGTGATGCCACACTTTTGAGATAATAGATGTATCCTGCAAGTCACTAATCTCAAAATAAAATTGTATAGTATGTGAGATATGTAATCATGTAGTAGTATATGCACCTTTGACATGTATTACATCATATTATTGAATAGAGCATTGAATTGCATATGAAACATGTGTTAGATAGATATATCATTGAATCATATAATAAGCATGTGCATGATGTGTATCATGGCACTAGAGTAAAAATAGAAACAATGCATGATATGAATCATGGTACCAGAGTAACAAGTAATGGAAATATAAATAATGTCACACAATTAGCATAAAATGTCACACATAAGGCCCAAAGGCCTCATACAAGGGACATGCAAGTGTCACATAATCACACAAGGCCAAGGGCCATTCTCAAATGTCATAACGATGCCATACAAAGAACATGTTTATAGTTCACACACAAGGCCAAGGGCCACACATAATAAGAAAACAAGTCATAACTTATCATGTAGTAAAGGAAGAATTAAATGTTGAGAAAATGAGACTAGTCTATGTTAAGCATAGGCATCAATGCCATTTTTATCAAATAACATATCCATATAACACACTGTATAGTATGAGTGAATATAAAAAAAATTGTATAATATATATCTCAGTATGGTAGAAAGGTTGTGGATAGATACAACCTATTGAAGTGGTCACGGAGAATGAAGAGATGCCTTGACTTAGCAAGGTTTTTGCGTAAAGGGAAGCTCAATATTGAAAAACCATGTAATAGTATGTCATGTATCACACCCACATACTTCGTGAAAAGCATTGTGTATTGAAGATTGAAAAATGTTATATACTTATCATGAAATAAATAACATATGTAAATAAGTAAGATAACAACATTTGAAAATGCTTGTAGGTCCTTATTTTATTTTATTTTAATAATTTGTTTTTTGGAAAATTTTAAAATATTTGAGTTTTTTTTAATTTTTGAAATATTTGAATGTTTTTTTTTAAATAGTTAAACTTAAGAGAATTGAAAAGTACCAAGAATCAATGCTTTGAAAATAGAAGATATAGAAGGGATTCAAACAATTTACAACAAGGTGCCAAAGCATAGTATGACAAAGAGGATGGAAAGCAATGTGCCCCCAATAAATGTGGATTTGAATCATAATCATGTAGATACGGATCATGTTCATATGCCCAATAGGCAAGAATTTATGTGTGCTCATGTAGAATGTAGGAGTAGATAGATGTGATGATGTAAGTGTAATAAGAGCCAAAGTATGATAAATATTCCCTAATAAGAAAGGGGATTCCCAGAAAGAAATGGATGTTTAAAGTATTTTAAGATAGTTGTTGTAGATTATTTGAATTGGTTTGAAAATCAAGACGATAAGTGCCCAAGTGAAAATAAATCTAAGGGATAGAATAATGCTCAAAATGTGAGATTTTAATATACATTTGATAATTTAGTTTATGCTTTTTATGAAATTGTACTACGTTGATATGTATTGATAGACTTAGAATTTGATCATGTTATCTCTTGTTGGAATTTAAACATAAAAAAATAAGTAAATTTATAACTTGATGGGAAAATGATTGTGAAATAATCAGTTGTTATTTTATTTCTTGTATGTGTAATAATTGGTTCATGTAGTGTATGTAGTTCCTTGTACTCAATTTACAACTATTTTTACTTAAGAATCCATACTTGCTTAGGTAACTTAGTTGGTATGTTTGGATTTTGTATATTTTATATCTTAGAGACCTCTTGTGCTAATGTTTGTTCATTGATTATATTACTAATTTTAAAAATATTAATGGTGTTGTTAAATCTATGTTTATAATTAATAAAGTCCCTTCAAACCATTGTATCTTATATTGTATATTTTGAAGAAAAAAGATGAAGACTTGGTTAGCTTGATATCAATTTAATGAAATGAGATAATTATATTATTTGAACATTCTTTTAGATTTTCTTATAATACATAAAAATCATTATCATGATGTCTATTAATGCCATGATAAGTACAAAATGGTTGACCCTTAATTTTTTCAATTGATGATAAAGGTGATAGTAATTAGGTCATAGTTTGATTAACCTTTTGTCTAGTAATGTATTTAAAATATCATGTGGGCGAGCATTAAAAGTAAATTTGAGTGGTTGTGCCTTATTTTATGAAAAGGAATAAGTATGATTAGTAACTTTAGGAAGGAATGTTTTGCCTTTATGTAGGAATTTAATTCTTCATAGGTAGATTCAACATTATTCACTGGATTATGAAAATCAAGGTATGTATTTTTATTAGAGAGTTTGTGGCGCATATATTTTTAGAAGATAATTTGTAATTGAATTCTTTTGATTTTTTAGGAATATATGTGTCTTTATTATATCATTAGACTTTATCATGAGAATTTTCATTATGTAACTCAATGTCTCCATGCATGTTGTTTGATACATGAATAAGACCCAATTCTTATTCTAAATATAGGGCTTCATAACAAAAAGCTAAGAATGAATCACAAGTATGATATAGTGGATTTAATTTTAATTGATAAATAATACCTCTACAAAAAAATATTAGGCTTATAAATCAATTGGTTGATAGATTAATTGATGCATACACGTATTAAATCATATAATATAATCACAAACTTTCTTGGATTTACCTTGATGCAGAGAAGGTAACCATTCATAAGTGGTCCTAGGTCCCTTGTTTTGAATATTTTGTATTAAGAAAACTTCTTATAGTTTTATATAATTATTTAGGGATACACTAGGGAGGGAATGAAACCAAGTAAGTGCACATCCCACTAGATTGTTAAGAAATAATTGTAATAACATTTGACTACTAGTATAACCATTCATAATTTTGTGAAAAGCTTTATGATGTAGGTAAGGGTTCCCACTTCCATCAAATGTATAAAATGTTGGAATTTGGAAGCTATGAGGCAAAGGTGCATAATAAATATTGCACACAAGAGGGTTACCATGGACTGCATTGGAGTCAACCTAAGTGTTAATATGTTTTAATTTCTAAGGATAATTGTTGTAATTTATCTTGAAAATATCCTACAACATGCACTAAAGTTATAACTTACTAGGAAGGCATGTTGAGGTTCTTAATAGGTTTATTTAATGGTCAAATTATATTTTTAATTTTAGACATTGGGACACTAGTTCTAATAAGATAAGGAGGGGGAATGATAAGTTATTTGTTTGGTTTAGGAGATTCATTGGATATATATGAATCATTTGGTTCTTGTTGATTGATAACATTAAAATAAGTATCATTAACAAGAGATGCATTATCATCATGTGATAACTCTATGCTAGGATTATGACATTGTGGCATAAGAGTAGCATCATGTGTAGACAATCATGAAGTTAAAGTGGAAGCAACATCATAAGATGTGTTAAAAAGAATGTCATTGATTTCAATTGTAGCTTGTGATGTGTTAAGGGAAGAGGAAGTTAACCCTCCTTAGTTGAAAAATGAGAATAACTATGGCATGTAGGATCAATATAGACTAATTGTAAAGAAGAAGGGATAACATCATTACTATTAGTACTTGTTTGCACTTTAAGAGAAGGATAATCTAGAATTTTTTCATGAACAACATTATCCTTCTTAATGTATATGTTATGTGTATTAATTTTATAATTTAAAATGTTATAAAGTGATTTATCAAGGTGGAAAGAAAAGTTAGGTGTGCACAGATAAGGTTCATATTTTAGGATAGTAGGTCTTAATTTAAGAGAGAGTAGATAGTCATTTTTTAGAATGCTCTTTTTGCTTTAGATTATTAGTTAAGGAAGAAGGTAAATTAGGATCTTGAGTATATTTTAAAGGTAAATCCATAGTGGAGGCTAAAGATGAATCTAGAAGTGAAACCAAAGAAGATTCTAAGGGTGATACCAAAGAGGAATCTAGAAATGAATTTGAAAATGAGTTTAGAGGTAACTTTGAATATGACTCTATAGGTGACTCTAAAGAATAATCTAGAGGTGATTTTAAAGAATAATCTAGAGGTGACTCTAAAGAGGAATTTAAAGCTGACTCTAAAGAGAAATTTATAGGTGACTCCAATGAATAATCTAGAGGTGACTCCAAAGAGGAATATATAGGTGACTCCAAAAAGAATCTAGAGTTGACTCTAAAGAGGAATCTAATGGTGACTGCAAAGAGGAATCTAGAGGCAAGTTCACTTCTATGGACTCATGTTCCCAAGTTTCATCAAAATCAAATTGTCTACTCATTGCTATATCATCAAAATCATAGTCATCCATGTATGTTTATCTCATATGTCTTTGATTATTGTGATTTGTCCATTCATCATCATAACTAAAAGGCATAACATGAGTAAATAATACCTTATCTAGAGGATGAATGTCATTATCATATTTATTTTGACTATCCATGATATATACAATGAATTTAAATATATCAAATGTAAGAAATAAAATACTTAGTGATATTAAGTAATCATGCATATACAAAGGAGATAATGGTTATGAATACAATATAAGGTAAATCAAGGTATAAAGGGTGATCTTGGTAAGGATTTGAATGATTGTGTAGATTCTCAATTATACTTGCTCATTTGTAGACTAGTGTCAACCCAATAGCTTATAACACTAACTATAAAAGATAATCTCTGCCTATAACCCACTATCCAATCTGTGAGGGTACTGTAAGAATAATTTCCATAGGTGATACACTCCTCTTAGGTGTACCACAAATAAAGTAGATAAAATAAGCTTCCTATGGTATAAACAAGGAACCCTAGGCATTTTATACCATGAGGTATATAGAAAATAAACTCTATGTTTAGTGCTATATAATGGCTTGAGTATTGGGGTAGTACCCCTCACACCATGGTGTTTGTAAAATTGATAACTCATAATGATAGTCACTAAGTAGTTTTAAAACTGTTGTAATATGGTTTTTGAAAACAAACAACAAACAAATAGAAAACAAAGAAAAAATAAAAATGTTTTTTTTATGTATAAAGATCAACAAATTTTAACTTGAGGTCAAAATAAAATACTTCAGTGTTAGATGTTATCCAAGGTGACAAAATAATTTCTTCTATGTTGGATTAAATCCAAGATTACAATGAAGATTGACTCATGGTGTTGAATTTGTATCCAAGGTCCAAGTTTATTTTATTTTAGTGTTAGGATTTTACAAAAAAAATTATGAAATCCTAGGGCAAAAATCAAGCAAACAACAAGTAGCGTTATAAATAAAAAGCATTCACCAGAATGTTTATATGTTATTATTTTATATTTACCAATGAAATGCAATAAAAACATAAATAATTAAATATTGATTTAGATCTACAAAATATACATAAACTAAATGTAAAGTACATAATTTGAATGAGCTATAAATATGAATTTTGTAAGTAGACAAGTGAACTTATCTCAATCCTAATTTATGATGATTGTGTAGGCTGATCACTAGTAGGAAACTAATGAGAATGATATGTGAATCATGTCATACCTGGAATCAACATTTTTCAATGAACTAGGATAGGATCACACTAGGAGGATAAATCCACACCATATCCTTATCCTTTGATTATGGGATTGTCTAGGTTGACTATATAGGTGAAATTTATATTTGGGTGCATGTATCTATCATAGAGGATATGTTGATAACATGTGAGAGCTAATTTGGCATGCAAAATACCTAAACAATTAAAATGTGATTTTTTTCATAATTAACCAAATGGAGATCAAATGCAAAGGGGGGAATAGGGCAAGGAGAATAACCGAGCTATCCTAAAAAAACCCTATGTGATTTGAGTGTTGCATACATAGCCCAAAAGGGCTCAGGGCTATGTAGTTCTCCCTCTTAGAGCAAGTTTGTGAATCTTGATATCTACTATATGAATGCAACTATGTAGATCAATATGAATGCTTGATAATGAGTGCCCTTAAATTGTAATAAAATAACATTAGAATTGACCTATGACTGATGCAATAAATTAGAATTTGAATTGGAAATATTAGCACTCTTTTGCTCAATGTGCAATGTTTTTTGTAAGGTCTTTCAAGTAGTGTATTGGGCTATATTGATATGCTTATATAGTGGAAATATAAAAATATTATTGTTAACTAAATTTGAAAACAGTGTAGGAGGGCTGACATGGATTGCATCAAATTTGAAAAGTGATCATTAAAGTACTCGATACAAGGGCACACTAATGGATAAGGCTGCACTATGGTCCTACTTGACTAGTGCAGTCTTGTCCCACAAGGACATAAACTATTGAAATTTGTCTAGCATAATCTATAAGCAAAATAGAAATGTCTGAATGATTTTCATTAGTATTTTCAAGATGGTAAATAAAATAGTGAAGGTTCTCTTTAATATTTCAAGTTAACAAAATGGTGAATAGACCAAATAAGGTAAGGATGTCAATATTAAACATTGTCAAGCACTTAATGATTAAATTTGAATATCTACAACAATATAGTAATCTTTAGAATCCAAATTTTCATTTCATAGTCTACCTACATTTCCCAGGTGTGTCAATTTAAATAATTTATCTCTCTACTATCATTACTATTTATTATCAATCATTCAATGCTACTTTTATTTCCTTATTTTAGCTCATTAGGGTTTGATAAAACCTATAATTTACTACATTTTATTATGTCCATAATGTGTGCATTATTTTAACATAACATAATGGTCATTTATGCCTCATTTAACTAATTTCCAAAACATTTGGGTGAACTTGATCTTTGCAATCATCTAACCTTAAGGTTTCATTGACCTTTTCCATTTAGGTTTTGATTTTTCCTTTCATATCTTGGTTGTCTTCATTTGTTCCATCTTATCCATATATTATTGTGTCCATTCACCTCTCAAATATATTTCTTATATTTTGGTGAACCCTTTCATTTTTTGAACATATCAACCATAGGGTTTCTTTGTCATATCACCTTATAGGGTTTGATTTTCCACCTGTCACATATGATTTTTCAAATTTTAGTGTGTTCCTGGTTACTTTTTCATTATCTATAACTTATCTCATGTTTCCCATGTTTACATCTTATGCCAATTAAGAGTGTTAGATTTATATTCCCTACTAGGCAAAGTTATATATTGAATGGTGATACTAATGATTTGATTTAACTTCCTTTGCTTGGTACTCGAGCTTATTTAAAATAAAAAATGATAAATGTTATTGATATTTTTTCTCCTTCTATGGTTGATAATGCAAATTGTGTAAATGTGAATGGTAAATATCAATATTTTATAATGCTTATAGTTTTATTAAGATGATTTAGATGAAAATTCTTGTGATAATAATGCCCATACTTATGATGTCAATGCTACCAATGATATTTCATTCCCAAAATTTGATACTATGACTAAAAATAATTTTGAAAATTATATTTTGATGGTCCCTAAGAAAATTTATGCTATGATATATGTTGTTAGTGAAGAATGGAGTAAGAGAAATTTGGCCAAGGAATCTTAATTAATAATGGGAATGTTACTAGTGATCCTTTAAATGGCTCTAATCTGTCTACTAGAGGTTATCCTTCTACATCAGGTGGTGAGGCTAGTTCTCCTAGTGATCCTTATAATAATTTGATTCATCCACCTATTATTACTCATTCCCAGATTAATATCCCTATTTATACATAGCCTATTACTTATTCTCTTCCATGTATTATTATTGGACCATCTCTACTTTCTCCTAATGTTATATTTAATGGTCTTGGTCTTAATCATAAACTAAAGCCTCCATTCCTACTAATGCTAATCATATGTTGGTTCATACACATGATAATGTATCTAAGGATACACTTATTCTACGATCTCTTCAAAGTATTCAAATAAAAAATAGGAAACCTGCCCATAGAGCTCAACAACCTTACTATGTGGTCACTTATTAAGATATATTACATAACCCATTAGATCATGATAGTCTTACCCATCCTTTTCCTACCAGTTTTATTGTTCTTAAATTTGAAGATTATAATGGCAAGGGAGATCATTTGCATCACATTCAATCTATATTTTATTCATGCTTTGGTTTTGCACATCATGATCTATTAATGACCAATTTTTTCCCTATAAATATTAATTACTATGCATTGGATTGGTTTTAAACCTTATCAATAGGCTCCACGTGTCTTTTCAATGATTTGGATAATATTTTCTTTGCTCTCTTTTTTAAAAACATTAGTGAAAAGGTCACATTTTCTCAACTTGGTCAATTTAAACAAGGACCTAGTGAGAATGTTAGTGAATATGTGCTCATATTCAAGACTATGACTAAAAAAATGTCTCACAAAATAAATAATAATGAGTTATAAAGTAATTTATATAAAATTTTGCTTCAACCACTCAAAGACAAAGTCATTATTAATACATAGTGATCTTTTAATGAGCTTTGCCATGTGATTCAAAACTACGAGATTAAACTTTTAGAGTCTAACATGTTTAGATATGGGTCTAATTCCCATGCCTCTACCAACTCCAAATATAAAGATTAGTATAAATTCAAAGCTAAAGCTAATGAAACACCTACTTTATAATATAATAATGAGGCCAAAAATGTTAAAACAGTTTCATAGCCACCTAACATGTTAGTTTTTCCAACTTCTCAAGAGTGTAGTAAATTTATAAAGTTACCTAAGCCTCCTCACCAAGTTCCTAAAAGGTTATTTGAATAAAAATTCATTTATTTAACTCCCTCATGCAAGTTGGATGCATCTTGATATTTTCCTATAAAATATGATGTGAATCAATATTATGACTACCATAGATCTTCAAGACATACTACTAAGTGATGCTAAACATTGAGACATAAGATGCAAGATATAGTCAATAGTAGTGTTATCCAAGTGAAGGGATATAATATTACATTGGATGAAATAATTTATATACTAAATTAATAGTTACAAATTTTTAGCAAACCACTTCCAAAACATGATGAGATAATGTTCACATGACAATACCTACACATCAATAAATAATTTGAATTTGACATATCTTAGATGGTATTATTGGTATGGTCATTAGTTCTTGAAAGAAAACTCCTATCAGATTCAATGACCTCAAGATTCCAACTGATGATACCATCAACAATCCATTATTTATAAATATTTTTATTGATTCAGATCCTTACACATGGCATTATGATAGATAATGGTTTAAGTCAAACTTTTGTACAATGTCATTTTAAGATAGTATAAGGTATATTTTACTATGATGGTCTTACACAAACATCTATTAGGGGAATCACATTAACACTCACCATGGATCCTAAAACCCTTTTTGCGTGGTTCTAAATAATATCAAATAAATGGACATGGACATATATTTATTGCTTGGTCACCCATGGCTAAATCAAATGAGAGTTATTCCTTTCACATTACACTAAAGTCTTAATTTTGTGCATGATAATGAAGTATTTACTATTCATGACACCCATTATGAGTTACCCATTCAACATCAAAAATATAAAAAAAGATATTACCAAAAATGCATCCTAAACAACAAATCGTGCAACTTCATGTGACATATACTCTAGTTACACCTCCTAAATTTTGGTTCCTATAGTTCTTACATCTATAGATTTTGCAAGTCTGGTTCTTGTTAGGATTGAGTGTTTTATGTGAGTATATTTGTTAATCTAATATGTGTGTGTGAAAATAATGTAGGGGTGTGAGAGAGATATTAGGTATCTTGAGGTTGTTTAAGATGAGCTTTGACTCCTTACTTGAAGGATTTCAAGAAGCTATAATTTTGTAATCATTGTGTCAAATAAAATTATGGAGATTTCATTGTGTTAATCTAATACCAAATTATTATTTAGTATCAGAGTTAGCTACATATCTGAGTGTTATCATGGAGAATCAAAAGCTAAAGAGGGAAATGACTAAGATCTTGAGTAGTTTATTATATCTCTTATCAGAGCTACCATTTATTTGTATGCTGCATACATCATTGTCAACTCTATCAATGTCAAACCCAAAGATCAATTAATTTGATCAACAAGTAGTCATTCAAGATCTATTATCATGTATTCCTACTCATGGACTATGATGTTCATAATTACATAATCATTTGATGATTTCATGGGTTTACATTGTTAACAATTTGTATTAGATCATATTTCCAAGCATGCTAATGGATTTTTTTGTGAATTGACTAGTAGATCTAAAAATTTGGTGTTTATTTTTGACAAGCTAGATGATCTTGCATTTTGTTTTGAAAAGTTTTGATGTACCCGACAAGCTTGATAAACTTGATGAGCTCTAAAAGTCATTCTCACTCTGATAAATTCTACCAAATGTAAGTTCATTTAGTTTGTCAATTTTATGATGCCATAAATTATAGTTTAGTGATGTCAATTTTAAATCTATCATAAATATGATGTCTTAAAAACTAGTTTTTCCATTTTATATAGTTATGTAGAGTATTTTTTAAATAGTATGTGTTTAAGTTATAATATATGTTCTAGTGTGCATATTTCAATACTAGGTGATAAGTTTTAGGATTTTATTCATTTTTTAATAGTTATTTGTAACTAGCTTATGTTGTTTAAAATTATTTCGAGTTGTTAGACTTATAAATGTATAAATGTCAAGTTTTATGATTTATTTACAACTGTAGTCTAGTCATCAAAGTGAATCAATGCCAATATCTACATTTAAAGAGTTCAAACCAATTGTCTATAAGCCATTATTATAAAGAACACATTTTTAGTAGAAGTTGTCATCCCGTGTCTTTGTTTGGTTCATTTATTACTATTGAAATTCCATCAGAAAAGTATTCTAGCCTTAATTTCCATACATGGAAAGTAAAAATCCAAATGCATATGATGAACAAAAATGTGTGGGGGATAGTAAATGGAAAAAATACATCACTAATAGAATCAAATAAGTTAACAAAATGGTAAACTAGAGTTGATAAAGCTAAAACCATTATTGGCCTTGCTCTCTCAGATTCTAAATTACGTTATGTAAACCTTGAAAAAAATTCCTTGGTAATGTGGGAAAATTTGAACAAACTATTTGGAGTCAAAGCAAAGTACACAAATTTATGTCTGAAAATCCAATTATTTAGACTCAAAATGTCTGATGGAGTCACTATGTCTAACCACATAAACAATTTGAGATCTCAACTTAGACATCTTGTAGATGTCAAAGCACCAATATATGATGATGCCAAAGATATTTTGTTAAATAGTCTTCCTTCTAAGTACAATTTTTTTACTTTTAGTCTTGTTTAGATGCCTTTTTAATCTTTGTAAAATATGACGTCTACTCTCTTAGTTGAGGAAAAGAGAACAATTGCAAAATATATAGAAGATGAAAGTGTATTATACTCAAGAAATAATTAAAAAAAATTAAAGTAAGGAAGTCTAAAGTTTGAGCTAATGATGTTCTCAAAGGAAAGTTAAAATAAAAATAAAATGAAGCTAATATAATCACTGAGAAATATTCTAGTGATATAATCACTGAGGAATATTTAATGAGTTTTGATGGTAGTGATGAAGAATAATTATATTAAATCAACATTTTATTGAAGGTTAGAGGCAATAAAGGTAGTAGGCCTAATAGTGATTTGTCATCAGTCGCTAATGACAGAGTCGCACTATGCTATAGTGGCACTAGTTTTCATTTTCATATTTTATTGTGTGGTGTGAAAAAATAAACTCCTACTGTGATGACATTTTTGAAAGACTAATATTTTAAGGAGGCCATTTTTTGAGGACAAAAAGAGATCTAAGGTGAGCTCAATATGTTGACTACCTAGATAACTTGGAAGTTTTAGAATCTAGGAGTTTTGGGAGGTGGAATCTGGGAACTCAAGAATTAAACTCGGGAGCTACACCTTTATGAGGGTTATGAGAAAAATTGATGGATCTATACTAAACTAAAGATTTTTTTTAGAGAGAAGCTTCTAAATAATGTGTGATTATTTTCTCCCATGTTCACACTAAGGAGGGAAATGTTAAGAATTAGTGTTTCATGTGAGTATATTTATTAATCTAATATATGTGTGTGAAAATAATGTACGAGGTGTGATAGAGATATTAGGGAGCTTGAGATTATTGAGGATAAGATTTGAATTCTTATTTGAAGGATTTAAAGAAACTATAAACTTATAATCATTGTGTCGAATAAAATTATATAGATTTCATTATGTTAATCTAATACCAAATTATTAGTTCATAGATTTACAACTCCTATAGCTTCAAATCTTCCCATCAAATTCTTTGAGTTATATATCTTATAGTTACACCATAAAGGGTTATAATAATTACTCATCCATGTAAAAATATTGTCTTACAATCTCTTACATATATTCTTTCCTAAAAACCTACAAATAGTTAAATTATATAACAAAACATTAAAACTAATAATGTGATTTTTTCCCAAGAGTTAAGATGATTCCTATAGCCTATATCCACAATGAATCTCCTTAGGATGAGGATTCAATTTACTATATATCTCATGACCATTAATCTGATACTTGTAGTGATGGATTCAATTGCCCACATTCATGGTATTCTATTTATAGATAGATAGATGATATCTTTGGTTATCCATGATAGCTTATCCCTGACACTTCAATGATATAATTTCTAATGTACATAAATTATTTTTACACCCTTATTATATTTGTCATGCCTTCCATGTGTCTTCCTCCCTTGAGATTATGTTTTGCCTCATTCTTCCTCTTAGGTTGATATTTATGTTCTTGAATTGATATGCATTAACATTCTTCCAGTCTCTTGGTTTATGATTGCTTGTTATGTTTCTATGGCCCTTTCCCTTTGATTTTTAATCCCATTATAAAAACTTGTGTAGATTATTTGTATTGATGATAACATATATATTTTTAGGCCTTATACCCTAGCATGTACTAAGGTTTAAGGGAAGTTTTAGGTTTCTGGAAACCCTCTTGTTCTTTTTTATTTTTAAATTTCACCCCTTAAATTTCATGTTTGACTTCCTTGTTTCCTCCTCATTCTGCCCTTTGTCTTCCTCCTTGTGTGATCTCATTCTTTTATAAAATCATAAAAGATGCAAAAACATAGAAAGACTAAAAAATTAAAAATTTATTTCCCTTTATCTTTGTCGATGGATAAATCTCATGCTTGTCTATGATAGAGGTTTACATATACATGTTACACAAGTGATTATCATGGTATTATTTGAGTGGGTGAGATACATTATATAAATGTTACACATGAACATTTATTTATAGATTCTATGAATTTTCACCATGCTCACACCCAAGGGCATTCTCACATATGAGGTGTGCTTATCCCAAGGGAATATTTAAAGTGGGTATCAAGTGATATCTAATAGAGGTAAAATAAAAAAGAGTGGGGGAGGTGACTCAGTGTGAAAACTATTATTTAAATTTTATATATCATCCTTTAAACAATTAAATAGATCTAGAGATATAACAATGCATAAAAAAATATTCATATGAGCAAGACGTGGAAATATAACACATGAACATAATATATATGTGGGAAACCCTAGTGGGTAAAAAAAACCACTAATACACTAATTGGAATAAAATCCTATAATAAATTGATCAAACTTTTAGTGAGACACCAACCCCACAAGGAACACCAACCCCTCACTAGTCAAGCACCAACTCAACTAGTCCTTTAACAAACGCCAAATTGTAAGAAGGCATTAACCCCCTTATGTAACTCAGCACCAAATAAGATACCTTGAATCTCTAATCAACCTTGGACACTTTTTTATCATCAAAATAAATATGACCACCTTCTTTTTCTCTTCTCACTCTTTTATCTCTCTTAAATAACCTATTAGGTCTTCTTACTCAACTAGCCCTTTCCTTGGCAGAATTAGGTCATATGACCTCACTTATCACCTATAGAAACATAATTGTATCTTCATGGAATATTAATCATACCTATTTAATTATCTTAAATCCATTTACTTAGTTTCCAAAACTCTATATCATTCGCTCATATGCTCAATATTCTAGACAAATTAGGCATATTAGAACTTCTCTTTATACTTGACTCTTATTCTCACCCATATTGGTCAGCCTAGAACCTCTAAAAAATTGGATCACACTTGGAATAAATAAAAAAACACATTTTTCAAGTGAAATTACCACCACATAGGTCTATCATTACCCTTAAGGGCCAAAACCACCTTTAGGCTTAATGGAGACCTAATGCAATTAGGCCTTCTCTAAGCACATGTTTCACTTAGGCATACTTGGGACACCTTGAGTCTCAAAAAATGAATGAAACACATAATAAAAACTTAAATTATACCCTTAATAATATCACCTTATATCCATAACAACATTTATCTCATTTCACTCCTTGAACCACACAAGTATGTTTACTCACCAATAGGCCTTCTTACTGCCAGAAAGTCTGTCTTGAAAATATGAAACATACACTAAAATTTTCCACATAACCATACTAAAAAATGAAATTTATTGAAAATTAATTAATTCAAGTTAAACACCAAGTATATTATAATTCATCAAATAGGTCAAAAGACCTCAAACTAATCAAATTCATATGCTCACTCAGAATTGCACACATGCCTTAAGAACCCAGTCAAAAGCCTTTGAATTTTCACACCTTCATAGGAGTTTATCATGTATAAAAATGTGTTAAAATGAACCTATTAAAACTAAAGATAAAATTCATGTGTATTATATTCATTAAATCTATGTAAAAAGACTCAAGAATAACATTCTCACTCATACACAGAAAATTGCCTGTAGCTCCAAAAACACACTCATGAAGATCAAGATTTAGAACACCTATGTGAATGATTTTATGAAATTAAAATGGGTTTTAATGATAATTAATCATAATTATAACATATTATAATATATATATTTAAATATTCAATACCAATATTGGTCTTACATACCAATCTCACATATTCATCCTACACAGACTTCACTGTGTTAGACATATCATTTTGAGAACAAATTTTAAATTGTTTGTGTGAAAAACCAAAACTTATAAAAAAATATATGAGGTATAGGTATTTGATAATTATCCCATGCATTTGGATCCATCCCTAATCCTCTATAACCTATCCCTAATCTCTTTCTCACTACTGCCTAGTTTTCTCACTGTCTTCACTATTAGCCCAGTTTAGCGAGAGGTCAACTTGAGTGACCAAAATAGTTGGCAAAAAGGATATAAATTGACAAAATAACATCATGGAAAACAAATAAAATTATAAAACTTTAACATACATCCATTTTCATGCTTTTACTTGGTTAACCCTGCGTGTTACATCAAAATTTTGAGAAATAAGGGGTTTCTTGTAGCTTCCACTCACTCTTATATCAGACCAAAACCACTTGGATAAACCTGGAAGAGTAATATAAATTTTAAAAACATAAAAATATGTCAACCAAATCATTTAAATATATAACCAACAATATATTTCATATCAGGTCATAATGAGGGTTTTAGGAGGGTTTTGACTAGTTTCCCTTCTTGGCAATCATTTAGAAAGGATTTTTCCTCAACTCCAAAACCAATGCCAAAAAATTCAAGATAAGACCATTCCAAAAATTTAATTAACTTCTCAATATCTCATGCAAAGGTTTCACGTGCCAATGAGCATGAGAAACTACTTCTCAAGTCTACAACACCCCATTTTGTGTACACAAAAGACCTCAACACCAATTTTCATGCTTTATCCTTTAGGATATGACCTAAAACTTGGTAAAAACACTTTAAAAAACCTATAAACCTATAAATTTTTTATTATGATCTCTAATACCTTGGTAAATGAACTTGACTCCTCATTAGGTTACACTAGGTCTCTTTGCATACAAGGCCTTGAACTGTTAGTCATACTTAGACCTTGATCACACTTTAAAACCTCTTATACTATTCTAAATAACTCATCCTCATGTCATAAAACCTCAAATATTTTTCACAAAGAACCAAACTTATTTACACAAGTCTCATATTTCTCAACTCATCATGCTACTAGGCATATGCCTTCTCACTAGGTCTCTCAAGTATATGGCTTATGAACTCAACATCAAGAAAAAAATACAACTCAAAATGACATGAATGACACTTTCATGACATGAAATGCATACCTTAGAACATAATTCTCAACAATGACAACCACTCATTGATGGCAATCATTTAAAGAAGTTTCTCTTACTAGGATACATCTCCACCATATAGATAAATCTCTCCCTTTGACATTAATGACAAATCACTACCTAAAACAAAAATTTAATATATATAAATGAAAGATAATATCAACAAGTTCCCCTTATATCATTTCATATCTCAGATTTTTTCTTCTTAACAAATTGATATGATTCCCCCTTTGACCTCATAGCTTGTGCACTTCTTTCCTACTCTTGGAGTTAAAACACCTCCTCATCATATCCCCCTAAGTACTTTGACTTGATCAGTGACTAATAGAAATAAGAATAACACCCAATTCCTATCTTAGATGTTTGAAAGTAGCCTTTGAAAGAGGCTTAGTCAATATATCTGCAATATGATCCTTGGTAGACATAAATTCAAGTTTAATACTTTGTTCACTCACCTATTATCTTAAGAAATGATACATGATATTAATGTTATTGGTCCTTGAATACATGACATGGGTCTTTGAAACAATTATGGCATTATTATTATCACACAAAATAGGACTAGGACCATTAAACTCTACCTTGTAGTCTCTTAAGGTTTGTCTCATTTACAACACTTGAGTACAACATGAAGATGCTACAATGTACTCAGCCTCACAAGTAGATAAATCCATAGATGGTTATTTATTTCTTATCCATGAGACTATACACTTACCTAAGAAGAAATCTTCTCCACTAGTGCTATTTATATCATCTAGACTCCCAACCCAATCTACATCTGTATAGGTTACTAGATCAAACTTCTTGCTCCTTGGGTACCATAATCCATATTATATAGTTACCTTGAGATAAATAAGTATTATTTTGACTGATTACAGATGAATTTAATTAGGATATGCTTTAAATCTTCCAACAAGACCTAATGCTTACATGATGTCAGGTTTAGAGGTAGTAATATACAACAAACTCCCAATCATGGATGTATATTTTATCTGATTGACCCTAGAGGATTAATCCTCATTTATTAGCTTGTATCTTGTAACCATAGGTGTACTTATAGTCTTGAAATATTCCATTTAAAACTTCTTTAACATCTTTTTTATATACTTGACCTATGAAATGAACATACCTTTTTCAGATTTATTAATTTGAAGTCCAATAAAGAAGGACAGTTCTCCAAGCATAAAAATTTCAAGTTCTGACTTCATCACTTCTAAAAATGCCTTGGTCATGTTCTCATTAGTTTTACCAAAGATGATATCATCCACATAGACTACCACCATCAACTGATGATTATTTTTAGTCTTGATATACAAGTTACTATCTAAAAATCCTCTCTTGAAACCTTGGTCCAAAAGGTACTTGTTTAGTCTAGCATACCAAGCTATAGGGGCTTATTTTAAACCATATAGGGCATTGTTCAACTTGTAGAAATAGTCTTTGTTATTATTCAATAGGAAACCCTCAGGTTGTTCAATGTATACTTCTCCTTCTAAGTTCCCGTTTAGGAAAGCTGATTTGACATCCATTTGGTATATCTTGAAGCCTTTGAAGCCTGCATAGGCAATAGACATCCTAATGGTATCTAACCTTGCTACAAGAGCAAAGGTTTCCTCAAATTCCACTCCTTATACATGAGCATATCCTTTGCATACAAGTCTAGACTTGTTTCTAGTGACCTCTCCATTCTCATTCAACTTATTTTTGAAAACCCATTTTGTACCAATGATGTTTTTATCTTTAGGCCTAGGTACTAACTCCCAAGTTTCATTCTTATTAATTTGATTTAACTACTCATTCATTGCATCTAACCAAAACTTATCTTCACTTGCTTATACATATTTTTTAGGTTCAAAATTTTAAAGTAAGGCATTATTTTATTGATTATCATCACTCACCATTATTCTCCTTGTTTGTATACCTGCACTTTTATTTTTGATGATCTGAGATTCAGGATGATCCTTTTGAATCTACCTAGAAGGACCTTTTGATTCATTTATTTCCTCATTTTCTTCTTCATCCTCATCTATCTCTATTATTCCTTCATCATTATTTGAATGAGAATATGATTTCTTTGTCTCATCAACTTGTACATTTGTGCTCTCCACTATATTTTGCAACCTCTTGTTATAACATCTATAGGAAACACTTAATGATGAATATCCCAAGAAAATACCTTCATAAGACCTCGATTAAAACTTTTCTAAGTCCTCATATTATTTATTTATATAGCATTTAATCCTAAAAACCTTAAAATGTTCAACACTTGTAGGTGTGCCATTCCATAATTCATATGGAGTCTTATCACCATTGATCCTAATCTGACCTTTGTTCAAAGTGTAAACCATAGTACTAAAAAATTCTCTCTAGTATCCATTAGACAACTTAGACTCATTCAAAATGGTCCTTACCATTTATTTAATAGTTCTATTCTTTCTTTCAACCACCCCATTCTATTGAGGTGTTCTAGCAACTAATAATTATCTTATTATTTCATTGATTAAATAAAACTCATCAAAATAATTTGACCAAAACTCTCCTCCTTTGTCATACCTAAGACACTTTATCTTCACATTTATCTCATTTTCAACCAAAGCTTTGAAAATTTTGAACTTACCTAGAGATTTTAACTTCTCCTTCAAGAATGCTACCCAGGTCATTCTTTTGAAGTCATCTATAAGCAACATGAAGTAACTGTCACCTTGAATAATTTGAATCTTTGAATGGCCACATAGACCAATATGAATTATTTTTAAAGGTTTAGTAGTAGAATATTATTTATACTTGAATCTCCTCTTAGTTTGCTTACCATGTTGACATGCCTTGCAAAGAACATCTACAAGTTTATAAATTTTGGGCATATTCTTAACATATCCCTTAGAGATAATATTGAATATATTGTCAAATTTCATATGACCTAACCTCCTATGTCATAGCTAAATTTCATCTACCTTGCTCATGAATCACTTCTATTTTGTGATCTCATTTAGTACATTAAGATTAATCTCAACTATCTTGGCTTTGGAAATCAACCTTCCTAATTTTGTTCTCCTTATCTCACATCCTTTATCATAAAATTTTAGGGTATGTATTTGAGTGAACATTTGACTTACACTCAACAAGTTGTGTTTCAATCCATCTACATATAAAACATTTTCTATCTTGGTCTTCCCATTGTCCAAGCTTAAAGCACCTTTGCCAACTATATTAGCAGATGTGTTATCTCCAAATCGTACTAAACCTATGGAATTCTTATTCATAGTGATTAATTTGATTTTATCTCATATCATATGACTTGAACATCCAATATCTATGTACCACTTCAAATCTTCATTTTGAGTATGAAAAATAGTTTGGGCTATCATAGATTCATCTCCTTTAAAATCCTACTTCTCTTTTAATTTACCCATAGGGTCTACTTTATTCATCCATTATTTAGTGTCATGACTCCATATATTCTCAACATTACTAGTTTTACTCATAGATCTTGTATTACACTCTCTTATAATGTGTCCTCTTTGGTTGCAGTTATAAAATAAGATTTTACTTTTCCATCTAAAGTTAATAGCTCTATGTCCAAATTTACCACAAGAGAAATAATAAGCAACGGAGTCCACATACTATTATTATTTAAAATTATTTATTTTTTTATGATCATATGATAATACACCACTATATTTTATATCCTTTGATAGAGAAAAACCCTTCTTAGCTTGTTGATGACTGATTTTAAACTTGACTACTTCTACATAGGTCTTGATTCTATCGGCTTCATCACTCCTTGACTGATCAATGTATTTTATAAATTGAATCTTATTGAAATATTTTTGTTCTTCTCTAAATACAATACCTATCATATCATAAAAATATCTTTAACTATCCAAAATATTATTAAGCTTTCCAGTACTCTCCTCAAACTTATGATAAGTCTTATCTTGATTGCATCTTGCTCAACTTGTGCCTCTAAAGTCTTTAATTTCATTCTAATATGGGTGAATTATTCCATATTATTTTTATATTTTTAAAAACATTCATAAAATATTTTGATTTCTTTGGATAGATCCTCATTGCAATCATATAAAACACTCTCATTATCAAAATCCATACCTCTGCTCCAAAGATCTCCTTGAGGTTATTAGGTTTGCACAAGGGACCAAGCTATGATACCAATTATTGGAGGTAAAAAAATTGAAAGGGGGAGGTGAATTAGTGTGTATAATCTTATTTAAATTCCATATATAATCCATTAATAAATTAAACATATCTAGAGATATAGTAATGCATAAACAATCATTCATATGAGCAAGAAGTGGAAACATAACACATGAACACAATATACATGTGAGAAAACCTCATGGGGAATTAAAAAAAATAATAAAATAATTAAAATATAGTCATATAAGTAACATATCAAACCTTTAGTGAGGCACCAACCCTAGAAGGATCAACAACCCCTCACTAGTCAAGTACCAACTCAACTAGTCCTTTAACAAGCACCAAATTGTAAGGAGGCGCCAATAATCTTAGGTAACTTAGTAAAAACTAAGTTAAATTAAATTTATGATCAACATTAGACACATATTTCTCACCCAAATTAATATTACTACCTTCTTTTTCTCTTCTCACTCTTCTATCTCTCTTAAACAACATATTAGGCCTTCTAGCTCAACTAGCCCTTTCCTTGGGAAAATTAGGTCATATGAACTTGCTTATCACCTATAGAAACACAATTAGATATTAATTTAATATTAATAATACATATATGATGATATTAAATCCATTTACCTAGTTTCTAAAACTTTATATCATTCTCTCATATGATCAATATTCTAACTAGACAAATTAGGCCTATTAGACCTTCTCTTTATGCTTGACTCTTGCTCTCACCCATCTTAGTTGGAAAATAACCTCTTAAAACTTGGATAACCATTTTAATAGATAATAAAACATGTTTTATAAGTGAAAAAACCACCATATATGTTGGTAATTACCCTTAAGGACCAAAACCACCATTAGGCCTAATAGAGACCTAATGCAATTAGGCCTTCTCTAAGCACACGTTTCACTTAGGCCTCCTTGGAACACCTTGAGCCTCCAAAATAAAATGAAACAATTAATACACACTTAAATTATACTGATAATAATCTAAAATTATGTCCCCAACACCATTTATGTCATTTCACTCCTTGAACCACACAATTAGGTCTACTCACCATTAGGCCTTCTTAGTGCCAGAAAGTCTATATTGCAAATTTGAAGCATACACTCAACTTTTACACATAAAAATATTAAAAAATAATATGGATGGAACCTTCATGACTTCAGGTTAAACACTAAGTCCATTATAATTCATCAAATAGGGAAAAATACCTCAAACTGATCAACTTCATATGCTCACTCAAAACTGCACACAGGCCTTAAGAACCCAGTCAAAAGCCTTTGAATTTTCATACCTTCATGGGATTTTATCAAGAATAAAAATGTGTTAAAATTAAAATATGAGACCTCAATATAAACTTCATGTGTATTATAATAATAAAATCTATGCAAAAAGGCTCGAGAATAACATCTTCACTCATACACAAAAACTATCTGTAGCTCCAAAAACACAGTCATGAAGATCAATATTTAGAATACCCATGTGAACAATTTTATGAAATTACAATGGGTTTTAATGATACTTAATCATAATTATTATATATTTAAATATATATATTTCAATATTCAATACCAATATTGGTCTTACAGACCAATATCACATCTTCACCCTACACAGACTTCACTATGTTAGATAGATCACTTTGAGAACAACTTTTAGCTTGTTTGTGTGAAACAAAAAAAATTATAAACAAAGGGTTTATAAGGTATATGTATTTAAAAATTACCCAATATATTTGGATCCATCCCTAATCCTCTGTAACCAATACCTAATCTTTTTCTCACTACTACCTGGTTTTTTCATTGTCTTCATTGTCTACAACAAACGATAGAACTTAAACAAATAACATCATGAAGAAAAAACACAAGTTTCAAAATTTAACATCCATCCATTTGCATGATTTTTAATTAGTAAATCCTAACTAATATTTAAAAATTATAAGAAATAAGGGATTTCCTATAGCTTCCACTCACTCTTATATCAAACTAAAACCACATGGAGAACCTAGAAGAGTCTTCTTACCATGTTGACATGCCTTGAAAATAACATCTACAAGTTTAATTTTTTTGGCATATTCTTAATAGATATCTTAGAGCTTATCTTTACTATATTTTCAAAGTTTATATGACCTAACCTCCTATGTCATAGCCAACTTTCATCTACCTTGCTCATGAAGCACTTCTATTTTGTGATCTCATTTAGTACATAAAGATTAATCTCAGCTCTCTTGGATTTAGAAATCAACCTTCCTAATTTTTCTCTCCTTATCTCACATCCTTTAACATGAAATTTTATGGTATGTACTTGAGTGCACATTTTACTTACACTCAACAAGTTGTGTTTCAATCCATCTACATATAAAACATTTTCTGTCTTGGCCTTTCCATTGTCCAAGCTCAAAGCACCTTTGCCAACTATATTAGCAGATGTGTTATATCAAAATATTACTAAACCTATGGCATTATTATTCAAAGTGATGAATTTTATTTTATCTCCTATCATATGACTTGAACATCCACTATCTATATACCACTTCAAATCTTCATTTTGAGAATGAAAAATAGTTTGGGCTATCTTAGATTCTTCTCCTTTATAATCCTGCTTCTCTTTTAATTTACCCATAGGGTCTGCTTTATTGATCCATTATTTAGTGTCATGACTCCATATATTCTCAAAATTACTAGTTTCCTCATATATGTTTTCTTACACTCTCTTGTAATGTGTCCTCTTTGGTTGCAGTTATAACATAGGATTCTACTTTTCCATTTATAATTAATAACTCGATGTCCAAATTTACCACAATCAAAATAATAACCAATGGATTCCACATAATATTATTGTTTAACCTTATTTTTTTTATGATCATAGGGTAATACACCATTATATTTTATATCCTTTGATAGATCAAAACCCTTCTTAGCTTGTTGATGATTGATTTTAAACTTGACTACTTCTACATAGGTCTTGATTCAATCAGCTTCATCACTCCTTGACTGATCAATGTATTTTAGAAATTGACTCTTATTGAAATATTTTTTTTCTTCTCTAAATCCAATACCTATCATATCATAAAAATATCTTTAACTATCCAAAATATTATTAAGCTTTCCAATACTCTCCTCAAACTTATGATAAGTTTTATCTTGATTGCATCTTACTCAACTTGTGCCTCTAAAATATTTACTTTCATTCTAAGATGGGTGAATTATTACATATGATTTTTATCTTTAAAACAAAATTCATAATATATTTCAATTACTTTTGATAGATCCTCATTGTAATCATATAAAACACTCTCATTTTCAAAATCCATACTTATGCTCCAAAGATCTCCCTGAGGCTATTAGGTCTGCACAAGGGACCAAGCTATGATACCAATTATTAGAGGTAAAAAAATTGAGAGGGGGAGGTGAATTAGTGTGTATAATGTTATTTCAATTCCATATATCATCCATTAATCAATTAAACATATCTAGAGATATAGTAATGCATAAACAATCATGCATAAACAATCATTCTATGTGATAAATACTCATGGGGAATAAAAATAAATAATAAAATACTTAAAATATATTACTATAAGAAATGTATCAAATTTTTAGTGAGGCACCAACCCTAGAAGGAACACCAACCCCTCACTAGTCAAGCACCAACTCAACTAGTCCTTTAGCAAGCACCAACTTGTAAGGAGGCACAAATATTCTTAGATAACTTAGTACCAACTCAGTTACCTTAAATTTATGATCACCCTTGGACACATATTTATCACCCAACTGAATATTACTACCTTATTTTTCTCTTCTCACTCTTCTATCTCTCTTAAACAACATATTAGGCCTTCTCGCTCAACTAGCCCTTTCCTTGGCAAAATTAGGTCATATGTAATTGCTTATCACCTATAGAAACACAATTATATATTCATGTAATATTAATGATACATATATTATGATATTATATCCCTTTACCTAGTTTCCAAAACTCTATATCATTCTCTTATATGATCAATATTCTAACTAGACAAATTAGGCCTATTAGACCTTCTCTTTATGCTTGACTCTTACTCTCACCCATCTTGGTTTGAAAATAACCTATTAAAACTTTGAACACTGTTGGAATAGATAATAAAACATGTTTAACAAGTGAAAAAACCACCACATATGTCTGTAGTTACCCTTAAGGACCAAAACCACCATTAGGCCTAATAGACACCTAATGCAATTAGGCCTTCTCTAAGCACACGTTTCACTTAGGCCTCCTTGGAACACATTGAGCCTCAAAAAATAAAATAAACACTTAATACACACTTAAATTATACTTATGATAATCTCAAATTATGTCCCCAACACCATTTAGTTCATTTCACTCCTTGAACCACACAATTAGGTCTACTCACCATTAGGCCTTCTTAGTACCAGAAAGTCTATATTACAAAGTTGAATCTTACACTAAAATTTTACGCATAAAAATAATAAAAAATAATATATATGTAACCTTCATGACTTTATTTTCAACACCAATTCCATTAGAATTCATCAAATAGGGAAAAATACCTCAAACTGATCAACTTCATATGCTCACTCAAAACTGCACACAGGCCTTAAGAACCCAATCAAAAGCCTTTGAATTTTCATACCTTCATGGGAGTTTATCATGAATAAAAATGTGTTAAAATGAACATATGATACCTCAAGACAAACTTCATGTGTATTGGAATCATCAAATCTATGCATAAAGACTCGGGAACAACATTTTCACTCATACACAAAAAACTATTTGTAGCTCCAAAAACATAGTCATGAAGATCAAGATTTAGAACACACATGTGAACAATTTTATGAACTTACAATGGGTTTTAATTATACTTAATCATAATTATAATATCTTGAAATATATATATTTCAATATTAAATACCAATATTAGTCTTACAGACCAATCTCACATCTTCACCCTACACAGACTTCACTATGTTAGACAAATCACTTTGAGAACAACTTTTAGATTATTTGTGTGAAACACAAAAACTTATAAACAAAGGGAATATGAGTATAGGTATTGAAAAATTACCCCATATATTTAGATCTATCCCTAATCCTCTACAACCAATCCCTAATCTCTTTCTCACTACTACCTAGTCTTTTCATTGTCTTCACTATCTGTAACAAAGGATAGAACTTATCCAAATAACATCATGGAAAAGAAACACAAGTACCAAAATTTAACATCCATCCATTTTCATGCTTTTGACCTATTCAACCCTACCTGATACATCAAAATTCTAAGAAATAAGGGGTTTTCTATAGCTTCCACTCACTCTTATGTCAAACCAAAACAACATGGAGAACCTAGAAGAGTCCTATACATGTTAAAACCATAAAACTAGGTCAAATAAACCATTCTAAGCCATAACCAATAAGATATTTCATATTGGGTCATAACGAGGGTTTTAGGAGGGTTTTGACTGGTTTCCCTTCTTAGCAATCATTCATAAAAGATTTCCCCTCAACTCCAAAACCAATGCCAAGAAATTCAAGATATAACCTTTCCCCAACTTACATGAACTGATCAAGATCTCATGCAAAGGTTGCATGTGCCAATAAGTATAAGAAAATCCTTTTTGGGTCTGCAATACCCCATTTTGTGCACACAAAAGACCTCAACACCAATTTTCATTATTTATCCTTCAGGATATGACCTCAAACTTGATAAACACACTTAACACAACCTATAACACCTATGAAAATGTTATTATGGGGTCTATAACCTTAGAAAATGAACTTGACCCCTCATTAGCTCATAATAGGTCTCTTTGCATACGAGGCCTTGAACTACTAGTCATACTTAGACTTTGATCATACTTTGAAACCTATTTTAATATTCTCAATACCTCATCCTCATGTCATACAACCTCAAATATTGATCACACACAACCAAATTCTTTACACAAGTCTCATATTACTCAACTTATCATGCTACGAGGCTTATGCCTTCTCACTAGGTCTCTCAAGTACATGGCTTATGAACTCAACATCAAGAATAAAAAAGATAACTAATAATTACATTAATGACACTTTCATGACATGAATGATAACTTAATACATACCTTATAACACATTCTCAACAATATCCTTCCTAATTTCCATTTATCATATAGAGCTACCTACATTGACTATACACATCTTTTTCTATATAAAATCATGCATATTACATGGATACATTGCATGTTCTCTTTCATTCCCTATGATTTTTTGATTTATTGCATTTATGATTTTGTACTTGTGCATATTGCCTTTCAATGTCTTACCTTGTGTTGTCCACAAAGGATCCTCCAATCCTCATGTCATGTCTAGTCTTCTTGTCATGTATTAATTGATTATGGGTCATTTTTATTTCTATATGGTTGTATATTAATTGCATGATTACATGAATATATATAATTACATTTCATATATTATGTGATATCATATGCTCAATTCTATGATGCATATCATGCACATTACTACTTGTAGTATACTATGCTTGATGCATATTTTATTATGGTCTTTACCTTGCATCTATTAGAGCTAATACTATTATTATGTGTGATTCATTACTATATTTATCCCTCATATGGGAATATTTATACATTAGGGCATATCCTTTGTCCCTATCCTTCTAAGTAAATGACTTATACATTACCACTAGGGGCATTGTATCCACGTCTATATCATGAGCTTCATTGATCCTATCTCTATGTTTTAATTATGGGCATCATACACACATTATTAGACCTTACTACCTATATATTTATATTGGGGGAATGATGTAGCTATTTATATATTGATTCTATGTAGCTAATATTAATACATAACATTGTCTTCCTTACACCTAATCACATTGAAGGTACTATATATAAAGGTAATTATATTTTCATATCTTAGCACATTGGGTCATACATTTTCCCCTCTTCACCATTTTACCTCATCCCTATTACTTCCCTCACATGGATCATATATTATAATCAAGATGTACTTTTAATTATTAGAACAAGTAAGCTTACTTATTTATGTTAAATGTGGTACTTTAAATCCTTTATTTTCAGATGTGTGACTTACATGACCATCCCTCACCTCATTATGGGGCATATATCCAAATATTGTGTCAAGATATTTTATCACTAGTTGTATTTATAGATGACTGAGATGAACTAGCTAGACCAAAAAGCACTAGATATCTACTTCCCTAATCAAGAAGTAAATGTTAGTTTCCAAGGTTTTCTCTAAAACCTTTTATTTTAAAACTGTTCATATTTCAATTTTAGTTTTTAGTTCCAACACCAGATTTTATAGGAGTAACAACATAGTTCACATACCATTAGGTGTATTCATTTTTATGTTCATATTTTTATTTCTATTTTATTTTTTATATTTGTGATGATTTATCGAGATATTGACTACTTTCATGCATTCAGGATTATTTGTAGGTATACCATATTTATCAACACAAGGATGTGAGTGAGCCTATCCCAAGGATAAAAAGTCTTTATCCTACCATCCTTATTAATTAATGTTACATATGCACTTAAATTTTGTTTTAATTTGATATACACTCATGCATTCACGCACATTCATGACACAAGACCTTTTTCTATTGTGGCTTTGTCATGATTTGCCACAGTTGGCCTATTTGTGTACATTTTGCTCTTTTTGAACACTCTTACCCACATTAGAATCTTCATGGAATTGTGACATCTATATTTCCTCATGAACACCACATATTTATCACTTATCAACACTAGGATCCCAATTAGTCATCCTTTATTCAACTTGATATTTTTTTTGAGCCTTTCTTCCTAACAAATCTTAATATGAAATTTATTGATTCTAAGTCCTAATCAATAACATGCTGATTTTCACCTTCATCATTTTTTGGGTCCTTTCCAACTTTTGCTTATTCCTTGTGCCTTGATTATCACTTATCATTGTCTTCTATGGTTGTCCTATGTGTATATGTGTCCTAAAGATCCATATATATAAAGAGTATACCCTTAGTAATTTCATATTCATTGATCACCTTATAATTAACCATATCTCTTACAAGCCAATTCTCTCAAGCACATCTACCAAGTCTTATCAAGAGGTTTGCACATTCATCTAAGGAGCTTACACATTGAGATTACATTACATCGTCATCATTCCATGTCCTTTACCATCACATATTATACAAAACAAGTTCATATCAAAGCATAATATGTTACATTTGATTATCTAGGGAGAGGAAGTAAAGTCCTTTCTCTCATTTGGGTTGGGAACACTCACAAGCACTAAAAATGCATTGGTCCTTAATTCTATTATATGTGAGATATGTAGATGTGACCCCTATGAGGGAGGTTCAAACCACTAATCCTTTCACATGTTTTATTCTTAGGACAATATGGTTAATTAGATCCACAAAAAATAAGATCGATTTTAGATAGTTTTGCACATCAATTTAATGAAGTGAAGCTAGGATATTGATCATCTACCTCTATCAAAGTAGCCTAGAAAATTACAATGCTTAAAAATTAGTAGAGATTAAAACATTGCATAAGGTCACAATCGATAGTTGATTTTATCCCAAGAATAAATTTTTGGTCTGCCAATTATGCACCCTTCTTATATCATAAGCAAATTCTAGGATTTTAATCTAGTAAGCTCTAAAATCTTATTTATAGTCTCATAATCTAGTTACAGTGCCTAAGTGTGTCAGTTCTAATCACTTATCTCTCTCTTTTCATTACTATTACTTATAAATCATTAAATTTACTTTCATTTCCTTATGTTATCAATTTAGGGTTAGATATGATGTGTAGTTTACTATATCATTTTAGATCCCTAGTGTGAACATTGTTTTAGCTTCACATAGTGGCCATTTATCCCTTGTGCCACTATTTTCCAAAATAAATTATGAACCAAAAACATTGTCCTCCTATTATATTATTTTATCTAAAATTAAGTGTTAAGGACATAAGCAGTGTGTCTACAACTGAGAAGGAAAATATTGCTTGTATGTTTAACTTATAGATAAATGGGGCCTAAATCAAAGATCAAGGAACTAAAAGATGAAAAATGATATGATTAAATGTTTAAAATACTAATAAAAAAGAGGATTGGTGATGGTATAAGCCCATATCCACTTGATTATAGAAGTGAAAAAATCTAAAACCTCTATAAAACCATATATTTCAAGGAAATTATTCATTTCATAATTAGAGAAGTTTCAAGTTCCTCTGCTCATTTTCTATTTTATTATTTTTATTTGGATATTTACATAAGGTGATTGAAATTTTTTAGTCATAATCTAATATAAAGATATTAAATGAGACACATCCATGGGAATGAACATCAAAACATTAGATAGGGGATACCCATAATAATAATAATCCATTTAAAGAAGTAGAAAGAAAGAAAGAAATATACATTTTGAATCTGCCCAAAAACATGTAGAAAGAAAAAAAACCCATTACAATAATTATCCAAAAAAGTGGATACCTTTTTAATCCACCCAAAAACATATAAAAACAATCATCTAAATAGTTATACAAATTTTTAATCCACCCAAAAAATTTAGAAGTAAAAATATATGTAAGAATTACAAGTTGGATGAGACATATTTTTAATCAACCCAAAAACACATTTTAATAAAAAGCATAAGTTACTTGAGGCACAAATACATATAGATAAATATTTTTTGTTATACACACATCATAATTCAGAAAATAAAACTCTTGAGAAGTTATTTTAAAATTCGGGCACTCATAAGAACAAATATTTAACACTGGGAGTCTTATGGAACAATCTTATAAACAAGTAGAAAAAATTCAATAGGAATTTGACCTAAAATTAATTATCTCAAATGATGTTTATATATATATATATACAAAGTTTGGAATAATATATGAAAACATATCCATTTCCCAACTACAATAATATTTGAAAGAGTTGAGAAAGTCTTGAAGAAAAAACAAAGAATCAAATAATACAAACTACTTAGAGAAATAAGAAAATGGACCCACTCCAAGAGACTTCGCAATATTATCTAATTTCTTTAATTTAGTATATTAAAGTCTTGAATCCAATATACATTAGTCATAACTAAATCCATGAAAACTTGAATCATGGCAATCAAATAAAGGATGGAGCATTTATCTTAAAAACCAACTATGCATTGAACAACTGTGCAAAAAAACATGGGTGTTTAATGCTATTTTAAATTAGATCATCTTAAAACTACTATATAAATAATAATACATACATCATCATATTTACATAATATTTAATCATAGTTCCAAAAGTTAGTCCTGATATGACTAAGTTCTTAATGGACACAATAGGCAAGTCAATGGTGCCTAAATGGTCAACAAAGTTCTGTGTGGTGACTCCAAGAAAACATTGACAAATGGATAATAATATACCATATCTTCTTGGATTCAACTCAACTTTATTTTTAAATTTTATTAGGATTAAAAATATAGGGGAGTTCAAAATAAATATCATCACAAGTGTGAGTCCAACTAGGGCCATTGTTAGGATTTTGCTTTGATTCTTTCTTCACTAGAGGACATCTTAGACATCTTCCCCCATTGTTATAGACTTTTTGAGATCCACCATTGGAAAAAAAAAACTTTCAAAATTTAATGGAAAAATAATAACTATTCGTTAAACCCATAACTTGATGAGGGACATAATGCTAAATATTTGTTTCATCAGTGCAAGCTACATGGGTGGGCCGATAATAGTGATGGTGGTAGACATTTACATGTCACACATTAATGCATGAAAAAATGAAAATTTTATTGTATTCAAACCTTTTTTATGTTTCAAACTAAATTATTTTTTAACTTTCAAGTCACATGAATCTTAGATGAGATTCTAAGTAATAATATTGACATCACTTGGCATTAAAATTTTAACTGTGCATATGAAAAATAATAACTAGGTTGATTTTATCGATGACACCCTACCCTTTTTTCTTTAAATTTTGTTTTTCCATTGATGAACCTGGATCCAATTAGGTGCTAACATCCTTCACACCACATCACGTAATAGAGACATGTCCTTTAGATATGCTCTCCTTCTTACTCTACACAATCATTAAATGAGAAAGTTAAAATTCTAATAAATTTGTAATAAAAAGGGATGAAAAATCTTAATGAAAACAAAATATAATAATATCTAAAACCCTCTATAATAATAAAAAACTATATGACTTCCGAATGAATTAAAATTAGAAAAAACTATATAGACTATAGAATTTTTAGGATCCATACCAAAGAGATTTTTTTATCAAGACTTCCATTTTCCATGTATTCTAATGTAAGGAAGTTTTTGTTTCCTTGTATACAGTGCCTAAACAACATAGTAATATTAATGTGATGGACTCCATCTATAACCTCAACTTATTAGATAAGAACTCCTCTTTACCTCTACTTAATTTGTGAGCACACAACTTCTTTACAATTATTTCCCTCTCACTTCTTTGTTTCCCTAAATATTCTCAAAATTATTTCATCCAGTAGTCACTTTAAATCAAGGGTTACATCAACATTGAAGTAAGGATTATTTTAACATTAAACTAATAAAAATATTAGAGGTCACCTTAAAAACCCAGTTGAAGGTCCCTTGCCATTCTTGTTCTTGGCACTGAATTTTTTAGTATCCTCTCTAGGTTCATCATCATCAAACCTTACATCTTTTCCACATTTTTACAACTCTTCCCATACAATTCCATTAACCTCTGCATTCCATACTCCTAACATATCTCAAAATAATATATTTGAAATTGATGTAAATGTGTTGGATACTATTCATGATTTTCACTCTATATGATTTATACTTATCTAGACTATGCATGCAGAATGGGGGGGGGGGGGAACTTTTTAGAGTAATAGGAGGGATGTAAGCCATCCCACTTGGGAGTTTGGGTGAAACACCCCTAAATTATTTAGGTATATGTATTGGTGTTTTTATTTGGTTTTAACCCATAGTTTTACTATCCATTGTATTGTAGTACTACTTAGACAATTTCCTATTGATGTACTTAAAAACACTCATACATGGATTAGGGTAGATAAAAACTTGAAGTACCTTAATATATTGTAAATTGTTGTGTTAATGAAATAAGGAATAAGGTTGTTGTGTTGGGTTTTTTCCATTAAGGGTTTTCATAGGTGAAAATATTGTGTATCATATGTATGTGCCATTTTCCATTTTTGTTATAATTTTAGATTTTGTTAGCACTACTTTTTTTGTTATTTTATCAGTCTACTTTCTCTTCATTTGGTATCAAAACTAGGGTTTATCTTTGTCTTAAGAGTTGTGGCATCTCAACGTTGTGATAGTTCTTTTTATTGAGTGGAATATATGCTCATGAGAATATTTTTGTGAAGGAAAATGCTGAGAAGCACAAGGATAGAGATAAAAAAATTTAATGGCTAACATTTTGAGTTATAGTAGCTCAATATGGAAGATCTTATTATGAACACAAATTAATGGGTTATTATGCTAAGAAGTTTACCTATTGGTATGAAGGAAAAATATTGGGATAAGATGGATTGGATGGTGATGAGTTCAATCAGAGTGTATCTCTTACATGTAGTGTTTTTTAATGTCTTTGGAGACAAAACTCATAAGAAATTTTAGATAAGTTAGGTACATTTTAGCAAACAAAGTCTCTTATGAATTTTTTTTCTTCAAAATAAGTTGTATTCCCTAAGGATGAATACCAATTACTATGTGACAAAGAATATAAATGAGTTTAACACTATGTTAAGTTAGTTACTTTTAGTTGAGATTAAAATGGATGAAGAAAAAAAGTGTATTAGTTTATTATCCTCTTTTCTTGATTCATGGGATAATTTATTATGGCCATTAGTAGTATTATAACTACATTAAAGCTTGAGGATGTATTCACAAATATATTATTAGAGGAAATGAGATATAAATCCATGGAGGATTATCATATAGAGGAATATTTGTTTATGAAAGGTCATTCCCAAGAGAGAAATAAAAATAATTAGAAGAAAGACAATCAAAGTCTAGAGGTAAATCTAGAACTAAAATAAAAACTCATAGGAAATGTTGGAACTATGGTGAAACTAGGAATTTTAAGGACTACAAATTTAAATGGGTTGAAAAGGGTAAGTAATCTATGATGTCCCTTCTACAAAAATAAAGAATTCCAATGAAGACTCAAGGGATCTATTCTTAGTATATTCAAGTACACATGCATGGTTGATTGAATTCGGTGTTTCATTTCATATAAATCCCCATAGGGAGTGGTTATGTGAATATGAAAATATCAACTAATATAATTTCTTATGAGGAGACAAATCAACATAAAATATCATAGGACAAGGAAGAGTCAAGTTGATGCTCAAATATTGAAGGGTTAAAACCCTCCCTAATGTTTTACACATTCCAGGATTGGCTATAAATATGATTTTTATAAGAAAGATAAATGACATGGGTGTGAAAATAATATTTAATAAGGATAACTACAAGTTATATGGAGCCATGGTGTTGAAAAGGGACTTGATTCCACACTATAATTTTGTTCAAAATTGAGGTAAACATTGTAAGTGATGGGTGTAATAGCTTTATTATTCATAGGGTGAAAAATGAATAAGGTTGAACCTCTATGCTGCCTACACAAAATATAATTCTTTGGCATCAAAGGATTAGATAGATTAGAGAGAAAGGCCTCAAAGTGTTAAAAACTAAAGGTATGGTTGAAATAATTTATGGTCATCCTTTATATTTGGATTTTTGTGAACATTATGTATATGGTAATCAAGATTGAGTAAAGTTGCCTAGTAGTGCTATAAGAGTAGACAAAATTTTATAGTTAATACATAATAATGTATTTGGATTTGTGAAGGTTCCATCACTAGGAAAATGTTTGATATTATGTTTCTTTTATAGATGATTAATCGATAAAAAAATTGGTATACTATATAAAGAATAAATATGAGGTTTTCAATAAAACTGAGGAGTTTAGTCTCTTTTTAAAAACTAGACATAAATGAAAATTAAGGTTTTGAGAAGTGATAATAGTGTGGAGTATTACTCAAATGCATTTGATCACTTTTGTAAGCAATGTGGAATAGAAAGGCAAAAGACAACTCCATATATACGATAACAGAATGGAGTTTCTGAAATAATGAACATGACTATGATGGATAAATCTAGAATAATGCTCCATGGTGTAGACTTACAAAATAAATTATATCCATAAGCATTAACAACTGATTTTTATTTAATCAACATATCACCCACATTAGCCCTTGTTGATTAAACTTCATAGGTAGCATAGAATGGCAAGAAACCCTCTCTTTGACATCTTAGGGTTTTTGGTTGTGATGCTTATATGCATATTTCAAAATAAAAAAATAACTAATCTAGATTAAAATCAACTAAGTATATATTTATTGGACATAGTACTTGTGTAAAAGGATACAATCTTTGGAATTTATAAAAAAAGAATATTATTTATAATAGAAATGTAATCTTCAAAGAGATTAAGGGGGTTATAAAATAATAAGGAAAACCAAAGGAAGAACCTGAAAAAGGTGCATAATGAATAAAAAGAGGGAAAATATGTTGTGAATATGAAACAAATAAAGAGGATTAATTATAAAGCGAGTTTGTTGAGGAAGATTCATACAAATTAGAGGAAGATGAAACAAAAGATGTAGGATCTCAAACTGTAGTCTTAAAAAAATCATATTGAACTAGAAGGAAACCAAAAAAGGTATATTATACCTAGTTTATGTTCTACATATGTTTTGTTAGTGTTATTAATTATTGATGAAGATCTTAGGATTTTAAGGGAGGCCATTGAATCAAAAGAAAAAAAATTCTAGAAGAAGGCCATAGATGAAGTGTAGACACCCAAATTCCACCACATTAATGTTGTCACCAATTAACCATCATCAAATCTATCATATTATCATAAACACATTTATAGCTAATTTACCCCAAAATTCGTCAACATATTTAGAACTAGCTCACACTAACACCACACGTGAATTAGTTAATTGAACCATGCCATTTAATTAGTCCCATTTGATCCCATTAATTACACCCCATGGAAAATTAGCTAATTAATCATTATTAATTAGTTAATTAATTCCTAAAAAATCCATGAATACATAATTAATTTAAAAATAAATAAAAAATAATTATTATCTACACCCACATTCCATCTCAAGTCAACACATGTTAGCACTTAGTTAACTATCTGATCAAAACATAAACTTATCTATGCACACCCTAATCAATTAGTTAACTCAATATCCAATTAGAAATAAATCATTTAACTCCATGTCAACCCCCAATCAAACCCTTGATCAAATTAGAAACTCAATCCATGAAATTATGTAATTCCTTGATTTATCTTTTCACATCCAAAAATCAAATAAATCAATTAAATAATTTAACTTTCTCAAAAATCAATTAAACTAGCTTTAAATAAAATCAAAACATGCAAGATTTAGATCACGAGGAGTTAATCTCATCCATCCAACTCAGAGTTTCTAAATTTGATCAAGCTAATATCAATTTTCCATTTTCTCATCCAAAAATATATAAATTCACCTTTCATCCTCCACTCTAATCATCAAGAAATCATAAATAATCAATGGATCATGATTTTGAGTCTGAATCTCTATCATCTTGAAATCATTACAATCAAGGACATACTATTGATACACTACCTAAAATCTTGCATAAGTCTTGAGCAACCACATCCATTGATCATGAGCAAATCCATATTGAATGAAAGAGTTGGTTGGTAAGGTAAATTATTTATTTTCTATTTCAATTACTCAATATGAGGTTTACTTTATATTTAGGGTATGAATTAATATTTTACTTAGTTTTTATAAATTTTTATAGACTTAACTATACAAATGAAGAAATGGAGTCCTTAGATAAAAATATGTCATGGGAATTGGTGAAATGACCTACTGATAGAAAGCATGTTGGCTAAAAATAGGTGTTCAAGAATAAATACAATATAAAATGAAAAATGAAGATGTATAAAGGTCACCTAGTAGAAAAGGGATTTTATTAGGTGAAGCGAATCAATTTTGGTGGGTTTTTTCCTCCTATTAATAATTTAAATTCTATAGATTTATTTTGGCTATTGTTGTTGATTTTAATATTAAAGTGATATAGATGGATGTGAAGACATTTTTTTCATGTGATCTTGAGGAATATATCTACATGATGCAACCAATTTTTTTTAAGGCTAAAATAAATGGTAACTTGATGTGTAGGTTGAATTCATCACTATATGTATTAAAGGAATTGTTGACCATTTTTACCACAAGTCACAATTGGTCAACCACCTATAGTCCAAAAATTGATATAGGGGTTTATTATAATGTCATAGGGTGTGTCATGGTTCATTTCATGTAATTTATATGTTCTTCACCTTCGTCATGTTCCATATTAGTCCTTATGTCCTTTTATGTCACATAGGGGTCATAAATGGGTCATAAATGAAGGTGGTATGGTTTTCTTAGGTAGAAAAGTGTTATAAACTCATTATCAATGTCCCTCATGTCAGTACCTAGTATATTCCTTTTTAGGAATGTCATTACTAACATAAACTTGTAGGTGTTAACTGAAAATCAAGAAAATAAGTGAAAAAGAGGGAGTTTCAAAGGTTGTACGGCCTATGGGAGAGAGTGGCACATGGGATAAGCTTATGGAGTAACATTTAAACTTCACTAACTCTATTTAAATGCTTCATATGCTTTATAAGTGATACAATTGGACCAAAACCATTTTCTCTCTCCATCATTCCTCTATGCAAGTAAAATTAGTAAACAGGTTCCTTCTTGGTATGACCAATAAGAAGAATTATAGGTAAAATTATCTTGGTGGTGGATATAAAACTTGATTAGATTCATATTAATGGTAGGATTTTAAGGATTGGCTTCTTATGCTTTATAAACCATCCTTTATAAGTTGACTATCTTTTTATGTATACTAATCCCCACACCATGTAGGTTTTACCTCTATTTACACAAATTTATATAATATAGCTAATGAAATGGATTAAATAGGATGTTAAATTAATTATAACATGTTTTAAATCTTTTTTTTATGTTTGGAAGTGTTTTGATGAGTTCAAACCTCTTAAGTTGCATGTAGAGTGTGGTAGTGAGGTTGTAGTCAAATTAACACTTGCAGAAGGTTTCTTTATCTACAATAGTTTCATGTGAATATGATATGTTGTGCTCAATGTTTTCATGTCATAAAAATCATATTATTTCCATGATGGTATTACAAGATCATGCATTGATCAAACACACAGTCATATCAAACACACAATCAACTCCCTTCAAGCTTCTATCTGTAGCCATGGTGTGTGAAGCTCCAAGGAAATTCATGGAGGTGTATTAAGAGGTTTCAAGGTGTTGGATATATTATTAGAGAATAAGATAGAAAACCAAACCCTCTCAAGTGACATAAAAAGGACTGTGATAGTCAATGTAAAACATATACATAGTTAGTCCATTGATATGCACCTACAAATGCCTATAGGAAACATACCATGTTAAAATGGGAGAATTATAACTCATTTAAAGATATTCATGGTGAGAAACATAAATTTGAGGTCTTTTGAGATGGATTGAGACTAATTATAGGATCCTTCATCATGCATATTATGTAATTACTACCCTCACTGCCTAGTATGTAACTTAATGCATGCTTACAGGTGCTTCAGAAGTGCCAATCACATTAAAAGGGAGTATTTGAATTGAATGAGGTTATCCATGGTGAAAAGAGTCCATTTAAAAATTGATTAAGGGTATAAAACTGATTGAAGTCTCATATTCTACGCATGCTACCATATTCATACCCATTGCCTGTATACTATAATGTTTACCTACAAGTGGCTTACATAGAGGCATGAAGTTGTTATATGGAGAGATTTGATATGCTTTAAAACCTTAATGAGGTTTTTGGAGTTGGATGAGACCATGGTAGTCATGAGTGAAGGATTAGATTTGTAGGAAAAGTTGAGAAATCATCTTCAAATTGAAAGAACTAAGTTTAGGGATAAGTTCCCTAAAAGCTCCAAAATAGAGCCCTAAGAACATTTGGTGATGCCAAATAGAAATGTTGCAAGGAGTCTTGAGGAATCCAAGTGCATCTATCTTATAGCCCTATCCTAAGGGTAGGACCTTGTAAAAGAAAATGGGTTTTTGACTAGGGGAACATGGTGAAAAAAGACCTTCATTCTACACATTTGTTCACTACAAACATTTAGTGTTATCTATAGTTTTGAACCTCAAATGACCTTCACATCCCAAAGTTGTAATATAGAGGCCTATCTTCATGTTAGGTGGTCTTTTTGAATTAAGAGAGCACATTTTTGGTCTAAGGAGATTTAAGGAGGTTTAAATACAATGTTTTAGTCCTAATCATCACCTGCAAGTGTCTTGCTCTTAGAATATCCACTTACAACCTAATTGTAGGTACTCATTAGCCATGACATATACCTTGGAGAACTACTATGCCTACAAACATAAACCTTACCATTTGGAAATGCTTATAAACACTTCAAAAATGGCTTAAATGTATTTAGCACTAATTTTAAGGTGGATATTCATCTATAGGACCCCTTTTATCGTGACAGTGGTCAACTCTAGTTGACTGTGTATACAATGACGTAAAGGCATGAATATATCAGGGTTGGCATAACATGAACATAGCCTAAATAAGTCTAATTTATTCTCAAAGGGAATTATAGACTTCAAGGGCATAGTAAGGAAATAAATCAAGGCATAAACCATGTAGATACACCTATAGGTAGGCCCCTCTCTGAGGTAAAATATAGTCAATTTACCAGTTAGACCTAGTTGAGCAAGAATATGGGTTAAAGATGCAAATATGGATGATAGAAGGTTGGAAAGCATGGTGAACACCTGGATAATTATAGTGACATTCCCATGAAACCCTCATAACATGGAAATATGGAAAGGAGAGAGTCTCATATAAGAAACATATAGTATATATTCAAGACCCTACACACAAAGAGATTCTCCATGAGTCTGCCTTGGGTTTTTTGAGTTTTAGAAGGGATATCCATGTGATCAAGAGATAAAATTAAAAATAGAGGTTCCCCACCACTTAGATAATCCCATAATTGTCCTTACTAGGTCATCATCTAGTAGAGTTATCAATCTTATCAATCCACCTATTCATCTTGAACTTCCTCTTGAAGTTTAATACCCTCATCCTAATCTGCCCTTTGAGGAGGAAGAAGATTTTGCTAGCCAAGAAAGTGTAGAGATTGAATAAGTTGAATATATTGAAGAATAAATGGCTAGGAAACGTGACTTTCCTACCTCTAATAATGAAAATCCAATTCAACTTCAAGTCTATGATGACATTCCTCCTAATGCTACAAAGAGTGTGCCTGCATTCAATAGTGAATGTCATGTCACACCTAGTGAACACATCAGGTATATATCCAATTTTTGTAGTTAAAACACTATCAATAAGGAGAATATTACCATTAAAATCCTTGCCATGTCCCTTATAGGGAAAACACTTGATTGGTATAAGACTTTGATTTATGGATGCATCACATCATGGGATGACTTTGGAGTGTTGCTAACTTCAAGGTTTCAAGATGAAAGTTTCCATACTTCTCTCATACATCAACTCAATGCGATTAAAATATCCCCCAAGGAAATAATTCATGAATTTAATGAGAGGTTTTAAAAGACTTGGTATATACTACTTCCTCCCATAAGATGACCTATTAGCTTTGTGTTTCCTACATACTTGTGATCCATTAGTGTCAATATTATTATCATGCTTTAATCCATGCATGGTTTCACTCTCCTTGAAGCATATGAAATTTCCATTATAGTTGAGAATGGCCTCATTTAAGATGGAAATTTTCCTCCTAAAGTGTCTATGCACTTGATGCCTAATACTCCAAACATTACTCCAATTTTTAATGCTAATTCCAAGCCAAAGACTTCTCTTAAAAAAGTAGATGATGCCATGGATCCATATGCAAAAATTCAAATGCCAAGAGCACAAATTAGGAAACAAGGTGATAATAAAAATCCATATCCCTATCAACAACAATATGTCCAACAATATGGGAGAGGAAGAGGTCAAGGGCAACCTAACTTCAATAGGCCTACCAATGTGTATAATCCCAATTCCATCACCAATGCAAGAGAGATGGTACCGGTACATAACAACTTAGTATAATGAGAAGATTGAAAAAAAGTCCAATTTATGGATGCTAATGAAATTAGAGAGAAATATTTGGTTGTTCAAGGAGGATTCAATCCTCTTCTATCAGCTGAAGATAAAGTCATGATGTAAGAAAATGAGGATTGGCAACCTCAAGGAGAAAGCTTCACTAACTTCTTGGTGGAAGATACTTTTATGATCAATCAAGTAACTTATATTATAGATAAAATAAGGGATAAGAGGAAGGCTATAGGAGGTGAAAATAGCATGCTTAAAAGTTCATCTAATCCTTCTCCAAGGCAACAAAGCATGGTAGTCCCAAACACACCTACACCCCCTCCAAATCAAAACATTAGAAGGTCTACTCAATGTGTCTCAATTACTCAATTTCAAAGCAATCATTTTACTCCAAATACTCAAGATAAGGTGAGTAATACTAACCTAAACATAGTGGATTATTTTAAGAATTCCAAAGCATCTATCTCTTTATGGGATGTCCTCCATATGCCTGGTAAAAAAGAGCTATTATAAAAGTAGCTATCCACTATTCCTACTTGTCCTTAACCTTGAATTCAAGGTCATGGTCATGTTGCTCTTAAAAATTCCCCTAGTACCATTTTTGAACCATCTACTAAATCTAAGAATCCTCAACCATTTTATCTCTCTCTCATAGTGGGTGATAAACTAGTCCATAATTGCATAGTTGATAGTGGTGCCTCTAATTTAGTCATGCCTTAAGTTATATCTGATAAATTAGGCTTAAAATGTGAACCACATAGCAAATTATTAATTCAAATATATGGTATACCTTATAATACCATATGGTTGATAAATAAATTGAAGGTTTTCCTCCTTGACTACCCTAGTTTTCCCATCCTCCAAGACATAACAACTAAGATAGGTGGCTATCTCTTAGATGATTGGTCCTTCTTGGCTTTAAGACAAGGTATGGGACCAAGGTTACCATAAGAACTCAAATTATTGCAAGGTTTCATATTGAGGCCTACATTGAAACAATATCCAACTTAAATTGTGTGATCAATGAAAAGGAAGAATCTAATGTGGATGATTATGGTGCTTCTAAACTTGAGGGCATAACTGACTTATATCTAGATGACTATGGTGTAGATGATTATGAGTATGACCCTTATGCATACTTTGAGTAAACTAACCTTAGAAGTTATATCATGCATGAAGAGCCATTTGAAGGAGCTAAGGTAAGTGTCAAACATTCTTTCTCATAAAATACTAAAGGTAACTACATGATTCATGAGTATGATAATGATAGGTTGAAGAACCTAATTTATCACCATAATGGGAGGAATGATGTAATTCTGCCTATTATTGATGAGGATACCCTTGATAATGATAATAATGAGGGAGAGGAGGATGAATTATGGCAAAGGTTCAATGCCATATTCTAAGATTTTGATCAATTAAGTAATGCTACTTCCCCTCCTAAGAGGTTTATATTTGATGTGTTTGATAATGACTCTAACAAACATGATGTTGAGTGTCTCATCAAGTATGGAAAAGAGTGTCATATTATGAATGAGGATGAAATATGGAAAAGGTTAAATTCCATATGTAAATAATTTGACAAGCTAGGTAAGAATCCTTTTTATCCAAGAAATTCTATATTTGGTGTGTTTTCTAATGTATCTAACAAATATGATGTTGAGTGTTCCATCAATCATGAAAGTAAGGACCTTACTAATATTTAAAAGCCTATAGTCAAAGAGGAGTTTCATGAGTTAAAGGAAAGTTTTGTTGAGTCACATTAAAAGGTATTGGAGCATAAAGAACAAAAGCTTGATGTCTTCATGCATCAAGCATACCATGCACAAGAAGGGAGCAAAGTTAAGGTAGCTGACATACATTATAATATGAAATTTGAGGAAGGTATATCAAAGATGAAAAAGATAAATAAAATTGAAACCTCAATCAAAGATCTTAGAGAGCAAGAAAGAGCATTCATGAAGGTTCTATATAGTTCACTTGTATTCCTAAGAAGACATAGAGGTGGCAGGCTTCTTGATCATCTAAAAATGCAAGTGGTTGATGATGAGCATGATTCTCATTCTATATTTACTTCATGGAGTGAGAAAGATGCAAGGGGAACTATATTTGACCCTGATTGAGGTATGATAAGATGTTTTTCACCTCAAAATTGAGGTTTTGTAGATAGTAGATTAGGTGTGTGTGTCTTTATTTCAATTGTGTTGTGTTCCATAAGTGTTCTAGTTGAACACATGCTTGTTTTCTTTGGTGTGTCTTATTTTGTGTGTATTTAATTTATGTTTTATGTGGTTCCAAAGGAAAATTTTGTGTCAAACCTATGTATAGATGAATCCATAGACCAATGGACAAGATTAGGCTACTGGTCTTGGCATAACAAGCATACCACCCTTGGGAAATCGCCAAGAATGTTGACCATTTTTACCACAAGTCAAAATGGGTCAACCCCCTATAGGCCAAAACTTGATATATGGGTCTATTATAATGTCATAAGGTGTGTCATAGTTTATTTGATGTCATTTATATGTTCCTATCCTTGGTCATGGTCTATATTAGTCCTTATGTCATTTTATGTCACTTAGGGGTCATAAATGGGTCATAAATGAAGATATAGTTTTATTAGGTAGAAAAGTTTTATAAAATAATTATAAAATTCATTAATGTTATTACCTATTAGATTACTTGTCAATAATGTCAGTACTAATAGAAACTTGTAGGTGTTAGCTAAAAATAAGAAAATAAGTGAGAAAGAGGAAGTTTCAAAGGTTGTACGACCTATGGGAGAGAGTGGCACATTAGAGAAGCTTATGAAGTGACATTTAAAATTACATAAATCAATTTTAATTCTTGATCTAATTTTTAAGTGCTAAAATTTGACCAAAACTATTCTCTCTCCACCACTCCACTATGCAAGTAGATCTAGTCATCAAGTTCCTTCTTGGTATGGTCATTAGGAAGACTTCCAGGTCAAATGATCTTAGTGGTGGATAGTAAACTTGGTAAGATTCACATTAATGGTAAGATTTTGAGGATTTTATTCTTATGCTTTATGAACTATCCTTAATAAGTTGACTATCTTTTTATGCATATTAATCCCCACACCTTATAGGTTTTGCCTCTATTCGAGCATATCTATACAATACAACTAATGAAAATGATTAAATAAGATTTTAAAATACTTCTCACATTTTTTACATATTTGGTTTCATGTTTGGAAGTGTTTTGATGAGTTCAAACCTCTTAGGTTACATATAGAGTGTGATAGTAAGGTTGAAGTCATATTAGAACACTTGTAGAAGGTTTATTTATCTACAATGGTTTCATGTGAATGTGATATGTTATGATAAAATTTTTCATGTCATAAAAATCATCTTCTTTCCATGCTGGTCTTACAAGATCATGCATTAATCAAATACACAATCAACTCACTGTAAGCTTCTATCTGTAACCATGGTGTGTGAAGCTCTAAAAATGTTCATGGAGGTGTATAGAGAGGTTTAAATGTGTTTTATATATTATTAGAGAATAATATATATAAAAAAACCCTATCAAGTGACATAAGAAGGACTTTAATAGTTAATGTAAAACATATACACAATCTGTCCATTGATGTGCACCTATAGGTGCCTATAGGAAACATATCATGTTAAGATGGGAGCATTGAAACTCGTTTCAAGATATTCATATTGAGAAACAATAATTTTTGGTATTTTGATAAGGATTGATACTATTTATATGATCCTTAATCATGTATATTGTGGAATTAATACCCTCACTACCTAGTCTGCAACTGAATACATGCCTACAAGTGCCTCATAATTCCCAATCACATTGAAAGGAAGTATTTGAATTGAATGAGGGTTTTCATGGTGAAAAAATTACATTTAAAAGTTGAAAAAGGGTCTAAAACTCATTTAAGGCTCATATTATATGCACACTACCATATCCATACCCACTGCATGTATACTAGAATATCCACCTACAGGTGGCTTACACATAGGTGTGAAGGTGTTATATGGAGAGATTTGATATGATTTTAAACCTTAATGAGGTTTTTGGAGTTGGATGAGACCATGGTATTCATGAGTGAAGCATTATATTTGTAGGTAGAGTTGAGAAATCATCCTCAAATTGAAATACTTGAGTTTAGGGACAAGTTTCCTAAAAGCTATAAAATAAAGCCCTAAGCACTTTTGGTGATGCCAAATAGTAGTGTTGCAGGGAGTCTTGAGGAATAAAAGTGCATATATATTATATCCCTATACTAGGGGTAGGACTTGTAAAATAAAATGGGTTTTTGATTTGTGGAACATGGTGTTTAGAGCCCTTCATTCTATACATTTATTCACTACAAACATTTAGTGTTGTCTATAGTTTTGAACCTCAAATGACCTTCATATCCCAAAGTTGTAGTATAGAGGCATATATTCATGTTAGGTGATATTTTTGAATTGATATAGCACATTTATGGTCCTATGAGATTGAAGGTGGTTGAAATATAATTTCTTGGTCCTAATCATCACCTACAGGTGTCTTGCTCTTAGAATGTCCACCTATAGCCTGGTTGTAAATACTCACTAGCCATGATATATACCTTGGAGAACTATTATACTTGAAAACATAAACCTTACTATTGGTAAATTCTTTAAAATAATTCCAAAATGGCATAAATGTATTAAACACATATCCTTGACAATGGTCAACTCTAGTCGACTGTGTATACAGTGACCCAAATGCATGAATATATCAGGGTAGGCATAACATGAACATAGCCTAAATAAGTCCAAATGATTATAAAATAGAATTAGATACTTTAATGTAATTTTAATTCAATCACATAATTCTTAAACCATGTAAATACAACTACATGTAGGCCCCTCTTTGAGGTAAAACACAATCAGTTTACCAATCAGGCCTAGTTGAGCAACAACATGGGTTAAAGATGCAGATATGGATGATATAAGGTTGGTAAGCATGGTAAAAACCTAGAAAATGATATTTAACATTTCATGACACCATAATATCATGGAAATATGGAAAGGAAAGAGTCTCATACAAGTAATATACAATATATATTTAAGACCTTGCACACAAAGAGATTCTCTATGAGTCTGCCTTAGGTTTTATGAGTTTTAGAAGGGATATCCATGTGATTAAGAGATAAAATTCAACAAATATATCCCCAAAATTGGATAATATCATCATATTTTCAATTTTTATGAGATAACAGGGGAAGTGACCTCTATTTTGTCTCAGATAGAGGGCACTCCCTGAGGGTGCAAACTTGTAGGTTTTGGAGAAAGAGGATGACAAGGTGAGCTAGGGGTTGGTGAGAATTTGTAGAAGGATGTTGAGATTTGTTTAAAACATGAAAAATATGAAAAACTAGGCACAATGGATAGAAACCAATTAGGGTGGTCCAAGCCTACACACATACAAATAGACCTATTTGGTCTTGATTAGGCCTAGTGCCTAATAGGGTCCAAATTTTACTTATAACATTAGATGGACATTATAATTATTTAAAAAATTATTTTAGGGAGATATAAGGTGTGTTAAAACTATTGGAATGCAAAGGAAACCATAGGTAAGCCACTTATTGGATTAAGACCTTCACTGAGTATGTAGAATGGAGAAGGGAGCTCGAGACGACAAGTTTAAGAGCTCACACCTACTTGGAAAATTTTAATGGGAGTCTAAGGAGTTTGGGAATGTTTAAGGATGTATTTAACATGGAATTTATGTAATTGGTTCACAAATTAGATGTCATACTTGTATGAACAAACCTTAGAGGGCAAATTCACTCTAAATGCTCTAAAACCCTTGCTAGTGACTCGATTGGGAAGATGAAGCAAGAGATGCATACATATTGACTATAATGGATTGGTAAATGATTATAAGTTTTATATTACTCTATATATATCTTCCCCATCAACTTTAGTTATACCCTACCTATACGAACAGGGTGAGAAAAGTATTTTATTGACTATTTTTGGTATTGTGTAGGTATGGAAGGGTTTCAAAGGATGAAATCCAAATTGGAAGAGAGAATATGACTTAATATAACCAACCATGTTTATTTAATTCATTATATAATCTCACAACTATCTTTGTAAGTGACTTCATCTCAGCTAGTTAAAACTGGCATAGTGAATAAGTTAGTGAGAAAATGAAAACTTTAAGTGGAAGGACTTCTAAGGTCTGCATAAAGAATAAAGTCCATGAGGGGTATTAATCGATCATATTGGAAAAATAAATAAACATTTGGTGCCAAGTGTGACAGGTGAGTGAAATAGGGGTTATTTGGATTGCAAGCAGTGATAACTCATGTTCATATGAATCTTGATGATTAGGGATGAAAAAAATGCATGTTGGATCATGTATACAAGGCATATATATTATTTAAATCATCACATATATCCCTAGTCTACTATGGGATGTTCCAAGAAGGCCAAATGATGAAGGCAATTTTATGAGCAAACAATTGAAGAGTCCTATACCAAATTCAGGGAGTTTCATGCTTTGAGGGATACTTATCCAAGTATAACTTACATGGTATATTAATTATTCCTATCTTCTACATGTGTAACTTATTTTATCAACATGGAAAATGTTCTAGTGACTCTTGGACTTCTTTCTTCTCACCTCTCTCTCTAATTCTATAAGTAGTGGCCATTTTGGATTTTGTAGACAAATACCATACCATATATGGTAAAGCCCTACTGGATTGACATTATATTTTGAATTTTAAAAATAAATGAAAATATGGTTTTGAGTTCATGAACATTTTTCTAAGTGTGCAAAGTGATGCATAGTAAATGGTTAAGAGATATTCATCTATCCTTGCTTTCTCTCAATCCTTTCATGCTTGCTACAAGTTGTTCCTATTATAATAGGTCATATAGAGTGTAGCTAGTGTTTAAGGATCTTTTAAAGTGTAAAATTTTCCTTATATTGTGGAATCTACCCTCTATTTCATTTACCTTATGTTTCCTCATGCATATCACCTCTATGTTGAAATACTTATGTTAGAATCTCTTAAGACTTTGAAGTTAGTTTGTAGGTCTTTTTTCATTATGATAGAAGTATGATGATATTGTGGAAATAATTCTAGTGATCACCCCCTTAGATTAGTTTCATTTCATGCAAACTTCTATCTATTTTCAAAACTAGTTAAATAGGTGATAATTAGTTCAAGGTATATTCAAGAAGCTAGCTCTTAAACTTAGAGGTCTACTTATACCTATAGGTAAACACACATACCTATACGTATTCCCATGTTTCCAAAATATGGAGGAGGATTGAACGCCCTCCTCTAGGTTGAAAGATTGGTGACAACAGGAATCATTAAGGATGCATAATCAAAAGTTTGAAATTCTTGTGTTGGGACTTAGGTTTATATGAAGCAAAGTTGATTTATTTGTTGGTAGTAGATATAGGAGTGCATAATTGTAGAGTATGTATGAATGAAAAGTGTATGATATATAATATTTTGTATATTATATATCACTTTGTATGTATTTAACACATTATTTTATATCAAATTTTTTTAGAATACATAAAGACTCCTTCAGGAAAGAAATGAAAGGTCTAGAATGCAAAGCATTAAAGCCTTTTTTAAGCTCTTTAAATAGAGTTAAAGTGTAAAGGAAACTAGTTTCAAAGATGAGAGGTTAATATAAAGATCTGATGATAGTTCTTCCCAATGTATTTATGTACTTTTTCTTGTGTGCATGTATACTTTATTTCAATCGAATATGCTTTGTAATATAAGAATAATGAGTGTTATTTTCATTCTAGTCTACGTTTCTTTAAATACTCATTAAGTATAAACAAAATGATTAATCAAACTTATTATATTCATGTCTACATTCTGATTTTGTAATTCAATTCATACACATACATTACTTAGCATCTTATGATGGGAAATGTCCAAGAATATCTACTAATAATGGTATAATGAGTGTGGAATCTAAAACATGCTAAAGTGGCTAAAAGGTCAAATATATTTTGATTGATAGTTGGATGAAATAATTCATATATTCATATAAGAATAATCCAAATAGATTAGAAGCACGTTGAAGGAAATTATAACTCAGTATATTAATGGTAAAATCTATGAATTTTTATGGTGTGAATTACCTAAACTATTAGTTTCTTGGTTGTCAAGATTGGAATATTATTGCTTTAGACCGAGGGAGATAGAACAATTTATCTAGACTGAAGAAAAAGTAGAAAGACTATGAATATTAGATATTGAGTAGATGCGTGCAAAAGACCATTGGATAAAAACCACTATTAAGAGTTATATCCTTGAAGACCATTGGATAAAAACCACTATTAATAGATATATCCTTGAGTTTGTCATGTAAGGGTATACTATGGTTTAAGTTTCACATGATTTATTTGTAATAGGTATTAGAGGTAAGTTTTTACACCAACTATCGATACTTTTAAATGTGATAGTTGTGGATAAGGCTATGGTGCAAATCTTGATTGAGATGGAGTTATCATACATGGTGCTATAATGATGTGCACTAAAGGGAGTGAATGATGAGGAATTGAGAGAATAAACTTGAACCTAAACCAAAAATATGGAGGATGCAAACAAGCAAAAAGATAAGATAATTATGGGATTGGAGAGAGAGACATATGATAATAAAAGTGATAAAATAAATATAATAATATTGATTTAACTACAAGTAGAGGCATAATAAAGAGTGCAAAGACTGCAAAAAGAAACAAACCTCCAAGGGAAACTGGAGATTGTGCATAAAATGAAATCAAAGTAAATAAGGTAATTGAGGATGCCAAAGATATTGAAGGGAATGTGTGAGACAAAGAAAGTGTTTTGGAGAAAATTAAATAAAGATAATGTGGAGGGATTGTTGAGAAAAAAATGGAAAAGATAGACAATAGTTTTACAAAGTAGTTACAAGGGAGGATATTATTTGGAGAAGAAGAAGGAAAATATTTTGAAGATGTGATGAAAAGTCATAGAGTAAATTATGGTTCATTTTCAAGTGGGTAAATAAATTTTGACATAGATCATTCATTCCAAGGGGACACATACCCCATGCCTAATTTGTAATAAGATTAATCAATGTAGATTTGGAGAGGCATACTACATGGTTTGATGAGTTTATAATTTTTTTTAAAGATAAGTGTAGAACATATAAATTTTTAGGAAATAAGAAATTGGTACTCTGAAGGCAACTACATTGAATCATAAGATGTTAATAAAGTCTAATCTTAAGTATCCAGTTGTTTTAGGAGCAATCACAGGAAACATGGCTCTTAATTTAGGAATTTTTGTAACCTTGAGACCTCATGATGGTTATACTAATTGTGAAGAGTATTTATTGACCTAAAAAATTAAATGGTAGGGTAAAGGTGTCATTACTGATGATGCAGATAAGTGTGAGCTTGTAGGAGCTGTGATAGGCAAAGCTATAGAAATTATATACAAAAAATAATCCAAAAGTAATAGCCTTAAAATATGTTAAGGATAAACTAATTGGAGAATTCAAGATGCATGAATTCCCAAGTCAAATAATTTAAGACATGAAGGAGATTCATCAGAAAAGTGGAGAATTAGTCTAGTTATAATCATAGATTCTCAGATGTTATAGACTAAGTGATTTTTTTTACAAACACAAATAAAGATATGTAGTTTATTTAAGGTTTGAGACTTAGGATCCAATTTGTTATCACAAAAATCTAGTTCCCTAATAAGGTCGAGGCTTGATCAGATATGATTCAAGTTGAACAAACAAAAGATTATGGGGAAATTTCATAGCCTACTACAAAGATAAATGCTAAGATAAATGTTGTTTTGTGAAGAATGGATGAATTTAATTAGATAAAACAATATAAATTATCAATATGGTACATGAAATGTGGTAAGGAAGGACACCATAGGAATGATTTCCTAAAGATTAAGACAATGGATTTCTATGAGATCTATCACATAGTGGAACATCCCTCTACCAAATGGCACTTGATATAATAATACATACAATAACCACATAACATGTACTCCACTTTTTATAAATCCCATAATCATGATGGAAATAAGTGTAGATCACTTTTAGATTTGAAGGAAGACATCATTAAAAATGTCTTTGCAGTCACTACACAACATATTCTAGCTATGAAACAAGGAGTTCCAAGCTAGGATGTAGAGATGACTTCAACTACATAGGATATTCCTAGATGGATGCCCCATATTTGTAGTAAATAACAACAAAATACTTGTAATATAAACCATAAGGTCTTATAGGATGGACACCCTAGTCACCTCAATATTAGACTAGATGGACACTTCCATCTCCATAGTACCAACAACCTTGGAATTTTGCATCACCACCACAATAAAAAGGATGGGCTCCACCTTCCCCTTAGAGAAAGTATGGGGGATATGAAAACCAATAAAAATAAGGGTAGGGTTCTTTATAGAGATAGAGAGGTACTAAGGAGGATATTATGGAGGAAATTAAAATTAGGGAGAAGACACTAGATAGGGTAGATAACCTATTATTTATTATTTGTGTGGTGAATACAACTACTTCACATAAAATTTTACTTGCAACTCATAGAGACAAATATATTGTGTTTATTGTAGAGTATCTGAGTAGCACAATACAAAGGATTGCCCAATCTAAATAAGTAGAAAAAGGAGAAACTAGTGTGCAATGTGATTATGGTAAATGTGTAACCCAGAGACCCTATGTATTTACAAGTTTTCAATTGAAAATAATATAGGGATCAAGGATTTCCACCTTTGTAAATTCCACATGAAACTTTAATAAGAAAATTATGGCAAGATAAGTACCCAGAGCCTATCAAAGAGACATTTTTGATGTCTAAAGTATCACAATTATTTTAGAATATACAAAACCAAAATGATTCTGAAGGAGATGCTATAGTCATGGATGCATAAATGTATGGGTAGATTGTGCACGTATTATAATAAGATGGATTTTTTACAACTCTAACATATATGATTAAGTTAGTGATTAATCTAAGTAATGAGAATATATCATAACAAATTTCTAATATGTTGCATAATCTATTGAAATCCTAAAAAATAGGGAAATAATGAACTGAAAGGGTAGTTTGTTATGTTAAAACCAAGAAGCCATGTCATGTTGATTCTTTAATGGATATTGAACTAGTGGGATATGAAGTAAAACATGATATTTGACTTTGAGAGCATATATAACACATGATTCTTTAGTATACACGGGAATCCATTGGATGACTTGATATTAGATATAGTCTAGTTACACTAAGTCTTTCAGATTATGGAAGGGTAAAACCCATTGGGAGGTTTGAAGATGTAGAAATAAAAGTTGTTGATTTAAGTCTGGAAGATGATTTTGAAGTCATTGATATGAAGACCGATGAAATACACTACCCTACATCGATAAAAATATGGGCATATGATGGTTAGATGACCATCAATACAATAGCTAATCAAATAGAGGCATATGATGGAGATAAGATCATAATTATACCCTTGAAAAAAACTTAGATAAAACCATACATCATTCCCAAGGAGCTTTTTTCATCATATGCTTATGGAGATAAAAAAAAGTTTAAAGTTATCACATAACCAAAAGTGAAATCTATATAAAATAGAGGGTTTATTGATTTCACACAACAAACTCAACCAAATCCATAATTACAATATACATATTAGTTCATATATAGACCTTTATAAACTATGTAACAAGTTCCATAATTATAAATAGAAGAGTGTAAGTCTCCATCAGTATGATCTCTGAGAAGACCATAAGTGGATAAACTATACCTGGTAACCCCAAAAAATATGGAATATATAGAGATTGCTCATGAAGGTACTCTATTATGGTAAGTTTCATCTTTTATGAGTGGTGATTTAGACACACACATGTTGAACTGGGCACAAGGAGACCATGAGGTAAGGCCAATGAGAATGGTTTTTGTTACCAGATAATAATTGCTCCAGTACTTCACAAAAAAATATTTATTACAATTCATTTATACATTATAATACCATGTTCCTAATGTATATATTCATTTAAATTCACCTAATTATGTGTTCAAAGGTATTATTGCGACATGGTGGACAATTCACTATTCCAAACAATTATACTAGGAAGAAGCCTAGGAATTGTTGTGAGCTAAGTTATAAGTAATATCTACAATTTATAATCAATGGCCATTATTTTAGGAAGCTCAGTGCCCTAAATTACACATTCATAGGTACATCAATATATGTTCCTCATAGTGTGTGTAACCAAGATACTTAGTGCATATATTTCAGTAGACTATAACAACTTTTGCACAAACATTATACATGAACCATAAGTGCAAACATAAGACCAAGAATCAACCACAAGTCTAAAATGATTCTATATAAATTTTTTAATTTGAGGATTATAATTCCATAATAAATGTATCTCTCCAAAAGCTAAAGATGTTGATATGTCATGGACGAGAGGGAAATATAAGAATTGTGCAAGATCAAATGTCATAAGAGAAAGAATCCTAAAGCTGTTAATAATTACATGGACAAAAAGCTTAAGGAAACAATTATGTTGAAATCATGCATTAGGATTATGGATGACATAGAGTAGGTAGAGTCTATTAAAATTGAGGAAGACTTATATTTAAAAGGATTTTTTGAGCCTGAATGATAGATGGAAGAACCTAAAGCTAAAAATGCAAAGTAAACATAGGATGTACAACTATGAAAATTAAATATTTAAGAGTATGAGGGGGAAATGATGCTAATATAATATATTATGGAAGGAAAAAATAAAATATACCAAGAATAATTACACAAATTAATGGAAAATATTGGTACATAATCTATACCAAAGCTAAAAACCATAGGCGATTACTGGACATAACAACAAATTTTAGAAGGATCCAATTACTGCGAGACCAAAAACATGTATTCCTCACAATTTTTTTAGAATCCAAGGGTGTCAAATATTCATTAGGGGATATGAACACATAATTTAAGGAGTGTGCACAACCTATCAAGAAGTGTCCATATAAAATAAATCCCAATATGAATCTCAAAGTCAACGTTGAAATTGATCGGATGTAAGAAGTAAGAATCATCTATCTGATAGATAAATAAATTTGGGTGAGTTAGATGGGGGTCCACCTAAGAAGTTAGGAGATATTAGAGTATATGGTGAATATATGGAATTTAATGATGCTCACATTAATGACCTAATCCTGATTCTTTTAATAAATGAAGTTGTTAAAATCGTCACAAGGTATGAAGTATATTCATTCATGGGCGGTTTTAGTGGATATCATCAGAATATGATCATAGAAAAAGATCAAACAAAGACCACTTTTTCAATAATTTGGAGTTCATTTTCATATAAATTAATGCATTTGACATGAAAAATGCCCTTGCTATTTTATCTATAGCTGTAGTCACCAATTTAAGGATTTTATACATGACTTTTTAGAAGTTTATTTGAATGATTGGGTTGTGTTTTCCCTATTCAAATACCACCTTTCTAGGATAAAAATTATGTTATAAATGTGTTGAGCTCTGAAAATTACTCTAAATTTGAATAAGTGTTAATTCTTTACTCCTTTTAGGGTTTTATTGGGAGATATAGTATGTAGTGATGGTATTTTGGTTGATCAAGCCAAAATCACAATCATTATGGGATTTAAACCTCCTATAAGTTCTTATGAAGTGTGATAATTCCTAGGGAACATTATATATTACCATTAATTCATTACAGGATACATAACTATATATGCTCCATTGGAAATACTAATGCATAAGGATACAAGGTTCAAATGGACTCCTGAATGTCAAGATAATTTCATCGATTTAAAGTAGAGATTGGTAATAAATCTAATACTAGGGTTTCCAAATTGGAATAATCCTTTTTATATTCATGTAGATGCTTTAGGAATCATAATAGGAGTTGTGTTTTATCAACTTAGAGATAGGGACTTAGATCACCGCATTAATTTCACAAAAAATAAACCTTCAATGGTTGAGAAGAACTACACTACTACAAAATGAGAAGCTCTAGTTATGGTGTTTGCATTATAAAAATTTAAACATTATCTTTTGGCTACACTAGTTAAATTATTTACAAACCATCAAACTCTATGATATTTAGTGAATAAGCCCATGCTAGGAGGATGAATATCTAGATGGTTGATTTTATTTCGATAATTCCAATTTAAAATCAATGTTTAGCCAAGAAGAAAAAACATTGGACCAGATCATCTTAGTTGCATAAATAATGACAAAAAACTAAAATAATTATAAGATGAATCACCATATGCACACTTGTTCAAAGTCTTTGTGATTCCAAAAAACATGGAAGACATAGCCAATTTTATGGATCAAGGATTTTTTCCTAGGCACTATGTTGAAAAGGATAAAAATTAGTTGGTCACATTAGCTATGCCATTTAGTATTATCAATGGGATTTTTTATAGGATGGGTAAGGATGATGTGATGTATAGAGTATCTTAGAGCATGAGAAACCATAGTTTCTTAAAGAATCACATCAGGGAGCCATAGGAGGACAATTCACAGGGGAATCTACTGTAAGGAAGATATTACAAATTGGTATGTAGTGGCATACTCTATTCCAAGATGCACATAGTCACAAAACACTATGATGTTTGTCAATGAGTAAGAATGGAAAAACAAAGGGATGAAATGATTCTAAACCCAATATTAAAAATGCAACCATTTTAACAATGGGGAATTGATTTTATAGGGCCTATCAAATCACCTAATAAGCACAATCATGCCAAATATATAATCAATGTGATAAACTAATTCAAAAATGGGTAGAAGTTATTATGACACCAAGTTACAATGCTAAATATGCATCCAAGTTTATATAAGATAACATCATAACAAGGTTTTGATGTCCTATTACTCTTGTCAATGATAGTGGAATGCACTTCCTAAATAATACCATTAAGATTGCGATTGAGGAATTCATGATATCGCACCATAAGAGCATAACTTATCATCTTCAAGCCAATGGGTAGGCATAAACATAAAATAAATTTCTTGAGAACATGCTTAAGAAGACATGTAATGTGTAGAGAGATGACTAGGAGGATCAAATTCCCATGACTTATGGCATGTAGCACCAATTATAAACATGTGATAGGATTCACTCTTTTTCAACTGGTCTATGGAATGGAAGTAATGATGCCAATGGAGTACATAGTTCCTAGTTTATGAATTGTATTGATAATGTGACTTGGAGATGAGGACTCACTTTGGGAAAGATTGTTGGATTTGAATTGCATAGAAGAAACTAGGAATAAATAAATTTGGATGTAGGAAATAAGTAAGAAGAATCAGAAGGCATGGCATGATCACAACCTACGATCTAAGGAATTTCATCTATAAAAAATACTATTGTTATATGACAACAGATTTTGGGTCCAAGAAAGTTATGAATTTGATGGAAAGAATCATATGTCATCCATTAAGTATCACAAAAAGGAACTATAGTGCTTAAGGACCTTCAAGGAACCATCCTTTTAGGGCATGCAAATGTCTGCAGGCTTAAGCCATACCACCAGTGATCTCTATAAATATCTTCCTAAAAAACATAATGGGGACTTAGTATAACATGAAGTTAGGAGTTGTGACATCGTTAAAAATTCAAAGTCATATTATATAAAAAGTTCGTAGCATAGTAATGAGAAAACATAAATCAATCAATGGATAGTCAATTAATTAAGTTTAGGAATGAGGCATTGATGACAAGGTATGACAAAAAGGTACCTTACAAGGTAGTTAATGACAAGGCACTTTAAATATTTCATCATTCTCAAATTAGATAGATGTCTCAGATCCAAGTTATATACACTAAAGGAAAGTCATTAGAGATGGAAAGATGATGTATTACATCAATAAATTCTATAACATTTTTTGGGTTATTTACCCTTATTTTTACTTGACTAACTACTATCCATGCACCTAAAAGAAGGAATAAACCAATGAGCTAGCCCATCAACATATCACGCAAGTAGTGACCTTGTGCACTCACCCAAGGCATGCAACCTAGACCAATTCTCATTGATTTTCCACCTCATGGTAAATATATAACTCTATCTATACTTAGGTGCTTGGGTTAACACATTTAGTAAATGTTACTACAAACATCACTTTAGAGTTAACCAATTTATTCATTCACACATTCCACATACTTCTTATATAATACCATAAAAACATATTAACACATCAACAAGAGTAACACATCAAGATTCATAGATAAAGTAGTGATTCAATTCATTCTAGTTGAAGAATATTACAAATATATTTTAATATCTCTCTTGTATTATTCTCTTTGTCTATCTTCACACACAACCAACACTTTCTAAACAAAGCTAAGGGGTATTTATGCATAATCTAACCCCTCTCAGGTTACATCATCAATACAAATAAAGATGCTTAGTCAATGAATATTTCAAAAAATAAAGAAGATCTAGAGTTTAACTCCAAAAGGGAAAGGAACCTATATAATAAGAAGAACTATAATAGTAAACAAATACAGGTAATGATGACCTTTCTACTTATGCCTAGTTCTAACAAGGCATTTTGGATGGTTAGTGGTATATGTGGGTTTACTTCCCTAAACATGAATCGACTGAACAAACTCAGCATGATTTATCTTTTATTATGGATGTATATACTGAATAAGGTCATTTTAAGATCCCAAAGGCCAACACTAATATAAGCTTAGAGGCAACAAATGTTCCAGATGTGCTTTGGGTGGATCCCCTTAAATTCCTAGTAGCTCAAACAAGTGTATCCCTAATAATTTTTCCCTAGAGGTTTGTAGGAAAAAAAATCTTCACAATAATGATGTTGGTAAATTTTGACACAAGCATCGAGAGGTTGTCTACATGTATAGGGAAAAGCATGAGAAAAAGTGTAAATTCAAAGAAGAAATCAAAACACTCAAATGATAATAAAATGTGGCCAAGAAATATTGACCAAGGAATCTAAGCTTTTGTAGAATAATTTTGAAGAGTGAGATAACACTTGATGATGGCATTCCTATCATCGATGATTCCATAAATAAATTAGAGATTCTCATGGACCTCTTACTTAAGAAATGCAAAAACTAGGTGAATCTTCAATAGGAGAAGCTGTGAGAAATGGAGAAATTTACAGAGGGCATAGATGTATTCCAAACCTTTTTGAATAAATTGGTCACCACTATTCCTATTTCTGATGGGGTTTTTATAAACTTGGTGTGGTCAAATAAATTTTTATAAGTGTGACTGTAGCCTGAGGAACAACAACATTAATAATTGGTTTAGAATACATTGAATATCAAGGATAGGGCCCAACATGTAAAGGTGTTCTAGGATGTATAAGAAGTATAAAAACAAATAATCACCCATCATCAAGAGCTTAATTCTATCGTCTCATCACTTCAAAGTCAAGTTTTGGTGGAGGTCGAATCACTTGAAGATGCCCACAAAGATACAACATCTTAGCTTAATATTTTTTTGACTCAAGTAGATGGTTTTATAGAGAAACTTGAGGAGATGAAATGACTAAGATGCAAGGTGTAATTAATTACTTACAATATTTAGACTAACCTTAATCAATGGGAAAATCTCAAGCACCAAGTGTAGTAGGCAAGACCCAAGTTTTTGTTATATGAGGAAACTGTAGCATAGTCTGAGACTGACTATCGATTTAGTATGCAGTGATGTTGGACCCCAAATTTTGTATTTATATATTCCAAGGGAAATGACTATGGAGGAATGATGTTTAGATCTGGAGATAACTCTAAACGAGGTGGAAGATAAAAGGGAATGGGCAATGTCAAAACAAGAGTTACATGTAGAGAGATAACAATGCAAAATAGAAGAGCTAGAGTGCAGAAGAGCATGATGTAAAAGATAATGGGTTGAAAAAGAGGCATGAAAGAGAGGCACAAACAACCTTGGCATGAAATATTGAGTTATAGAAGACAAGGATACAAAGAATAAGGAACATAAGAAAAAGGACTTGGGAAAAATCATAAGATTTGGACAAGGGTGTAGGAAGTGAAGACAGTTATAAATCAGTTCACAGAAGCATCAAGAGAGACTAGTTAAGTGTGAATCTAGCACTGCTCCACAAGAGAGGAGGAAAAAAAACATGAATATCTAGCATAGAGAGGGTATACAAGGTATATTATACCCAAATCAAAATTAATTAATTATAACATCTTTCCATGACTTCTTTTTTTAGACCAAAAATACTTTAGCTTCTTGATTTAACCTTCGCTAATGGTAGACATAGCATATACAACCTGTAACTCACCCATACTTTCTCCTATGATCACTTTGCTACTCTTCTTAATTATAAGTCATAGTGAACTATTACTATTAAGTCCTTTTGATTCAGGTCTAGTATCCCCTATATACTCTATTTATGCTAGATATTCATGTTCGTACTCCTCCTCTCTTACATAACAATGCTAGATTCACATTTTACTAGTCTCTCATGATGCTTCCATGAATTGATTTATAATGTTTATGCTTCCTATATCCTTGTACAAGTCTTATGATTTTATTTGAGTCTTTCATCTTATGTTCTTCATTCTTTGTATCCTTATCTTTTATAACTCATTTTTTTATGCCAAGGTCTTATGTGCCTCTCTTTCACACCATCTTCTTCTGCACCATGATCTAGCTCTTCTTTTCCACACCATTCTCTTATGTGTTATTCTCTCTACATGTATCTCTTATTTTGCCTCTACCCACTCCCTTTTTTCTTCCACCTCCTTCAAAATTTCCTCTAGATTTGAACATCATGCCTTCATAGTCATTGCCCTTAGAATATATAAATACAAAACTTGGGGTCCAACATAGATGAAGCAATGAATCTATCCATATAAATGTCAAGGTCATATCATAACAACTGATGACATTAAACCAAAAGACATAATTCCATGAAAAATAACTTAGTAAATTCAATTCAAAGTACTAGATGAGTATAGTGATGAAAACATATAATAAAAGGAATATAGAGTGAAACACAAATATAATCCATTGATAACAAAAACCATCTATAAATTAACCCTTAATCATCTACCTAAGCACAAAATTTTAAGTCACACCACTAAAAATCAAAGAGAAGGGATGAATCAAATTTTTTGATACCCTTGACTAACTTATGGGAAGAGGAAATGGGAATTGGGCTCACACTACAATAGACCACATACCATGAACCATATCCATTTTATTTCATTGATATAATGGAAGCTAACTTATTTTCCATAGACCAAGCTATATGTGTGCAACTAGGAGACCTAACTATTTAGTATCAACTACAAGGATCTGATGTAGAGTAACTCATCAAAATCCCTACTCTTGGGAAATTAGATGAAGTAATGATGACACTTTTGAGTTGGGACAATGAAGGGGCAATAATTTTTTCCAATTATGTCACCATTTTCATTAATGCAACAACCATGGTGCAAACACCAAGACTTATAGAAAGGGGAAAATCCCTTGCACAATACAAGACAAAGAACACTCTAATTCATTTAAACACCAGAGAGAAATATTCTAGAGATTCCAAAGGGATCCCCATTGAATTAATAGATGATGTTGTACTATGAGTGTTCTATGATAACCAAATGCATATTAAAAATGAATAAGACTGTGAGGTATGTAATAAAAGGGCTCATTGATATTGCATATCAAATGATCTATTTATAAGAGGACTTTAATTGTCTTGATTTCCTAGTGGTATAACTGATAAAAAACATTGATAAGGTCATCACTGGTACTTTACAGACCTTCTAATATCAGTTTCTAGTATTATTACCATGTTTCACCCAATGGAAGTCTTATGATGGCTCCATCACACTTGAAATAGTTTTTGGCCTATGAATGACTTTGAAAATATTGCATAGACTAGAATAGGGCAATATTATGAGTAGTAGGGCTATTTTAATGCATGATGGGTAGAGATCTATGGCCTCATAAATTCACACCCTCAAATGCCTACAAATATCATGCAATAATTGTAACCACATGTAGCAGTTAAAAAATTCCATAATGGGATTCAAATTATAATCCAAGATATTTCTAAGTCACTCATCACACCACTATCATTTTTCATCTCCATGCTAGATGTGTAGGTAAAAATCTTGTGACAAAAAACCCTAGTTGTGAGAATCATGAAACCTCTATGATTTATGTCTTTAGGCTCTATTGTCACCAAATATCACTTCCTAGAGGAGGTTGTTCAATCCTACTCTAAGATTTGGGTAACATTGGAGTACCTCTAGGCCTATGAGTTACCTATAGTATAGGTAAACCTCTAGGTTTAAGGGATAACTCCCTGAATGGACCTTTAAATGCTTATCACCTAAACTAACCAATTGATTATGGGAAAAGGGGTAGAAATATGAATGAAAGGAAACTAATCTAAGGGGGTGATACACCATAAGGATTTCCACAAGTTCATCATACTTCTTGCACAAAGAAATAAGACCTAAACCCTAGCTTCAAAGTCCTAAGATGTTCTAACATTAGTATTTCAATATGGAAGTGATATGCGTGAGACAACTCAAGGTAACTAGAGAAAAGGTCAGATAGCAGACTATAAGGAAACTTGAACACTTGAAATGATCCAAATACACTAGCTACACTCCATATGACCTATTATAATGAGAAATTATTTCCATGAAGCATGAAAGTATAAAGAGAAGCAAGGATAGATGTTTATCACTAGACCTCACGATACATCACATTACACACTTACAAAAGATGTTTGTGAAATCAAATCAATATTTTATATATTATTCAAAGGTAAAGTACAACATCAAACTAGTAGGGATTTGCCATACATAGTGTGAAATTATCATACAAAAGCCAAAATGGATAGTACTTATAAAATGTGAGAAAGAAGAGGGATAAGAATGAAGCTCAAGAGTCACAAGAATAGGTTTAAAGATGAGAGGATTTATGTTTTTAGGATAATGGATTATGAATCAAATAATTCAAGGTATCTTTGGACAAATGACTCTAAAAATAAGAAAACTCATCAAATTTGGCATAGGACTCTTCAATTGCTTGTTTGGAAACTACCTTCATCATTGGCTCTTATTGAGTGCTCCAAGGTAGAATAGGAATATATGAAATCATTTCAATATGATGAGGGAAATTAGAAAAATCTTCAACATGCATTGGATGTGTCCCTAATCATTAACATTCCTCTGGACAAGTGTTCTCACTACCTGCAGTCATTATCATCCTTCTTTCACTCATCCTTCACACTTGACACCAAGATGGTCTTAAGTTTTTCAATCCAATCCATAAATAGGGTGGTAAAAAACTTTTAAAGAGTCATCCTACCTTTATATCCTTCAAAAAAACCTTAAAAATCCTCCCAATTGAAGTTATCACCTTCTCACTTAGTGATCACTCTTCATTCACTATGCCAGTTTGGACTGCCTAAAGTGAAGGTGCTTGAAAATATACCTATGTGATTTTTTGAAGTAATAAATGGGAATTAATATTTATATTATGTCTCACTTTATTCCCCAAAGTGATCCTCACCCTTTGAAACTCTTTTGTGCTTGAAAAACATTAAAACCTATCAATAAAACTAGTTTTGTACCCTGTCCATACAAATAGGGTATATGTCAACTTTATAAGAAGGAGAGTGGGAGATTTTTTTGCAATCCCAAAGAATTTACCTTACCAAAATAGTCCCCTTGGATGCTTTCCTTCTTTGTCTTTCCCATTAGGGCATTATCAAAAATTTTGGAGGGTTTTAAGTGATTTTACCCCTTAAGGATTGTTCATAAAAGTTTGAAGTTGAACTTGTGAAAAAAATACACAAAAGGCAGTTTATGACCATATAAAACATATAATAACTCCTTATATTCCCATTTTAAGCATCCATACTATTATGATCTTTCAAACTTACCCTCTTGAGCTTTTCTTTACATTCTATGCACCCTGTCATATTTCTAAGCCAAGAAATGGCTTATTTATGACCTTATTTGAAAAATAAAGGTTGTCACACACTTCATATACCAAAATTAATATGTTATAATTCATTATAATGCTCATATAGTGTTAAAAATGGAATTTTAACCACTTTAGACATTAGGCCTAGTCAAGGCTTAGTAGGTCTAATTGAACCTATGTGGATTTGGGCCACCATGTTTGGAATCTAGCACCTGTGAGTTGTTTTACATGTTGGTTCATGTTAAAATCAACTAATTACATCTCCTTGTAGTGATATAAGTCTCCTTGGAACCTTCCCTTGTCATTCTTATGACAAAACTATAGGATATGGCTCTTTGGGAGTGCCCCCTATCTGAGACAGAATAGAGGGAACTTTCCCTATTTCCTCAAGAAAAACAAGCCCATGAGAGGATATATTAGGTGATAGAGACCTTATGTAAAAAATTTTAGAGTAATACTATCTTTTAAAGGCATCTTACACCCCAACTTCCCAATAGTGACTTTTAGAATGATGACTGTGTAGGATTTTGTGTGTGGACTGTAGGTTATTATGTGAAACCCCTCCATACTCTATTTTACATTGTATTTATAATCTCATAAGATGGTAATTATCATTTGTGAAGGAAATCCAAATGTGTTCATCATCTTTAACCTTTTCCAAACTCTTCAATGTATATCTTATACTTTGATAGGCCTAGTTTGCAGTCAACTGTGTACTGTGCTATTTGCTCAAGTAAGAGACCTACCTATAGGTGTGCATTGCAAAATTAGATCTAGAATAAATACCCTAAGACCTTATTTAAGTCCTCAAGGTCACTTCATGATTGAAATTCTCTATACTATTCCTTGAGTCAGAGCAACACACAAATTGTTGGATTCAATTTGCATTGTCACTCTATAGTCAACTATTGATGACCATTCTTAGAATAAAAAAGGTCTTGAAGATTGAATTTAAACTCTTGGACCTTGTGTTACACCTCATATTATTTATTTTAAGTATTTTAACTATATCTAATTAGAATTTTTTTGTGTTTATAGGCTTCTAATCACCAAGGTTCATCTCATGAGTTTGTAGGTACCTATAGTTAGGCTATAGGTGACTTATTTGAAGGAAAGGGTACACTTATAGATGGTGATATAGGTCAATAACTTACACTCAAACCCCTTTAAAAGTTTTTTTGAGCCATTAGTGTCATTTTTACCTCAATAATATCACTTTCCATGAATATATACTCTTGTTGTACCATCTTGGACTATGAGATCATTTGGAAGTTCAAGATACTATAGAGAACAATGACCTTATACAGTGTAAGAATGTCTAGAATGGAGGCCTTCTAACATCATAATCCTCTGGCCAAACCCTCTCTCTCTTTGGTTAAAGCATCACTCTTATGATAGGTTTTGATGATGGAGGCATTAAAATTCATTTATACTCTATGTCACCTTATTATATGATAGCATAAAGAATGGACAAGGCCCTATTTTAGAGTCTTTAAGGTAATGGATCCCTGAAACAAACTTCTTAACTTGAACATGACTCCTCAAATATGCCTACCACTCTATAGATTTGATATTAATTGCTATGAAATCCCTCAAATTTTCAACCTTTATGAAGGTATCCAACATGATTAGAATCCTCCATGAAACACCTTCAGGTCTCTATGAGAGCCACCTGTAGATGCATATATAGGTCATAGGACAGTGAGGATAAGACATGGATAATATACATAGTGTATGGTTCTCTAACCAGTTCTAGACCTTCTCAAAGTCTTAAAATGGATGCTTTACACCTTGAAGGAGTTCAAACTAGTTCAAATGTTTCATTTCAACTTGATTATTCTCTTATAGGGCACCTATAGGTATGCATTAGGCTACATGACTATGTATATAGGAGAGCTAGTTGTCACAGTCCATCATATGTCATTTGAGAGCTTAGCTTGATTGATCATTCTTCAAGAGTGTGTTCAACACCTCTTTAAACTCCTCATTACTTCTCCATTATTATTCTCATAACTTCACACACCTCATTCACTATGACTATAAGTGGATATATGTAGAAAGGTCTAACAATGTTTCATATATGACTACAACTTCATTGATTCTAGCCTTTGAGACAAATATTTGTAAGGAAAGGTGATTGATATGAATTTTTAGAGGTTTAAAAATCATGTCCAATTTGTCTGAAACCACTATAGGAAAGGAAAACCTCTATAGTTGATGATCATTCCTGTAACTCCATTAGTGATCTCAACTAGTAACTTGAGATATTTGTATCATCAATTCACCTCCATAGATGAAATAAAATATGGAAACCATGAGAGAAGAATGTCTACCTCCTATAAAAGCATTTTCATCAATTAGTTTATATGAACCAACTCAAACAGGAATAAAACCTACAGGGTATGGGATTAACATGCAGAAAGGAGTAGTAAAATTATTAGAATTGGTTCATAAATCATGGGAAAAAAATATTATAACTCCTACCATGAATCTCAATTATACTAAGTGTGATAACAACCCTCAGAGGCATTTGACCTGAAACAACTCCTGCTGTCCATACCATGAGAAAACTTGTTGACTAGTTTTGTATGCCAAGAATAGTGATGAAGGATCATAATGGTTTTAGGATAATTTAAAGACTTAAAAAGTAGATAAAATGTTGAATTGAAATTAGGGAATCTTAAGAGTCATTTATCAACCTTCCACATGTGCCACAACACTTGCATAGGTGGTACAACTACCAAAACTCCCTCTTTTCTAAATGTTTTCTTGATCTAACTTAATACCTACTAGTTTTTTAGTTAGTATTGACATGAATGAAAATATTATGAAATATTGGATGTTGAGGTATAGTTTAAAACACTTTTATACCCAGGTAAACTATACAACCTTCATTAATGGCTCAAATATAACCTTGTAGTGACATGAAAGGACTTAACACTAAAATTGACCATGACCAAGGTTAATAACATACCAAATGACATAAAAAGGACCATGACACATCCTATTACATCATATAAAACCCATAAATCAAATTTTTAACTATAAGGGGTTGACTTATTTTGACTTTTGGTCAAAATAGTCAACATTCTTGGTGATTTCTTAGGGGTGGTATGCTTGCTATGCCAAAACCAGTAGCCTAATCCTATCCATTAGTATATGGAGTCCCTTATGCACAAATTTGACACTCAATTTACTTTGAAACCAAACCAAATAATGGAAAATACACAAATAAAAAGACAAACCAAAGAAAAATACATGTGTTCTCTAGAACACTTATGAAACACACACACACACACAACTGAAACAAAGACACACCTAACCTAGTATTTATATTACCTCACACTTAAGGTGTAAAAACAAATTAACATGTTTAAACCAAGGTAAAAGATGGTCCATCTTGCATCTTTTCTAATCAATGAAATCAAATTGTCATGGGAATCATGTTCATCCCCAAACACTTATTCATGTTGATGGTCAAAAATCTTACCATCCTTATGTCTTCTCATGTATATAAGTGGGATAATTTGAGCTTTCATGAATGATTCTTCTTGTTTTCCAAGAATATTTTTTGGAGATAAAACCAACTTGATATACATCCTATCTGATTGATGTTCCTCAAGTTGTAGATTAGGAGTGATGACAATTACCTGTAGACACTCAAAAACTGCACACAACAGGTTTCAATGTTAAACTACCTTTTAACCCTCATCTGACCTCGCATATAATGGATCACCTAGTTAATTAGACTAATTTAATAACATCTAAATTAACATGTTTAACTAAAACATTTAATTCAACCTTCTCTAACCTATTTTCTTATGGCCCCTCAACTGCCTATGGTTAGCCTAATTATCGATGGTTGGCCTAACCATCCACAGTTAGGTCCTCAAACCTATTTTAAAGTATTAAAGCAATGACATATTTGTGTGAGATAAACATATTCCAAAATGGAAATTGTATTTTAAAATTTTCTTTGAAATGTTGTGAATTGGCAACTTTATCCCCTATCAAATTAGTAACTTCCTCCATCCTAATCAACAACTTCATCCTACAAAAGGATAAGAGGAGGAAGTGAAATGAATCCACAATCTAGAATATTGCATATGAGCTTTCTTGTATACAGGTATCCAATATCCTTCAACAATCAAGAAACACTACCAAAGACCCAAAGCTTTGTCAGAATCACTTTCAAAAGCTAAAGTATTGTCACTTTGGCCAAATCACTTCAACATTCCACTATCAAGTTTTAGGTAACTTTTGATTATTTTCATTAAAATTATCTTACTTCTAATCTCCCTAGCCAATCAAACCCGTAAGTATCTCATTCTCCACCCCTTAGCCCCACAACGGACCTCTATTTTCCCCAAAAACCCAATCTACACCTTCTACTTTGACCATTTATAGATTTACATAGGCAACCACCAACAATTACCACAACCACTAATGGTTAACTCCAACCGTTGATGGTTACCTAATCGCCGATGGTTAGACCTAATCACCAATGGTTAGACCCAAATTTTGATGGTTCACTTAATCATCGATGGTCACTGTGGCATAAAAATCCAACAAGATTTTTAAAACCCCTTTCCCCCATCCAAACATAACTTTCTCTATTTCTACCTCATCACAATACCTTTTATAATTTTCTAGACCAAATGTTGACCATTTTAGCATAAGTATTGACCCGCTTTTGCTATTTTAGTTATTTTCTATAAATAAGCATTTATGTTCTCTTCCTTACATGTATTTACTTTCATATCATTAAATACAAGTACCCTCTATTTTTAATTATATCAACTTAATTGTTATAACAGTGGATTGCTATCCTCTTAACAAGCAATACGCTTCTTAGATCTACGTCATGCTAGGCAGTCCACTCAACAATCCATCTAACAACCCCCTTTTCTAGTGTCTTCTTTTATCTATAGGTTATTCCTTCCCAACTAAAGAGGAATTCCCACTATCATCTAGATTCACGTGTGTACTTTACCAGGTATTCTTCTACACACCCTATTAGTAGTTTCATTACTTTACTTCCAAAATTAATAAATGATTGAAATTAACTGAAGCATTTTGGCATGCTTGGTGGGACACTAGTTCCCTTTTTCTTCCTTTATTTTTTGCTCATCCAATGAAATCTAAAAATTTATTTTTAGGATTAAAATAAAACTCTTACATACATTGATTGCATGTTTGTATTAGATCATCTAGTAACTTAGAGGGCAAAGCAATTAATCGTATCTTTCACGCTTGATTCACATACTAAGCCAAACCATAAAATAATTAACACATCAAAACATACCTGAGATAAGGCCTAACTAAGATTTCATCACCTAGTGGCAACCTTACCCCTTCTCGGCTATCCCACTTGGATTTCACCACCAAGGGGAGAACCAACTTAGCTCTCTAATTGATTATAAACTCTAAACTTGGTATATTTTGGCTAAGCACCTAACACTCTTACTGCTATAGGACCATGAAGTGAGGGGGTAGGCCCCAATACCAAGCCATGTACTGAAGTTCAATGCAGATTTTTCTCTTGAGTGCCAAATAACCCAAAACCAACCTTAGATTTCCTCTTAGTACCCAATCTACAAGCCAAATTCCCTCTTCACACTTTATAAGGCATAAGCCAAAAGTGATCTAAAAAGAATTCTAGGATTTAATGCACTTTTAGTGTATGTATTATTTGCCTTGAATTCCTTTCTTTTGATTTCTCTTTGTTTGAGGTATGAGTTTTACCATATTATTTCTTATTTTCTCACATGGTCTTTACTAGACAGTAGTTGAGAGACCAAACCAATCAACCATCACCCTGTTCTTCTTCCTCCATAGAATACAATTCTAATGATGAGGGTTCACCTCATTTTTCTCCTTCTCCTACCATAATCTTGATTGTTTCTAAGGGTGATGTAGACTTCACTACCTTCTTTGACAACAATCTGGTGGCCCTTCAACATTATCTTAACAATTTACCTCATTGTACCTCTATTTCTTCAGTTTTTCCTACAGACCCTCCTTATGGTATGCCTCCCCATCTTATGGTGGATACTACCTCAACCCAACCCTTGCTAGCCCAAGCTTTTTCTTCCTCCAACATCCCATCTACTACCACTACCCAAACCCAATCCGATATTCCAAATTCTAACCAAACAACTCCTACCACACCTAACACTTCACATATAGGTTTAACCTTACCTCTAGTTACCTATACTCTGCCTACCATGGGTTTATCTTCTACCCTTCCACTTATCTCAGCCAATCTATCAACTTATACCCCATTTCAGAACATGGTGCTTTCTATACCTCAAACACTTCTCCACATTAGCACTAGAGTCACCACTCAACCTCAACCCACTACCTTAGCCATACCTTTAAGTCAACCCACATCTATCCCTCAATAAGTACCCATAACAAACTATCAATATGTCTCTAACCCATAGGGGTATATAGCACCTTCTACCCAACCATTTATGCCAATCAACCCTTATGTGACATCATCTCAACTTCTTGTCACCACTTACCAATATGTGGGTTCTTCAGTGCCTTCTGTCACTTATCCAAACATAACTGCCATTTAACCTCAATAAAATGTACTCCTTAATTATGTAGCTTCCCAACCCTATCCCGATTTGATCAAGATGTTAATGGACAAAATGAGAAAATTGGAGTCTTCCATCTCCAGGTCTCATAACCTTTTATCCTACGATCAAATTTATAATGAACCCATTCATCCATCTGTTCCCATCCACTCTTATCCCCCTCAATGGGAATTACCCAAGTTTTCCAAATTTCAAGGCAAAGAAGATCTCAAACAACATTTGAGATCATTATATCATTCTTGTTATTTAATTGCATATGATGATGCTCTCCTTATTTGAACCTTCCCCATGTCCTTATCAGGACCCACCCTTGATTGATATAGTGCTCTTCCTATGCAATCCATCTTTTCTTTCTCCCAACTGGCCCAGATCTTTTTAGAACATTTCTTGATAAATATATCTAAAAAGGTTTCTATTACTGACCTCTATTCCATCAAGAAATTTGATGATGAGTCAATTATGAATTTGTTACTAGATGGAGAGGTCTCATCAACCAACTTTATTTCTCCTTACCACAACCAGAATCGATTGAACTCTTCTCTCAGGGTTATGCTAAACATATTGACCCCACTCTTCAAATTTAAACCTCAGGGCTTTTGATGAGGCATTCACCATGGCACGTAAAATGGAAAATTGGCCTATTAATGAAGGTAAATTGAAACTACAAAACAAGAATTCTAGCTTCAAATCCAATGACCTTCCTCCACCAAAACCACTAACCAATCTAATACCAAATCAAAAGCATCCACAAACTTGGTTATTCTAAAAATTGCTCCACCTCTAACTATTAACCCACCACCTCAAACCAATTCTTCCAACACTCCCTATCAACAAAACCAAAACCATAATTGAGATCCTCCAAAACAAATACTTCCATTGGGAAATTTTATGCATCAGTTTTGGATAAATTTATCAAATCTAACCTCATCCAACTCCCACCAATTTAACCACCCCAACAATTTGATGCTTCTACTTACCTGGGTGATATAATGAAAATGACCATTGTGACTTTCACTAAGTTTTAGGACATGGCATTAATAGATGTAATACCTTCAATATTCTTGTCCAAAATTTGATTGATAGTGGAGAAATTGCATTTGATAATCCCAATGTACCTCCCAATCAGTCCCTTGATATTTTCCACAAGCCTTTTCCTAATCATGCTCCTTCTACCCAACACCATGATAACCAACCTGAATCATCTCACTCTCATGAGGCACACACAATCAATGTTATTAATAACGAGCCCATTATTGAAGAGACCATTAACTCAATCACCCAAATAAAAATAGTAAACTCACCTCCTATTCCTTTGGGTACCCAATTAGAGGAATCAACCACCCCTCTCTTTTCACTTGATAAAACCTTAGCCTTATCTCCTTCTCCTTTGATGGAAACAATGAAGGAAACAACCATTACTTCAACCATTCCTTATTCTTCCACTCCACCCATTTAATTAGTTGAACTACCTTCCATTCCTTTGAACACCCAAATAAAGGTAGAAACCATGTCTGCTCCTTCACTTGGAAAAAACACACCTACCTCCCTCATCTTAAAACCATCCAAACCTTCTTTGGAAACTAGTCCAAACCAAGAAAAGGTTAACTCCTCTACCCACCCACCAATTTTGGAACCATGCACCAAAAAAAAGGATAGAAAAACCATTCCCTCTTATCCACCTAAGGGCTTAAGCTTTGAAACTAATGACTAAGGAACCAAACCTATCTACAAGCCATTTTTTAGGTTAATACAAAGTTTAGAGTTCACTTCCCCACCTAACTTTGATAGAGCCACCTTCTGGCATCGACTTGGACTTCCTTACCAAAGCAAACCCAAAGTCTTAACTTCACTTAAATCCAACCTTAAACCCATTATCTCTTCACCAAAGATCTCACCCAAAACCCTAACTAAACCATCACAACCACCTCTACCTAAAATTTCCAAATCACTTTATGCCTCTTACACTGAACCAATCAAGAACTTAGGAATTCTTCCCACACCTTGTCACTCTCATCATCCTTTGAGGTTGGACTTAACCCCATATAGTCCACTAAAGATAAATCCAAATAAACTAACTAAGAAGGTAGAGTTACCCAAACCTCCACCTTGAACTAGACCCATACCACCTCCTTCCCACTTACCTTCCATCTTAGGACCCCATCCATCTACCATTCCAGTTACCTATTCCTCCTCTAAAAAACCATCCCCCTTTTCTCCACATACACCTATCAAACCCTCTAGTTATCCATCATTTTCTACCAACCTATCTACTTCTACTTTCCCACCTATAGTCAAACCTTCATCATCCAAGTCTTTAGTATCCAAATCTCCAACTCCGAAACCAACTATAATGAAGTAAACCCAATAAAAAACACCAACTAAAACCATTCCTCCAACCACAACTTCCATCATAAAGCCTATTCCCAAGAAGGTTCCCACTCCTAAAACCAAAAACCTATCACATCTCACACCACTGAATGAATTCTACTTAACTATCTTATAGAGGTTGTTGCAAAATTCCTCCATTAGCCTACCACTTATCAAACCATTCTACCCTTCCAATAACAAACATTCTTAGTTCAATGATAACTTGATATGTGCATATCATAGGGCATTAGGACATGACACATAGAATTATAAATCTCTCCAATCACTCATTCATAGCCTATATGATGAGGATGATCTATTATTAGATGAACCCTTCTTACCCCCATTACCAATCTTACCATCAACCTGACCTACCCAACCTTTACCTACTCTCCCAGTCTTACCCAAGGATGAGAAGGAGGAATCGAAGCAAGCATCAAACCCAATGAACCCCCTTATCCACACTATTCATGTGGTTACTTAATCTCAAGCCTAATAAAAATATAAGGGAAAAATCAAGCCATCCATTCCATAGACTTATGCTTCCATCCCTCAACATTTCAACCAAAACCAAACACTTAAACCTTCACATATTCCACCACCAAAGCCCAAAGTATCCATTTTGGGACCCTCTACCTCTAACCCATCTGAATCCATCCAGTGTATTGTGTTGAAACAACTTTACTAGACATCGATGAAAATGAGCCTTTATGAACTAGTTGACACCTCACCCCACCATTTCCAAGCACTAATTAAGGATCTAAAATATATAAAGGTTCAACCAAACTATCTTCAACCTCTTGCACCCTTTATTGGAACCTTCCAACTTTTTTCCCTCATCACCTTTCAAGATTTTAAAATACCTCCTATTAATCATGAGGACTTTGATCCTCCCCTTTTCATCATGACATACATCAATACAACCCACATCAAGAGGGGTATGGTTGATGGAGGAACTAACATCAGCGTTATATCCTCTCATGCATATGACCAACTTTAGCTACCCAAAAACATCATGTAAAAAAGTACAATGGTCCTTCACTCCTTTAATGATACCATAACCACTACCTTAGGGACTGTTGTCCTCCATATTCGCTTGGGGATTCATACTATTCCTAAACTATTTTATGTTATAGAGGGTGAGTTCCAATATAATGTGTTACTTAGATGCCCTTGGATCTATTCCATGAGTTTCATCCCTTCTACCTTACACTGATGTGTCAAATTTGAGCATGAGGGACATGTTGTTACCATCAAAGCTAACCCTAGTCTGTTTGCCTCTTGCAATATGACATACCAGCCAAACAATGTTCTTATTCCTCCCTCATCCACCTCACCATCAACTATAAACAACACTATCTCATCACTAGCTAAATCCCACAACACTCCCATACATAATGATGATGAAGCATCAACTAGCTCAACCATCCCTTCCAAATTCTAGTTGAGGACACCTTGAAATCCACATTTCAATGACTCTCTCTTGGGGAGTATCGCCTTTTAGCCTTAGATGCTTTCCCTACTCTACAAGAATATGTGAATCTCAAATATGACCCTTCTTATGATCCCAACATCAAAACCATCATCCCTTTTGTGCTCCCCAACAATCAAACAAATTTCATCTATGGGGGACTTGATCAACCACTTCTCGCTTCTACCATTATCCCATCCATTTGACCATTCACTGCTAATTTTTCCTACCTAGACAAACTAACCTTTGCCAAAGCTTTCCTTTACAGGTGTATTAGGAAGGGGTTCAATATTTTTCTCTATAAATATGGACCTTACGAGTTACCCATAATTAAAACTTAGAAACCTCATGAGTTCTTTGGCCTTGGGTTTGTACCACCAAAAGAACCCACCTTACCAAAACCCATCACCACCATTGATGAAGAACCTCCATCCTTATCAACCCCATCTCCCTCTAAATATGAGGATTGTGATATCATCCCATCTAATTTTTTTTTTGGATCAATACCATTAGTTTTGGCCCTTTGACTTATCAAAAGAATGGCCAAACTAAAACCCTTCCTCTCATCTATGCTAAAATGATCAAACATGATTCTCTTACCATCAACACCATCCAACGTCAAGATGACGAGTCCATTCTTACCTACCTCAGTACAAAGGATTATTCAATTCATAAATTTCTCACTCCTAAGAACCAAATCATGTTGAATGAATCCACTATTGATGTCAACCTGGGTACTCAAAATAACCCCTGTATTATCAAAATTGGCCAATATTTAAATTCTGTAAAGCAATAAGATTACCCTTCTTTCCTTTGATATCATAACATAGCATTTGCTTGGTCCTATTAGGATATGCCTAGAATTGAACCTTGTATTTCCCTCTATAACATTGTCACCCATCTTGAGGTAAAGTCAGTTTGGTAAAAGCTTTATAGAATGCATCCTCGTATAACCCTCCTTATCAAAGAATAAATTTAGCATCTCTTATCTATCAATTTCATTCAACCCATTGACTATCCATAATGGGTTTATAACATTGTTCCTATCACCAAGCCCACAAATGGACTTCACCTTTGCATTGAATTCCATGAACTCAACCTCACTTGCCCAAAGGATGACTTTCCTCTACTAAACATCGACCAACTTGTTGATCTTATAGTCGGTCATGAAATGTTATCACTCATGGATGGTTTTTTGGGATATAATCAGATCTTGATTACCCCAAAGATTAGCATAAAAATTCCTTTATTACCCCATGGGGAACCTTTTACTATAGGGTCATGTCATTAGGACTAAAGAACACTAGAACAACCTATCAATGAGCCATGACCTATATCTATCATGATCTCATCCATAAAATCATAGAGGACTATGTTGATGTTCTCCTTGGGAAATCCAAACATCGCAAGGATCATCTGGATGTTTTCACCATCGTCTTTGAGTGACTAATCCATTATAATATTAGGATCAATCCCAAGAAATGTATTTTTGGAGTCCTATCAGGAAAGATTCTAAGTTTTATCATCTCTCTTCACAAAATTTAAATAGACCTCACTAAAGTTAGAGAAATCTTGGAGATGCATCCTCCTACCAACCTTATGCAAATTTGTAGCTTACTGGGCAAACTTCAATCCATTTGTCACTTCATCTCCTAGTTATTTGATCGATGTCAACCCTTTCACCATCTCCTAAAAATATACCTCTTTTAAGTGGACCAAGGAATGTTAACAAGACTTCGATTCAATCAAGGAGTATCTTCTCTCCCCACTTGTCCTCACCCCTCCTAAGGAATATCAGCCCTTCTACCTATATATATCCACTAATGATCATTCCCTAGGAGAAATTCTCACTCATCATGATGAACAAAATAAATAACAAGTCATCTATTACATTAGTTGTACCCTCATCAAATATGAAACTTGGTATACCCATCTTGAAAAACTCTACCTCATCTTAATCTTTATAGCCACTAAACTCTATCATTATCTCTTTAATAATAAAATCTATGTCATCACTAATACTAACCCCCTCAAGTATATGCACTCTAAGCCATACCAAAACCAACGTATGGCTAAGTGGCTCATGCTCTTAGCTGAGTTTGATCTTGAGTTCCTTCCACAAAAGTTTGTTAAAGGATAGGTCATTACCAACCAATTGGCTGAAGCTCCTCTACCAAAGAATTAACCTCTTCCTCTTACCTTCCCTGACGAGACTATTACAACTCTTTCTTAAGTAGAACCCACCTACTAAATGACCATGTATTTTGATGGCTCTAAATGCCACAATGTTAGGGGTGTCAGATTTATTCTCATTCTCCTTAATGGGGAACCTCTTCCCCTTTCCTTTAAAATTGAATTTGAATGCACCAAAAACATAACTGAATATGAAGAGGGTCTAGTCATAGGTCTCCAAACCACTCTAGCCTTGGGAGTGAAAATAATCAGTGTCTTTGGTGATTCCCAACTAGTCATCATTAGGTCACAAGATCTTATCAATATAAAAATGATGTCCTAATGAAGTACAAACAACTTATGGATGTAATCTTAACATCATTTGATCATTACATTATCTAATCATTTCCTTGATCTATTAAAAAATTTGCAGACACAATGGCATCCCTTGCTTGCCAAATCCCATCTCAACCAGTCAAATCTAAACTATTTATCACTATCCATCATTTTATTACACCTTCATATATCAGTTCTGATCAACCTACCATTTGTAATGTGGAGACATCTCCTTTCAAAATTTGGTATGATCAAATTTTCAACTACCTTAACCTTGGCATTATCCCTCCCAACCTTTCAAAGAATGCCTGGAGGGAGTTCAGAGTACCTCTAATTATACCATACTAGAGGGAATCCTTTACAGACATAACTTCAATGGCATCCTTCTCCATTGCCTCCATAGTCAATAAGCCTCCCATGCCATCAAGGAAACACATGATGGAGTCTATGGGGGACACTTTAGTGGCCTAGCTATTGTTAAGCATATCCTCCATCTTGGCTACTATTTATGTGGTGGATTGCACCCTCTGAAGGGAGGCTCAACTCTCTTCCTCCATGCAACACAAAGGAGACATTCCTCTTGATATGGGTTGCAAATGTGAGGGATGAATCTATATATTAGGGGATAGCTCCACTTGATGCACCTTGAGGCCCTATATTTCCTATTGCTAACAATGGGGGGGGATGAAAAGGGAGAGAAAATACTGAAAATGGGACCTAAGCTAAGAGGTGATGCACCAAAATAATTAGTTTGCTTAGCTTTAGCATACACTTTGAACCATGGAATGTAAGCATACACTTCATTTAGGTGATAAAAACTTCTTTGTGTCAGTATTTTATTAGGGGGTACTATGAAGATACAGGGAAGAAGAAACTAGCACAAGAGGTGTTTTGAGACACACTGCTACATAGCCTATTTGCTTGCCTATACTTCTTTAAACTAGACACTTCCTGTGACCTGCAAGAGAATAAAATCACTATGCACTAGATATGATGGAATAAACTTATGAAAACATGAAAATAAAATGACTTAACATAAGATAAAACCATAGACATATACAAAAGTGCAAGCTCAAAAGGAGGTAAAATGCTCTTTTTGATTCAAGGTAAATTCCTGCAAGGCTTCGCCATACAAGTTGAGAGATTTTTTTTCCTCAAATGATAATTTACAATATATCTATAGAACTAGAAATAATATAGTTGAAAAATCAAGGAATGGAGACCCGTGCTGAGTTAAACACTTCTGCAGAGACCATAAGACCATGCTGGTATCGTATTCTTCCAATTACATATGGGAGAGTCATGTTTTAGATGTCCTAGTCACCACCCTTAATATCTTGGGCCTGTAAAAGCATGGGATACTCCTTATAGCAACTAATAAATCCATCACCAAGTTGTTGTGGTTGGACCATGCTCTCTTCAATGTTGGGCACAACTGGTTGTGCATTAATGGTGAAGCATGACAATATGAGTTGCTCTCCTCTATAGTTTGAAAACCAATTTATTTTATTAGTTTTTGGTAGATATATTTCACCAAATGTATTAATTCTCCTTATTGAGTCATCTATGCCACCTATCTTGGTCTGAGTGGTCATTAATTCTATCTTGTGTCTTTATCAACAGCTAGAACTATTCCTTGTTTTATATTTCCGCTTTGTCTTTGCTCATGATTTATCTCCTTCCTTCTAATTCTCCTTTTCCTTGGCCTTTTCTTTTCTTGCTCTTTAATTTATCAGGCCTTCTTTATCTCAAGATTTTTTTGCGCTTTCCTTCAGACATTTTGTCTAAAGGAATTCTTTCTTTTGATTACTTCTTTTCCTGAAGGGCACGTGCCCCTCAGGCATTTTGTCTTTATTCTTCACTTTCTCAAGGTGACCTCTACAAGGTCACTTGGCTTCCCAAATTACCCTTGAAGGAAATTTCAATGGTCTCTTTTCCTACCCAGGTGCCCTCCATAGGGATTTATTTCATCCAAAAGTGCCCTTCGAGCTTTATTCAACTGTCCTTCAGAATAGTGTAAGTCTACTTCCTTTACTTGGTGTCCTCCAAAGAAATTCATTGCCTTGGTGAGCATGCTAGACCAAAATGGTTTATTCACTTGATTTTAATTATAAAATATGACAATTAATACACCTGCACAAACCCAAATTACACTAGATAGATCATTTCAGACTTCTCATGAGCTCTTACTTTAGGTTTTGTGTCAATTTCAACTTATAAAAAAAATAAGTAAAGACACTTGGAAAACTCAATTTGGTCTTCCAAGACCAAATCAGGTTTTGAAAGTGTCTTTACTTATAAACCTTTATAAATAAAGATGTTTGCAAAGTTTGAATTACACCGTAAGGACCAAATCAAGTTTATCAAGTAACTTGACTTATGAAAATTTCACAAGTAAAGTCATTTGGAAAACCCGATTTGGTCTGTGAAGACCAAATAAAGTTTTTCAAGTGACTTAGCTTATGAAAATTTCATAAGTTAAGTTGTTTATAAAACCCAAAATGCACTACTATAAGTGAAGTAACTGCACTTGACAAACCCATAATGCACTTGGCTAAGCAAAATGACAAAACACTTGGCTTTTTCATGGAATAGGTCTGACAGAGAACATTTTGCATAAGAAAGTAGAGGGATGATATATCCAAAACATGGATTGGATGAATTTTACAAATAAAAATGAGGGGGTGCCTAATTTTGGCTTGTAGGACCAAAAATTGGTCAACATATTTGATGACTCATAGGGGGAGCATGCCTACTATGCTAAAGAAGACTTTTATCCTCAAAGTCCATTGGGCATGGAGTTAGGATAAAAATTTAAAAAGTTAGCAATAGACTTCTAAAGACCTATGAACCAATAAATCTTTACCTCAAGCAACAAGGAAAAACAACACATAACAAGGCTAAAAATACTACACTTGTGTAAACAACACTTAGGGAAAACAAAGACAACTGAAAGCAAACTACTATGTACAACTAAATAGATATATTTTCCTCCCTCCTAAATCAAAGGCAAAAATTCTCAAGTCTTCTTCATGGCAAGAAAACTTATAGTGCCCGACAAGTGGCTGCATGGAATGGAGACTTGGTGATTTTCCCTTCTTGTCTACCACCTTGATTGGCTTGTATCTGAGTGAATCAGGGCCAAACATGTCTCCAACATATATGTATTTACTTTTCTCTTTGTAGACTACCTCATGTCAGCCCTTCATGATAACATATCTCACCAAGAAATCAATGGCTGCTAGCTCATCACCATAGGGTTCATTTAGCTCATAGCCCCCTTGATATGCATCATGGATTGACTTGTTCCCTCGTACCTCATTAAAAGCCCGTCAAACTGATCTTCTACTTCATCATGGATTCATAAAGAAGGGTGACTTTTTTGATGTCTGGAATGAGATCATAAACTACTTACTCATCCCAAGGGACATCATCTTCTTGCTCAAGGATCTCTTCTTCAAAGCTTTCATTAAGATGGGAAGGCCTCTCCTTTTCTTGCTAAAAAACAAGAGTCTCTAGTTGTTCAAAGACATGCTCCTAATCCTCTCCAACTCGAGTTCCATGGCATGGTCATTCTCCTCATCAAAGTGTTAACCAATTTTTGCCCCCTGGCAAAATTGTGTTCAACTTCTTCTCTGGCTTTTCGAAGCCAGTCATTTTACAGGTTGTGAGCTCATCTTCAAGTCCATGCTCTGTTTAGGCTTGGTTCATTGGTTCAGCTTAGTTCATCTCGGTCTAAGGCTTGGTTCAACGAGTTCGTTTCAAAGGAGCGCCCTTTGGCTAAAGGGGAAGTCCAAGTCAAAAGCCCTTTTCTAAAGGTCGAGCGCATATACTACTAAAGCAAGAAAGGGTCGAGTGCGTTTAAAAGCTTAACACCATGGCTCGACAGCCATCCAAGCAAGCTGCAACAGTCCATGAAAAAAGACAAAGAGCTGTCGGCTATCCACACAACTCGCCAATGAAAAAAGAAAAGAGAAGTGCCGAGAGGATGCCATGTGGACCCGATGACACTTTAGCAGGACCCGATGACGTCTCGGTGGACGTCAAATTTTGCAGAATGGTTTAACCATTGGATCTCAAGTGATGACGCTTGAAAAGCCATCAATTTCAAGAAGATGGAATATTCATTGGTTTTCAAAGCTTGACGGCCAGATGAGCGTCAAATTTAGTAAATTAAAATAGCCTTTTTTCTAGCCAAGTAAGTATTGCCAAGGAGTCCAGAATGCAGCAACCTGCCGACAGTTCATTCCTGGGAGGCTGAATGAGTTAGATAGAGATGAATTCGATAAAAGACAAGAGGATGCACACAAAATAAGCAAACAATTAAGTCCAAGCGGCACCAATTTGAAGAAGAGACTCTGGCAGGTGAAATAGTGCCAACGAATTGATCATGAGAGGACACGACAGCTAATAAATGTAACCCATTTATTCATTTTTCATTTAATGGGTGGACAAACCATGTTTTGCCATTTAAAAATGTGAAATTCAAAGAAGGCAGAGTAGATGGCTCATTAATATTTTTAGCGGCTTGTTTCTTTTCATGAACAACCATTTGTAAAAAGAGCGCCAAATGAGCCTCTTGGACTTTCATATATACTTGATACTTGTCTTTTTGTAAACATCTTTTTGCAATTTTGGTAAGGTGTAGCCCTACTAAAATTTCTACCTGAATCTATAAAGACTATTTTTACCTCTTCTTGGTCGAATATTCTATGTATGTCTGAGTGTTTGAGTTGTGTCCAGTCATTGTCTTTAATGCTCTCACAGTTCCAGCACCAACACACCAGTTATCCACAAGGCGCCATTGTCTACAGGTGACAGGAGGAGATTTCCATTTTGGAGATTTAGAGCAGAGGAAGTCATTTATAGTATGTATTTTGCAGCATCTTGGTGAGTCTCTGTTCCTATATTTTCATAAGAACCTCCCTGCCATTTTCTTGTAGCCTGGTTTCCCCTGCCAAGTCTAAGTGTATATCTGTGGTCTTTATTCGATTCTGAGAGTAGGTGTGAGAAGATCACCTTTATTTTGGTGTATCACCTCCTTAGAGTAGTTTGTTTTCTTGCACTTTCTTCCCTTTCCCCCCATTTTATATAGCTATATATATATATATATATATATATATATATATATATATATATGCCTGTATGTGTATTTTTTGCACTACCTGAAACAAACAAGATACATCAGAGGGAACTAGCCCATACCTAGAGACTCTCCTCTCCTACTTCACCATCCCACAGGTGAGAGAGGAGTTTACATTTTGCGGGAAGAGGGCAGGAACCCATTTTCCTACCACTGGGTGCAATCTCCAGCGTCAACACAAAGCAAAAATGAAGTTCATCAAACAAGGGTGGAGAGAGCTCACCATGCTTTCATTCCTCATCATTTATTGTTGACAAATAAAGTTTGTCACCCTCATCTTCATATTAATAGAACATCTGCATGACCTATGTCTTCTCCATTGTTGATGATGTCTTCAAAAGGAGCATCCATGATGATTTCCTCCTCAGTGTCATCCATGAGAGCTTCTTGAACAACCATGAATTGGATCCTCTCTTCTTGACTTGCCTATTTCAAAATAGGTTCCTCCTTGAGACGGGATGAAGTGGAAGGTTGATGGTTAAACTCATGTGGAAGAGGAGGCAAACCTTGAGCTAAAATTGAATGATTCTCTTCCTTCTATTTGGCTAGCACTTCATCCAAATTATATGTGGCTTGATAGTTCTCTTGGAGGGGTGTAGATGGGGTGTGTTCAGACATAGGATCTGCTTCTTGGTCTGAACCATCCATCACACCTTGGCTGAGGAACCTCATTTTGGACTCCAAATCTATAATTTTCTTGGATATATTCTCTTGGAAGACCATTTCTTGGAGGTCACAAGCATCATCATGATGAGTAGGAGCAACTTCATCTTCTTCAAGGAATCTATCAAAATGAAAGGGCCTATCCTCTTTTTTCCTACCCCATGATTCCATTATTTACTTATAACTCATGACCTTAGGATTGGAACTCTTCCCTTGTGAATAGGAAGAAAATTTATCCTCTTCAAGGTCCTGAGTTGGTTCATGATAGGCACTACTATGCTAAAAGACTTGATGAGGTTGAGGGAGACTAGGAAGGGTCTGCTCATGCACAAGAAGAGCTGCTTCAAGAGAGATGTGTTGCTTTTCAAAATATATAGGGTGATTCCCATCAAAAGAGGGTCCACATTCTAAATAATTGATAATTTTAGTCTCCATGAGAGGCTATTCTAATTCGCTTTGGTATTGGAAAGCTAGATGCAAAGGATTAAGAGTATGAGTGATTAATGCACCAGATGAGTTAGAAAATAGGATTTGGTGAGCAAGGGATATTTAGAAGAAAGGATTTAGCGTATAAGAGGGGAATTTATTTTGATTAGGATGGGGTTGATCTAGGATGGGAAAATGCATACAAGGTTGATTGCCTTGAATGAATGGGCTCCTACATCTTACTAGTTCCTCCTTCATGGATTGTAAGACCTGAGTTTGCCTAAACAAACACTCCTTGTATATAAGATCTTACTGATATCTATTCTACTCATCCAATCTATCTATCTTCATCACTTTCTTCTTAAACTCCAAAATTATATCCCTTACACTAGGTGAAGGGCAACTGAGAAAGCTGCTTGAGGTGATTCCATGAACAACCTGAGCTTGATTAAAACTATATGAAGAAACACAAGGCCCATGTTGCTTAAAAATGGGATTATACATACCAAAGTGATTTATTAATGGCACCAAGACTACTTAACTAGCTGATTCAACTCAAAAATGTCATTGGTGTTGATGAAAAGCCTCTAAAAGCTAGTTGGTTGAAGAACACACTAAAATTCTTCAACTCTTTAGATAAAAAACTTGTCTCATCAGGCATGCCAAAAATTGTTGATGCAGTGGATTGTACCCTCTGAAAGGAGGCTCAGCTCTCTTCCTCCATGTTACACAATGGAGACATTCCTCTTGCTATGGGTTGCAAACTTGAGGGATGAATTTGTAGATTAGGGGCTAGCTCCCCTTGATGCACCTTGAGGCTCTGGATTTCCTACTACTAACAATGGGGGGATGAAAAGGGAGAGAAAATATTGAAAATGGGACATAAGCTAAGAGGTGATGCACCAAAACAATTGGTCTGCTTAGCTTTGGCATATACTTTAAACCATGGACAAAAAGCATATACTTCATCCAGGTGAGAAAAACTTCCTTACATTAGTATTTTAGTAGGGGGTCCTATGAAGATACATGGAGGAAGAAATTAGTACAAGAGGTGTTAAGATACACAATGCTACATAGCCTATTCACTTACCTATACTTCTTCAGACACTTCCTGTGACTTGAAAGAGAATAAAATCACTATGCACTATATATGTTGGAATGAAATTATGAAAGCATGAAAAGAAAATGACTTAACGTATGATAAAACCATAGACATATACAAAAGTACAAGCTCAAATGGAGGTAAAATGCTCTTTCTAATTCAACGTAAATTCCTATAGGGCTTCACCATACAAGCTGAGTGATTTTTTTCCCTCAAATGAGAAATTACAATATATCTAGAGAACTAGAAACAAGATAGTTGACAAATCAAGAAATGGAAACCCATGCTGAGTTAAACACTTTTGTATAGACCACAAGACCATGTTGCTACCGTATTCTTCCAATTATGTATGGGAGAGCCATGTTGTAGATGTCCAAGTCACCACCCTTACTATCCTGGGCCTAAAAAAGAATGGGATACTCCTAGAAACTATCCAAGCCATCCCCAAGTTATTTTGGTTGGACCATGCTCTCTTCAATGTTAGGCACAACTAGCTGTGCATTAATGGTGAAGCATGAAAACATGGGCTGCTCTTATCTATAGTTCAAAAACCAATCTATTTTATTAGTTTTTGGTAGATATATTTCAACAAATGTATTAATTTTCCTTACTGAGTCATCTATGCCACTTGTCTTGGTCTAAGTGGTCATTGATTCTATCCTTTATCTTTGTCAGCAGCTAAAACTATTCCTTGTTTTATCTTTTCTACTTTGTTTTTGCTCATGTTTTATCTCCTTCTTTCAACTTCTCCTTTGCCTTGGCCTTTTCTTTGCTTGCTCTTTGACTTATCAGGCCTTCTTTGTCTTGTGCTTTTTGCTATGCTTTCCTTCAAACAAAATGTTTGAATGAATTCCTTTATACATTTTTCTAAAGGAATTCTTTCTTTTGATTGCTTCTTTTCTCGAAGGGCACATGACCCTCGGGCCTTTTGTCTTTGTTCTTCAATTTCTGAAGGTGCCCTCCGCAAAGGCACTTGGCTTCTCAAATTACCCTTTGGGGAAATTACAATGGTCTCTTTTCTTTCCCAGGTGCCCTTCGCAATGGTTTCTTTCTTCTAAAAGTACCCTTTGGGATTTATTTGATTGTCCTTCAAAAAAGTGAAAGTCCAATTCCTTTACTTGGTGTCCTCTGAATAAATTTATTTCCTTGGTGAGCATGCTAGACCAAACTTGGTTCTTCACTTGCTTTTACTTATAAAAGATGATAAGTAATATACCTGCAAAAACCTAAATTGCACTAAATAAACCATTTTAGACTTTTCTTGAGCTCTTACTTCAGGTTTTACATCAACTTCAACTCATAAAAAAACAAGTAAAGACACTTGGAAAACTTGATTTGGTCTGTCAAGACCAAATCAGGTTTTGCAAGTGTCTTTGCTTATAAACCTTTATAAATAAAGACATTTGTAAACTTTGAATTACATCGTAAGGACCAAATCGGGTTTATCAAGTAACTTAACTTATGAAAAATTCACAAGCAAAGTCATTTGGAAAACTTGATTTGGTCTGTGAAAACCAAATCAAGTTTTGCAAGTGACTTAGCTTATGAATATTTCATAAGTTAAGTTTTTTGTAAAACCCAAAATGCACTGATGTAGGTGAAGTAACTGTACTTGGCAAAGCCAAAATGCACTTGGCTAAGCAAAATGATAAAACACTTGGCTTTCTCATGGAACAAGTTTGACAGATAACATTTTGCACAAGGAAGTAGAGGGATGATCTAGCCAAAACATGAATTGGATGACTTTTGCAAAGAAAAGGAGGGGGTGCCCAATTTTGGCTTGCAGGACCAAAAATTGGTCAACATGGCCCACCCTCAACCAAGACTATTGTGAATATGTAAAAAAGTGTGTCAAATGTCAATAACACACTAACTTACATCATGTACCTCCTCAAGGCCTTCAATTATCCAAAGATTATTAGCCTTTTTCATAATGGGGTCTTGACCTTATCAGGGAAATCAATCCCCATTCTTCACAATGATACCAACATATCATTACTGCTACCTAATATTTCACCAAGTGGGTGGAGGCCATCCCTCTTATCTCAATCAAAGCCAAAAACATTATTGAATTCATCAATCACCATATCATCTGCCACTTTAATGTTCCCTATAAGATCATGACTAATAATAGCAAATCATTTAAAAAATCAGAAAGTCCAAGGTCTCTATGATGCTTTTGGCATCAAGTTAATGTTTTCCTCACCTTACCATCCATAAGCCAATGGATAGGTGGAAGCCTCTAACAAAAATGTCATTAAAATGCTCACGAAATTAGTAAGTGATTCAGGTCAAGATTGGAACTTGCACATCCCTTTCACTTTATGGGCTTATCACACTAGCATTTAAACCTCTATATGTGTTATCCCTTTCTCTCTCATCTTTGGAGTTTAGGTAGTCTTGCCTCTCAAAATCCAAATTCTTTCCCTTCACATATCTTTACGTGAAATCCTTTTTGAGAGTGACTATCATCAAGAATGACTCACACATCTTGAACTCCTTGATAAACATTACCTTGTAATACTTAACCATCTTTGCATCTATAAAAAATGAATCAAATGTGCATACAACAAACACTTGAAAGAGTGAGAGTTCAACATCAAACACCTCATCCTTAAGGAAAACCAACATGTAACTAATATAGAGAAGATAAAAAATGGAAAGTTTGCTTTCAATTAGCTTGGACCCTATATCATAACCCATAAGTATGGATCAGGCGCTTATCATTTATCTTCTCTAGAAGATAAACTAGAACCTGAGCCTCTCAACACTTCTTATTTGCATCCTTTTTATGATTGAAATAAGGATCATACTTACATTTGTGTCTAACTTAAGCTCATCCCTTGGTTTATGATATTTTCACTTCCTTTCCCCTACCTATCCCTAATCTCCTTGGGAACAATTGATTACAACATAAAATTATATGATTATCTGTCATAATTATAGCCTAATCCTAAACATGGGCACCATGGCTCTACCCATGGAATGGTTCTCATGGATACTTTTCATCTCTAATTAGATGGAATTCCATGATCAATTATCTATCAAAACCATTTGCTCCGTCTGTCATTAACTTTTTGTGCTAAAGTCTTACATCCATAAAGGTAAACCTTTAAGCTAAAATAGACTTGTCCATGTCTAATCTCTCATTCAAAATCTCTTGGGTCTATATCTTGCATTTTAGACTACTCCCTTGAAGGATAGCTACCCAATAATTAAATGTTGCTTAAAAATAGACTGCACCCTTGAAGGACATTTTCCCAAAAATTAAATTTTGCTTAAAAATAGACTACAGCCTTAAAGGATAGCTATAAAAATTCAATTCTAAACCATTCCCTTGAAGGATTTCTAAGAAATAATCATTTGAAGCTTCTTGCATTGATTAGCTCACCAATTTATCAAAATATCAAAAGCAATAAATAACCCTATGTCAAAATCAAAGTAAGTAAGCTACAATCAACTCTTCTAAGTGACATTTGTAGACTTCCCACATCGATAGTCTACTCATTATCCCACTACACTACAATCAACTGCTATATGTGTCATTGCTAAACTTCCCTCATTGATCAGTCTATCGATCATATTAAGGTATGGACTTATCTATTATGGTTTTTTGGTCACCTATAGAAAGGGCAAGCTAACCTACATCAGGTTACCATTTCACTCATTTCCCAAATAACCATCTACTTATCACCTACTTTCCCTCCCTTCCCTTCAATTCTTCTCTAAAATCAATGGACTATGAGCTTATTTGATACAATATGATCAATCCACCCTCTTTCTCAATCCAAGCACGCTCTTGTAAAGCATTCGATAGGTTTATGTTCACTAAGTCAATCCAACTATGGTTTCCAGTTATCAAATCCTAGCCAACTAAAAACATCATGCCTTTTTCTTACCCTCTATTCATTAGTTCATGTGGCCATATGTCTCCCAATTCTTATCTCTTTCTCACATTTAGTTTGTTATCTACACCTACTTTGTGTGCTTCCATTATAATCCCATAACATTGTGAACCATGAACAAGACAAATATAAACCATATCCTACCCATCACTAAAACATCAAGAACCATAAAATTAGAAACAATCATAACATACAATTATAACATTTAAACACCATAAGATCATCATCAAACATCATCAAAATCATCCCTACAACAAAATATCATCCTATCTATGAACCACATTATCACATTATTTCATAAATAATATTACACCCTCATCCTATATAACCACTTTGTTATAATAATCTCATAACAACATCATCAAAACCTATCTATCAATTATTCATGATCATATGAAACCATGACAAATAACAACAAATATCTTAATCAAAAACATGTTTATAACAACATCCATCATATCCATCATCAACTACCTAACTAAAGAGTCAAAAATAACCATAAACATGCAAACATCATATATGTCATCCATGATCCATAACCATCATTACATAGTAATCATAATACATCAATACATCATCAATGCAACATCATGAATGTAAGAACATAATCATCATGTCAACATAATCATCTAATATAATCAAATGTCAATAATGTAATCAACATAGTCATCATATACATGAAATAATGTATCCATGTCTCTCTCACTCATATACATCTCACATCATTAGCATGTAGGCTGATATCAAAATAAAAATCAAATATGTAATCTATCTATTAGGCCCCTGGTACACACTACCACTGGGCCCATCTATACCTACACCTACACTACCATCTAGTGTTGGCCCCTTGATCTCCATGCATGTCCCACTATCGAGGCCCACTATCCTAGAGTCATTATGGATGGACCACCTACTAAATTGGCCCTATACTCTCCATATCTCATCTCTAATGGCAGTTGCGCTAGAACTATCACCTTTTAATATCTTAGCTCCTCAATAGTAGTTAGATATCATGTCCTTGGAACTATGCCATGTGGTCCTCCTATAGCTATTATAGCTACTCTTACCCTCTATCTTAATGAATCTCTCTCTTGAATCACTAAATCTAGGGAGGTCCTCACTGTATCATGCTCACCAGTCAAAGTGGCAATATACCCCTATAATGTGATAATATATGCCTATAAAGTGCCCAATTATACTTGTAACCTAGTAATCTAAGCCTATGTTACTACTAATGCCGCTACCACCTACCCATCTTATGTCAATACCCTTGTAGGATCCACATCCATAAGATGGTTCCCCTATCACCCCATATAAAATTGACCACTATATACCTAGCCTAGAACCATGCTGCATAACCATCTATAATCTCTATGTCATCTATGGTTGCTCTCACTGATAGCTTTTCATAGTATAATATGATGTCCTAAGGTTGTAGCTTTGGGAGTAAGAACTCCACATCCTCCCTCATATATCAAGGAAAATGGGGGGGATCCCTTGTACTAGTCTAAACTATCTCCTAACTTAGTCAAAGGGGATTAGCTTAGTCTCCCCATCTCTCCTCCCATAAATCTAGTGCCAGCTCTATAAGGATAATGCTTGGTACCTATGCCAAATCCAACTTGACCAATCCACATATGGCCTCCATACTACATCACCTACCACCAAGCCCTCTAGTGTGTCTCTCAACCACTCTATGTCTCTAGCTCTTCCACCTACCCCCTATCAAAGCATCAATATACCACCATCACATGAATTTGACTGGAAAGGCTACCTAGGTGAATCCTTGCCATGGTACCCCCAATGGTATCAAAACCCAAATATGCTCATATGCCCAATAATGGAGTATGAAATTGATGTTAATCCCATACCATCTATGTGCCTAAAGGCCCAAATCTCCTTCTAAATCTAGACTAGTAACATTAGGGCCCATCCAAACACCATCCTCCTCAGTAATATGTCCACTAGTACCCCCAGTAGTAGTTATGGAAATCATCTATGGCTCAAATTTGGTAATGCAAAATAAGTCACTACCATCATCATCATCAACAAACATCTATTCTCTGAAACCCTCTTGCATGCTACCTAGCATGAACCTGATCTGCTCCATATATAAGGTCTATATAATAATCTCTATCCTCACTCTCTACATGATAGATTAGCTCCCCCTGAATGGGTAGCCATGTTATCCTAGTCACATCCTATAGAATGACCATCTCTCCAATTAGCAACATGAAGGTGTTCATCACCAAGTCCCATCTCTCGATGAACATAATGATTATGGAAGTATCCCATGATAGGTGTTGATAATGTATCATCACCCCTAGGCTAACCATCTCCATGTGCCTCCACTCCTCTATGATCATCACATCTTGAACCTCAGTGAATATCTTAGGGACCCAGTCCCTCATCTAAATCCCATCACATGCCTACACAATAATCATTTAGCATAGACACTTAGTTCTCCAAATCACACTTACTATTAACTTAAACCTACCATTTTAACCTATTCCACTTTAACCCATCACATTTCCCATCTTACCTCTAACACTCAATGTAAACCTTTACCTTTATCTGCACATATTTTAACACCTAAATACTTATATTTCCAATACTATCCCTCTTTTGCATAGCTTTTATTTACCTACCCAACATTGACCCTAACACCTCATTTTTAGTGAAAATTAAAAACCTTCACATCTAACATTTTCTAACAACTTTCTAAACACTTTTGCTAGACTTTTCCAAAATTAACCTTTCCTATCACTTTTAAAAAACTTAACAACATTTTCAAACTTCCAAATCCTTTTCAAACTTTAAACATTTCACAAAATTTTAACCCACTTCCCACACTTCATAAATCACTAAAACCTTAAAACCATAAACCCTTACCACACATTTACCTTACAACATTTAAACATCTTAACAAACCCTTTAAATAGCTTTCACATTTAAAGTTTTATCCACTTTAAATAATTTTATCCACTTTCTAAACCATGTTATACTCTCTTATTTCATTCTTTCTCCCCTAATCCCTTAATCACCAATTGTTCATTAAACCATTGACAGTCCCCTAGGGTCTTGATACCCCAGTATTCAATCATTGATGGTTGGGTCAAACCACTGATGATCACTAAGTGTGACCACCAGTGACAAAACCCTACCACCTTCTTCCCCCTAAAAATCACACAACTCATATAAAAACATAAATTAAAAAACCTAAGACTATGCTATAGACCATTATCAACCTACAACACCCTTCCAATTTCACTTTAACACAACCCATTAACCAATTTTATCCATACCCAAAATTAGGGCATCAGGGCCCAATGACATTTTCACAAACCATATCTACCCTAACTCCAACATACTCAATACAACTCCCCCTCACCAATTTAAATATACTATCAATTTCAAAAGAACCCCTACCTCATTCTATAATCACTGGCATGGTCAAAGTCCTCATACCACCTCTTGGTCACATCTTCATCTACCCTCCATCGAATCACACTCAATTACAACAAGAGTACTCAATCACCCACTCATAATTATCCACCTCAGAACAATCCATGCCAAATGAACAAATGAGAAAATGTTTTGATTCCACGTACTAAGAAATAAAATTCAAATGGTAAAAATGACTTACCATTTTCCTTTTACATCTTAGGTTTTTAGGATTTGCCTGACCATCGATGGTTAGGGTAATCATCACTAGTCGATCCTATGGGAAACCCTAATTATTAATATTTGGGTCCCTTCATATTTTACCCACTTTTTCAACAATAAATCCTACTTAAAATTTGACCTTTGAAAGAACTACATTTGCCTAAAGTTATTTTTAGATTTCATGCCCCTAGAACTATGTAGGTAGTTTCTACTTGCCTAGTGCATCTAGGGCCAACTCGACCATCCCTTCTAACCCCTACCTAACCAAATAACTATTACACCATGTCCACCTCAATGTTGGTCATTTTTGACCCAGACCATTCACATGTTTTATGATGAATTTACATGTTCATCTTGACCACACTGACCAACCTTGCCATGTTAAACTTTTGAACTTTGCACCACCTTGTGCACAACCTGACCTATTGTGCTGTTTCATGGGAGTAATTCTTACCCTAGATATTTGTGACCAATACTGACCCTATATAGATAGCTTAATAGGATTGACCCAATTAACTATGACCAATTTTTTGGACCAGTCAACCTTGTCAAATATCCCTTTAGAATTGAACTTATTTTTACCAACATTGGCAGCTTTGGTCATTGCACGATCTTAACTATCACCCTTAGTCATATTTTGTGCACATATTTTCATCTCAAATTTCCAACCTTTTTGTATGTCACCCACCTCGTGACTACCAATATACCATTTATCAAACCCTAACCTAATTTTGCTTTTACCTCATCAACTCCTAGTTTGAGGGTGAAAACCTCCTCCCATACTCGGGGCAATCATACCTTAAACAACCATCTATTTTTGTTTTGTAGCTTGTTAGATAAAAAACACACATTAAAAAGGGGGAAAATGTAGACACTCAAAAATTTTACACAACAAATTTTGAAGTCAAATTGCCTTTTGACCCTCACTGACCTCATGTCTAGTGGATCATCTAGTCAATTAGACTCATTTATTAACCCCTAACTTAACATGTTTAACTAAACCATTTAATTCAACTTATTCTAAGCTATTTTATTCTATCCCCTTGACCATTGATGGTTAGCCTAACCATCAACAGTTGGCCTAATCATCAATGGTCAAGTCCCTAAACTTATTTTAAAGTATTAAAGTAATGCCATATTTGTGTGAGATAAACTTCTTCCTAAATGACAACTAGATTTTAAAACTTGCTTTGAAACATCATGAATTAGCAACTTTATCCCCCTATAAAATTAATAATTTCCTCCATCCTACAAAAAGAGAAGAGGAGGAAGTGAAATGAATCCACAATATAGAATCTTGCATCTAAGATTTCTTGTATACATGTATCTAATATCCTTCAACAAGCAACACCACCAAAGACCCAAAGCTCTATTGGAATCACTTTTTAAAGCTGAAGTACTATCACTCTGGTCAAATCACTTCAACATTCCACCATCAAGTTTTAGGTATCTTTTGCTTATTTTATTTAAAAATTAAATTACTTCTAATCTCCCTATCTTATCAAACCCATCAGTATCTCATTCTCCACCCCTCAACCTTAAAATAGACCTCTGTTTACCCTAAAAACCCAATCTACTTAATTATTTCCAGATTTACACAGATAACTATCGATGGTTACCATAACTGCTAATGGTTAACCCCAACCATCGATGTTTACCTAGTCATCAATGGTTAGACCTAACTACTGATAGTTCACCTGATCATCGATGGTCATTGTGGCATAAAAATATAACAAGCCTTTTTTAACCCCTTTCCCCCATTCAAACATAACTTTCTCTATTTTTGCCTGATCACATTACCTTTTCTAAATTTTTGGACTAGACCTCGACTAATTTAGCATAATTATTGACCCACTTTTGTTGTTGTTATTTTTTTTTAAACAAGCATTTATTTTATCTTCCTTACATGCATTTAATTTTATATCATTGAATACCCTCTCTTTTCATTTATATCAACTTAATTGTTATAACGGTGGATTGATAACCTTCTAGCAAGCAATATGATTCTTAGATCTAGCTCATGCTAGGTATTCCACTCAACCATCCATCTAACAACCCCCTTTTCTAGTGTCTTTTTTTATCTATAGGTTATTCCTTCCTAGTTAAAGAGGATTTCACACTATCATCTATATTCATAGGTGCACTTTACTAGGTATTCTTTTACACACCCTATTACTAGTTTCATTACTTTACTTCCAAAATTAATAAATAAGTTAAATTAACTGAAACACTACCTCAAATTTTCTCTCTTTTAGGATATGATGTACTTGATGTGTATAATCATCAAATTCCTCTTCACCATGTTCTAACATTTCTAAATGTGGTTCTACCTCAGGTTGAGGTATTAGTTGTTTATTGAACATCAAGACTTCTACCTTGACTTCAGTAGGCTTTTATATGATTATAGATCCCTTGACAGTAGATTGATGTTCATCCTCATTCATAAAATGACACTCATTTTTAGGCTTGATCAAACACTCAACAACCTACTTATTAGTCTCATTTAATACACTCATCTAATATACACTTCTTGAGAGGAGTAGTATTACCTAACTGATCAAATTGTTGATAAATGGCATTGAACCTTTGCCATAAATAATCCTTCTCATCATGAATGTCATCTTCAAATGTTACTTCATCAAGTGTAGGTAGCATTATATGGTTCTTCTCATCATAATGATCTATCATTATCTTTAATCTATCATCATCATATACATGGATCAAGTAATTACCTTCAAAAACTTGTAAGAAAGAATGCTCAATACTCACCTCAGATTATTTATATGCTCCTTCATGGATGATATAGGTGCCAAGGTCAGTTTAATCAAAGTAGGTATATGGATCATTTTCATAAGCATCTACATGATACTCATCTAGAAATAGGTAAAATATTCCTTCAAGATTATAATAATCACTATTATCTATAATAGACTCTTTCTCATTGATGACACAATTCAAGTTGGAGCTTGCTTCTACATAGGGCTCAATGTGGAACCTAACAAGTGGTTGAGTTATTATGGTCACTTTTATTCCATATATTGTCCTAAAGGCCAATAAGGACCAATCATTTGAGAGGTAGCATCCTATCTTGGCTATGAAATCTCTTGAAAGGTAGATTGTAAAGTGGGTAGGCAAGTCAACAACCACAATATCTTAGAAGATGGGGAAACTAGGATAATCATGCAAGAAAAACTTCAACTCTTTGATCAATACTACTGATTTGGTAGGTGTATCATCTAAATAAATCATTAATTTACTATGTGGCTCATACTTTAGGCCTGATTTGTCAGCTAAAACCTTGGGCATCACTGATGTGGAGGCTGCATTATCGATTATGCAATTGTGAAATAGTTTATCACCCATAATTAGAGTGAGGTCAAAGGGTGGAGGTTTATTAGAATTGGTATATGGTTCCAAAATGTTATTATGGGCATTAGTAATAGCTAAATGACCATGACCATGGATTGAAGATGAAGGACTAGCATGGATAGTGGATAACTATTTTTGTAAGAGCTCATTTTGGCCAAGCATATGAAAGACATCCCAAAGAGATATAGATGCCTTGGCATTCTTCAAAGAATCCACAATGTTTAGAGAAGAAGTGATTACCTTGTTTTGAGTCCTTGGAGGTAAGGATGTTCTTGTAACTTGGGGTATTGAATTACTTCGAACAAACATTATTACATTTTGATTTGGAGGAGCTGTAGGAGTGTTAGGGACTGCCATGTTTGTGGTCATGCCTTGCTTCCTTGTAGGAGGACTAGATGAACTTGTAGGAACAACATTAAAATTTAGTATAGTCTTCCTCTTATCTCTTTTATTATCTACAATAAAAATTCCTTGGTTAAGCACATAATTATCTTCAACTAAGAAGTTGGTGAAACTTTCTCCTTGAGGCTACCAACCTTCACTTGCTTGCATTAGGACTTCACCTTCTATTGATAGTAGATGAGTGACTCCTCCTTGAGAAAATAGATCTTGTTCTCCACTTTCATTAGAATACATGAATTAAACTTATTACCATTCTTCTTGGATTATATTTCTATGCACTAGTACCATTTCTCTTATGTTGGAGTTAGAATTAAGATTATATGCATTCGAAGGATTATTGAAATTAGGCTACCCTTGACCTCTTTCTCACCCATATTATTTCCATATTGTTGATAATAGGGATAGGGATTTTTATGAACACCTTGTTGCATATTGGATTACCTAGTTTGAGCCTCTAAGGCTTGGTATCTTTCCCTCCAATCATTATCATCTTTTGCCTTCATAGGAGAATTTCTAGGATTGGTGTTTGTACTTGGAACTTGGGCAATGTTGGGAGTAGTAGTAGGAACATTAGGAAACAGAGGCATAGACACTTTTGGAGGCAATTTCCCTACTTGAATGAGGCCATTATCATCTCTAATGGTAAGGTCATATGCTTCAAGTAGAGTTAAATCAAAGGACCATGAAGTATGAACACAAATATATGGCAAAACAATGGTATGCAAATATATTTTACCTTGAAAAAAGATGCCAAATGTTGAGTATCACACCATATTTAGTTGATGTTGTCAAGACCAACATTCACCTTGACAAGTTATCTTTAGGATAGTGGTGTCAATGGGCATGCCAAAACTATTGTCACCAAATATCTCACCCTAGAAGATATTTTTCAAGCATACTATAGGATTTTGGAAACATTGGAATGTCTCTAGGCCTATGGGTTACCTATAGTATAGGTAGACCTCTAGGTTTAAGGGTTAGCTCCCTAAATTTACCTTTAAGTGCTTATCACATATACTAACTAACTATTTATGGGAAAAGGGGTAGAAATATGCATGAATGGAAACTAATCTAAGGGGGTGATACAACATAAGGATTTATACAAGATAATCATACTTATTTTACTAAGAAACAAGACCTACAACCGTAGCTTCAAAGTCTTAAGATGTTCTAACATTAGTATTTAAATATAGAGGTAATATGCATGAGATAAATCAAGGTAAGTTTAACATAGGTTAGATAGCATAATATAAGGACACTTGCACACTTGAAAGGAGCCAAATACACTAGATATACTCCATATGACCTATTATAATGAGAACTTATTACCATAAAACATGAAAGGATAAAAAGAAGGAAGGATAGATGTTTACCACTAGACCTCACCATACATCACTTTACACACTTAGACAAGATGTTTGTGAAATTAGAGAAAGATTGCATATATTATTAAAATTCAAAGTAAAACATCAAACCAGTAGGGCTTCGCCATACATGGTGTGAAATTAGCATACAAGAGCTAAAATGGCCAACACTTAGAATGTGAGAAAGGAGAGAGAGAAGAATGAAGATCAAGAGTCACAAGAATAGGTGTCAAGATAATAAAATGAGTTATGTAAGTAGGAGAATGGATTATGAATCAGAACATGCAAGGTATCTTAGGATAAATGTCTCTCAAAACATGAAAACTACTCAAATTTGGCATAGGACTCTTCCACTGCTTGTTTAAAAACTACCTTCATCATTATATTTTCTTGAGTGCTCCAAGGTAGAATAAAAATAGATGAAATCATTTCAATATGATGAGGAGGTTAATAAAAATCTCCAATGTGCATTTCATGTGTTCCTAATCATTTACATTCCTTTGAACTAGTGTTCTCACTGCCTGAAGTCATTATCATCCTTCTTTCACTCATTTTTCACACTTGGCACCAATATGGTATTCAGTTTTAAAATACAATCCATAAAAGGGGTGGTATGACACTTTTTAAGAGTGATCCTATGCTTATATCCATTATTCAGACCCTAAAAATCTTCTTAATTGAAGTTATCACCTTCTCACTTGGTGATCACTCTTTATTCACTGTGCCAGTTTAGATTGCCCGAAGTAGAGGTGTTTATAGAGGTAATTATGTGATTTTATAAAGTAATAAATGGGAATGAGTATTTATATTATGTCTCACTATATTCCACAAAGTAATCCTAACCCTTTGAAATTCTTTTATACCTAAAACACATCAAAAACTATCAAGAAAACTAGTTTTGTACCCTATCTATACAAATAGGGTACAAATAAACTTAATGGGAAGGAAAATGGGAGAGTTTTATGTAATCCAAAATAATTTACCTGACCAAAATATCCCTCTTTGATGCATTTCATTCTTTGTATTTCCCATCGGGTCATTATCAAGGGTTTTGGAGGGTTTTAAGTGATTTTACCCCTTAAGGACTGTTCATAAAAGTTTGACATTAAACCTATGAAAAAAATCCACAAAAGGAAAGTTTAGGACCCTCTCCAACATATCCTAACTCCTTATACTCCCATTATAAGCATTTATACTATTATGATCTTTCAAAATTAGCCTCTCAAGTTCTTCTTTGCATTTTATGTACCTTGTCATGTTTCTAAGCCAAGAAATGGCTTCTCTATGACCTTCTATGCAAAATAAAGTTTCTCACACACTTCATATCCCACCATGAATATGTTACAATGAATTATAATGATCATATAGTGTTAAAAATGTAATTCAAACCCCTTTATCTGTTAGGCCTAGTGAAGGCCTAGTAGGTATAACTTAACCTTTGTGGATTTGGGCCACCATGTTTGGCATCTATCACATGTGATTTATTTTCCATGTTGGTTAATGTAAACCTCAACTCTTTACATCTATTTTTAGTTATCTAAGTCTCTTTGGAACCTTCCCTTGTCATTCTTATGAAAAACCTACAGGATATGGCTCTTTGGGAGTGCCCTCTTTCTAACATAGAATAGAGGGAACTTCCCCTATTGCCTTAGGAAAAATAATTCTATGAGAGGATTGAATAGGTGATATAGACCCTATATAAATTTTTTTAGGGTATGAATATATTTTAAAGGCCTCTTAAACCCCAAATTCTCAATACAGACTTTTAGAATGATGACTATGTAGGATTTTGTGTGTGGACTATAGGTTGTTGTGTGGAACCCCTCCATAATCTATTTTTCATTGTCTTGAGAATCCCATAAGATGGTAATTATCATTTTTGGAGGCAATAAAAATGTGTTCATCATATTCAACCTTTTCCAAACTCTTTAATGTATATCTTATACTTTGATAGACTTAGTTTGCAGTCAACTATGTACTATGTTATTTGCTCAAGAGAGAGACCTGCCTGTAGGTGTGCATTGCAACATTAGACCTAGAATCATTACCCTAAGACTTTATTTAATTCCTCAAGGTCACTTTATGAATGAAATTGTAAATATTATGCCTTGATTCAGACCAACACATAAACTATTGGATTCAATTTGCATTGTCATTATATAGTCAATTGTAGATGACCATTCTTATAACAAAAAAGGTCTTAAAGATTGTATTTCATCTCTTAGACCTTCTGTTACACCTCATATGATCTATTTTAAGTATCAAAATGAGATCCAATTGGTAAATGTTTTTGTTTAGAGGATTATAATCACCAAGGTTCATCTCATGAGTTTGTAGGTACCGACAGTCAGGTTGTGGGTGACTTTTTTAAAGGCAATGGTACACCTATAGATGATGATATAGGTCAATACCTTACACTCCAACCCATTTCAAAGTTTTCTTGAGCCACTAGTGTCATTTTTACCTCAATAATATCACTTTCCAAGAATATATACTATTTTCATACCACCTTAGACTATGATATCATTTGGAAGTTCAAGATATTGCAGAGAACAATGACCTTATAAAGTGTAAGAATGTTTAGAATGGAGGCCTCCTAACATCATACTCCTTTGGTCAAACCCTCTCTCTCTTTGGTTAAGGAATCACTCCTATGATAGGGTTTTATGATGAAGGAATTCAAATTGATTTATACTCTACGTCACTTTATTATATGATAGCACAAATAATGGACAATGCCCTATTTCAGAGTCTTTAAGGTAATGGATCCCTGAAACAAACTTCTTAACTTGAACATGACTCCTCAAATCTGCCTGCCACTCTATATTTTTACTATTGGTTTCTATGAAATCCCTCAAATTTTCAACCTCTATGAATCTCTCTAACATGCTCAAAATCCTCCATGTAACACCTTTAAGTCTTTATGAGAGTAACTTGTAGATGTATATGTAGGTCATAAGGTAGTGAGGATAAGACATGGATAGTATGCATAGTGTATGGTTATCCAACTAGTTCTATACATTCTCAAGGTATTAAAATGGATCCTTTACACCTTGAAGGAGTTTAAATGAAATCAAATTCTTCATTTCAACATGATTATTCTCTTGTAGGGCACCTGTAGGTGTACATTACGGTATAGGACTATGCATATAGGAGATCTAGTTGTCATAGTCCATCATATGGCATTTCAGAGCACAATTTGATTGCTCATTATTCAAGGTATATAAGTGAACCTCTCCATTATTGTTCCCATAAATTCACACACCTCATTCACCATGACTGTAAGTGAATATATGAAGAAAGGTCTGACAATATTTCATATATGACTGCAACTTCATTGATGCTAGCCTTTGAGACCAATATTTTTAAGGAAAGGTGATTGGTATGAATTCTTAAAGGTGTAAACATCATGTCCACTTTTCTTTAAATCACTAAGGAAAGGAAAGCCTCTATAGTTGATGACCATGCCTACAAATCCATTAGTGATCTCCACTAGAAACTTGAGCTATTTGGTTCATTATTTCACCTCCACACATGAAATAAAATATGGAAAACATGAGAGAAGCATTTCCACCTCCTATAGAATTACTTTCATTAATTATTTTGTATAAACCAACTCAAACAAGAATAAAATCTATATGGTATGGGTATAAGCACACAAAAAGGAGTAAAATTCTTAGCATTAGTTCATAAAGTATGGGAAACCAATCTTTAAAATCCTAACATGAATCTTAATTAGACTAAGTGTGAGAACATCCCCTAGAGGAATCTACCCTGAAACAACTCCTGTTGTCCATACCATGAGAAAACCTATTGATCGATTTTGCATGCCAAGAAGAGCGATGGAGTAGAATGATTTTAGGCCAATTTCAAGACTTCAAAATCAAATCAAATGTGTAAGTGAACTTAGGTAATCTAAAGAGTCATTTTTTAACCTTCCACACATGCCACAACACTTGCATAGGTCATATAGCTACCAAAACTCCCTCTTTTCTAACTAATTTCTTGATCTAACTTAATACTTATAATTTTTTTAGTTAGTACTAACATGAATGACAATATTATGACATATTGGATGTTGAGATATAGTTTGGAACACTTTTATACCAAGGGAAACCGTAAAACCTTCATTAATGGCTCAAATATGACTTTATAGTGACATGAAATGACTTGGGACTAAAATTGACCATGAAAAAGGTTAATAACATAAAAAATGACATCAAAAAGATCATGGCACATCCTATAATACCCCTAAATCAAGTTTTTTACTATAAGGAGTTGAATTATTTTGACTTATGGTTAAAATAGTCAACAGGTTCATAACAACCATTACTACAACAAAAAAAGAATCACCTACATAACAATAGGCACAACCATAACCTTCCACATAATCAACACAATCAACCATAGGAAAAACAAATTATTCAATGCACAAAATACACTCACCACCTAAGAATTAGACTCACAACACAAATCCTTATCTCACTAATAAGTGCATGAACCAAATTGTCACTGAGTATGATTTGAAGTACATAGGAATCACTATGTAGGAATTCTAAAATTTAATGCTCTAGGACACACATGGAAACATTTATGAGAAGAAGGGGAAAAGGAATTATTCTTCTTGAAGGTAATTTGAATCCATCAATTGCATAACAATGTCCCATTAGTACTTTTGGTAGGGATGTTGACACCTCTTGAGTCGATGATTATGGACATGGTCATAGAGGATGAGGAAAGAAAATGAAGAAAAATGTCTATATTCTAGGAAAGTGCACTAGGTGCAAGATCATCAAGTGTAGTGGTACCATAACTACAAGTGTTAGAATAAAAAATGGGATGAAGTAGTCAGAAACATAACAAGAAAGTCCACAACAACAACTAACACACATACCGTGCACTCACATGTCTCTTAGGACATCTTTGTTAGTCATATAACACATTGTAACTTTTATCAAATTGTATGATGTTTAAAAGTAGGAATCAAAAAAATAATAAGGATCCAAACAACAAAGTGATGTCTAGACCCACGTCACAAAGTGCCAGAAGAAATCTTTAATCCCACCTACTTGCAAAAAAATGCTAATGAGTAATCACTAAGTCGTTAACTCCTTAGCTTATCCTTCCACATAAAATTATGGATTCCTTCTCCACCCCATTTACCCCCTTATCCATCATTGTCCCCCTATACCCATAATCATGTAGCCCAACTTGAGGTAGGCATTATGTAACAATAAACTACCCCACAACAACCTACATTACAAAAATAAATGCAATAATAGTATCCCCAAGGATACATTACAAATTAGAAAGTGAAATAAAATGTAAAGGTAGAGGAAGAAGATTCTTAGACAAAAAAAGAAGAGGAAAAGGCCAAACTTGAGATGGCCAGACAAGAAGAAGATGGGCTGAAGTAGAAAGAAGTAGTAGAGAAGAAGAAAAAATAAGTAGAAGAAGATTCATAAAAGAATAAGTAATAATTAGAAAAGGAGGTGTAATATGCGTATATAAATAAATATGAGGTTAACCTAGTAGCCAAGGAAGTTGAGGAGAAGCATAAAAAATCCCTACAAAAGTAGGAAGAGTTAATCAAGAAAATGGCTGAAGAGTAAGTTGCTAAGGATGTTGCATAAAAAGTAGAATAAGAAAAGGAGGCAAATATATATAAAAAGGTAGCTTCCAATGAAAAGGATAAGTTGGAGCTAAACAAGAAGGATGAAGTTATAGCCACACTAATAATTCTAAGCAACTTGAGCAAACTATGAATCCAATAGAGGAGGTTAAGGAGCAACTAATTTTTGAAGACCCATAACCTTCTAACATATCTCAAGGCTTAGAATTATCACATAGAGGTTCAAAAGAGGAGGCATAATATGATAAACCATAGATAACCAATCATTGGTTATGGGACACCAAAGCTCCACCACTATGACGCATAACTTTTATAATCTTGGTTGCACAAACTTGGTACTTGATAGCTCTAGCCACAACCTCTAATACATCACTTACTTTGGCCATAGCAAGTTAGGAGGCATCACTTGATGTGACCCAACTCACATTATCCAAGTAAATTGAGTTAATTATCATGTTATAAGAGTCCATAACATAGAAGTCAATTGAGATGGATCAAGACAACCTTCAGTTGAGGGAGGAAAATATAGATTTGCATGCTTGGTTAGCCAAGGCCCATAACATTATAGATTAAACTTGTATGTCATTATTGGTGTAAGCTTTGGGTGACCCAGTGATGTATAAATATAAATGAATCACCACCTTACTCTCTTGACTCACCAAGTATTGGGTGGCTACACAGAAACTCCAATAACTTTGCACATAGAGTCAAATATTTGAGGCTAAAACATAAATAAAAAAAATTAACTCCTTGAAGAGTATGAATAAGTCCTTGACACTACTATATTACAAGCCACACAAATTGATCACATCATGCTCAATTAGAAGTATCAATTGTAATATACTTGCAACAAAGTGAAGCTATATTTATATAAGGTAGACAAATCCAAGGCAACCATGGAAGATCATATATCCATGTCAAATCAAGTGGACACTTCATTGAAGAAGTCTCTTGCCTTAAGAGACAATGTCATGGACAAGATGAATACATGGCATAATTAGATGATTTAGAACATGTTCATTGGCATGTAGAGTCATCACTATAAAAATAGGCTAGAGGAAAGGTCATAGGACATTTAATGTAGGGTTTTGCACAATAGGACCATTTTTGTTATCATAGAGAATGAAAACATCAGGAACATTATGTAGTGCCAAACCCCTTTACACACATTAATTAGTATGGTGTGAGATGTTTTAATAGATTGAAATAAATTCAAGCAAGATATGTCACATCTAAATATCTCCCTTGCTAAAATCATTAATCAGCCCCAATTTATTTTGCCAATCCAAGTCGCACAGGAACTCCAAACTAGGAAGGTGGCCAAAATAACATAATAAGTCAATAAAATGCAACAACCACCTCCAAAACTTGACTTTAAAATTACATCATCCTCAACCATGGTTTTCACAACACCATCTTCTATGGTAATAAAATATTTTGACATAACCTAGTCATACTGCTATCTTCATAGCCTCATTCAACTCAAGCAATGCACTCCATGCCTCCACCTTCACTCTAGGTCCAATAAGGTTAGATTTTATAAATTTTGAATATTTTTAATTTAAGGAAGGCCATAAGAATTAGTTATGGGGTAATGATGGTTAAAAACTCATAAAGGGTGGCCTCCTGGCTATGTTAGGCCTCTTGGTTATGTTAATCTATTTAAAATCCACAAGGTCAGTAGATTGGTACATTGCTTAGTTGAAAATCTAAAAGAACAACTAAGTAGTGTGCAAGAGGTGAAAACCAAAAAATAACACCTTAAGTGATTACCACAAGTAGTATTTTTAGACTAACCCCTCGATGTAGGTAGCTTTATTAGTCCTAACTTTAACAGACTTCTTGTGATTCTATCTTGGGATGAGACAACTATTTAAAACCAAGAAAGTGTTGGTTGTATATATAGGAGCAAAAAATCAGAGTATGTATGAATGACAAGTGTGAGATATGTATATTTTATATATTGTATATCAATTTGTATATATTCAACACATGGTTGTATATTAAAGGTATGTAAAGACTCCTTCAAGTAAGAAATGAAAGGTCTAGAATGTCAAGTGATAGATCCTTTTGTAAGCTCTTTAAATAGTGTTCAAGTGTAAAAGAAAAATAATTTCAAAGATGAGAGGTTAATATAGATATCTAATGAGGGTTCTTCCCAATATATTTTTTTACTTGTTCCTGCATGCATGTACACTTTGTTTCATTTGAATATGCTTTGTAATTTAACAATAATGAATGTTATCTATGTTCTAGTTTTTGTTTCTCTAAATACTCACTAAGAATGAATAGAAGTAATAATCTAACTTGTTACATTCCTGTCAGCACTTTGATTATGTAATTCACTTTGGACACATACACTCAACATGTTCTAAAGGGAAATTTATAGGAACCTGTGCTAACACAGTTTGTGTATTTTAAATAGGTTGGTGATAACTTTAATATCATAGTTTTGTGTGTGTATGATATGTTATTAATTGGTAACAAAAAAGAAATGATAAAGTAGGTTAAATCTAAAATGTCATCTTTATTTAATATGAAGGTCTTGATACCGCAAAATTTATTTTGGGCATGAAAATTAAAAGGGATCGACCAAACAATAAGTTGTGGCTAATATTATGAAGTATTGAAATTATATTTTGGAGGTTAATAATGTAGGAATGTGAACCTGTAAATACACCCTTTCATATTGGTCAAAAGTTATCTATTCAACATTATCCCAATTCAAAAGAAGAGATCAAATAAATGTCTTAGGTTCCTTATGCAAGTGTTATTGGAAGTCTAATGTATGTTATAGTATGCACTAGACCAAAAATTTCCCATACAGTGGGAGTTATGAGTAGATATATGTCCAATATAGGAAAGGAACATTTTGGACTATAGTGAAGAGGATATTTAGATATATACATCACACTTTTGATTATAAAATATACTACCAAGAAACACTTGAGAAGAATAAAACAATAAATATACAAGGTTTTGTTGATGTTAATTACAGTAGATATTTTTATTACTGAAGATATACAAGTGATTATGCATTTAACTTATTTTGTGGAGTAGTCAACTAGATGAGCAAGAGGCAAGAAGTAGTTGCATTATCAACTATAGAAGCTGAGTGCATGGCAAACACTCATGCAAGTAAGGAAGATGTATGGTTACAAAGGCTATGTTCAAGTATTTGTTTCATATAAAAAGTGGTGAGAATAGATTGTGCCAATCAAAGTATAATCTATTTGGTATAGAACCTTGCTTATCATCCTTGGTTGAAGCATATTGATTTATAGCACCATTTTTATAGAGATATGGTTGAAGACAAGAAGGTGATGTTGAAAAGGTTGATAATTTGGATAATTATTATGATTCATTGGTGAAGGTTATGAATATTTAGATTTTTTTTTGGTTAAAAATATCAATGGTCATGGATACCCTTAGTTATTAAAAGTATAACCTCAAATACCTCATGGAAAATATTAAACAAATGGGAGAATCTTAGAAATGTGCTAGATATTTTTCATGATTTACATTGTACACAATTTAAACTTGTTTATACTATATATGTAGAATTTTTGGATCACCTTTTGAAGGATAGAGATAATAGCCTTGAGCTAGAGGTGATGAGAGAGGTGATAGGTCATCTCATCTAGGTGTTTAGGGGCATTTTTTAAAGGATTTGTATGGGTATTTTTGGGTGGTTTTAGCCCATGGTTTTAGTACCCTTTGTATTATAATACTACTTAGATGATTTACTATTTATGTGCCTATAAATACTCACACATGCATTAGGGAAAAGTAGAACTAGAAGTGCATTATTATATTATAATGGTTGAGTTAATGCAATAATGAAGAAGGTTGTTGTGCTGGATTTTTTCTCGTAAGGGTTTTCCTAGGTAAAAATCTTATGTATCATGTGTGTGTGCATCATTTTTAATTTTGATTATGTCTTTATATTTTATTAGCATTATTTTTCTTGTGTTAGTTTATCAATTTTTTTTCTGTTTAGGAAGAAGGTATGGACATACATAACCAACATAATAAAAGCTAATTTTTTCTAGAGTTAAATCTTTATTCATTACACTAGATTTCTGCCAGGTTCATACAAACCAAAATGTTTATCAACATAATAAAATCTTAAAAAATCCACCCCTTAATAGTGTTGTAATAAGTAATCTTTCACAATAAAGCCCATATCCTCACCATATCCCCTACCTTGATTTAATGATTTTGACGTTAGTCTTAACATAACAATGTTAAAGTCAGTTAAATTATTTTAAATCCACACTATGTAGAAGTAAAATAATTATAATTGTGTGGCTATACGTCACCATGGACCAATGGTGATAAACTACTCTAATTATTTGATACTAACAATCAATAAACAAGGTCATGAAATGATAAATCCTTCCAAATTTTATATAATGGCATCTACGGGTAGAGGGGGAGAGGTGGTAATTCTCATGCATAAATAATTAATTATGAAATTAATTTTGATTTCCATTTTATTATCATAAAATAATTTTGTTGTCACCAACATTCCTTCACTTCTTTTAGAAGTGGAGACTTCATTTTATCCTGAATTGAGATATAAATTTCGTTGGGAAATTTCATATAGTCTCAATTTTGGAAAGTAAAAAAATGAATTAGGTCAAATGATAGAAGAGAAGAAACTAAAACTGCTATCTTCTAATTTTATTTTATTTTCATAGTGGATTGGTAGTTCAATTCATAGTGTAAATCTAGTCTAGATTTTTGTTAGATTGATTGGCCACACAATAAAACCATATTTGCCCTTATGAATTTTTGAATCAATCATGGCTAGGATCATATATCCAAAGTCAACACACCACACTTTATTCCCATGCCACACATATATTTATCTAAGGTTTAAAAACTACGATGCCCCTTGTGACCCTTGTATCAACCAAATCTAAACGTAATTAGAAATAAGTTTCATAAATGAAATCATCGAATAAGGCCTCTTTTAATTTATATGATTAAAGTTATGTTTTGAGAACCCCATGACTCCATGACTATGTTTTAACCTCCACATGTCCTCTTGATATTGTAGTCTATTTAAAGTCATGTACACCTATTATTTAACTTCAAAGTATGACCATGGTGTCTTCATGTGTTGTGTTGAGGAAAAGTTTTGGATGTGAGGAAACAAAGTTAAATAAAGACTTAACATATCCAAAGACTACAAAAAAGTGTAGATGAATGCTTGAAGACATTTGATGAAACCAAAAACTAGCAAAGCAAAATCTCAATAGGCATAACTTACTTAGAATTCAGTAAAATACCAATATTTATTGATTATTATTGAATGAAATATAAGAATTACATAAGAGTCTTTAAATAAATCTAAACTCAAAATTTGAGTTGACATGTAAAAGTGAAAAAAAATATAAAAATAAAAAACTACCTAGAGTTAACCAACATTGCTATTTTTAGTAACTTTTACATGTAAGTTCACCCACTACTATTTTTAATAACTTTTATATACAAGCTTGGATGGGCCTAAAAAATTACAATTATCCCCTACACCAAAAATTCTTGATGTTGGACAAATTTAAACTCAAGTTCATGTCCAATTACAAAGATATCTAATTTTCAAAATAAGAAAAATGATAAAAAACACTAAAATGCAAATTAAATCCCTTAGATGGTCACTGATGGCCTTTAAAATATATGGAAATACCCTAACTAGAGTAGTGGGTTATGTTTGCATTCTCCTCTTTGAGATATTCATTTTGAGGTGAAAAAATCTCAAATGGGTTCTTGGTTCAACAGTTATGGCTTGTAGAGGATAGATGAGATCCAAAGACTATGAACAAATGCATTCAAATGCTTGAAGAGATTTAGTTACCACGTGATTATTATATAATGAAAGGTTTTCACACGTAACACTTTAAAAAAACATGATAAAGGAAAAATAAAAGTTACAAACATAAAAAAACATAGAGAAACCTAATGTCTAACAGATTTGTGGAATGTGAACAAATGTATTTGGAAGTTTAAAGGCATTTTGTGATGTCATGACTATGAAGTAATGAGAAATGGCCACATGTATTTCTTTGAATGAACATAGTAAATTTAAAATGATGATGAAAACTTAGAGCTCATCAAGGCCAAACCATATGGCCTTGACATACACATGAACCTAAACAAATATAAATTGAATTAATAATCTAACACATCAACATAAAATAAATTGAATATCAAAAGTGAGCAAGGAACTTTGTGACCTCCATGACCTTGAGGCTATGGGATTATGACATGTGGATGATAAATCACTAAAATTCTAACGTCTAATTTTAAAGGGTGAATAATTTACATTTCCATGTCATCTACCTATTCATTGCACCCCCCACACATATAACCTAGGTTTAAAAATGCATCTTTATGGCCCTATGAACTTCATATCAAGTGGACCCAACTGCAATTGAAATAATTTTTATAAATGAATGTGTCTATTAAAGTATATTTTAATTTCAATGAGTAAAGTTATGTTTTGAGAATACTGTAACCCTATGATTGTGTTTTGATCACCAAATCTCCTATTAATATCACATATTATTTAAAGTCACATGCACGTATTATTTAAATTCTAATTATGATCACAACATATTTATGTGTTGTGTATAGGAAAATATGGATATGTGATAAAATATAAATTGAAACAAAGATTCAATAGATCTATGGATTGCCAACCACTTGAAGACCTTCCATGACCTCGTGATTGTGATACAATGAAAGGTTACCCCGCATAACACTTGGAGTGATCATGATAAAGGAAAAAGAGAAGCTAAAAATGTAAAACAATATAAATCAAAACCTAAAGTCCAATGGATCTGTAAACTTGTATTTCCCAAAATTAGTCACGCTCATTTTGTGGACAACCCATACGAAACTTGTCCATTTCGTAATCTACACTTTAGGTTCATCATTTGAGACAAGATTTTCTTGATCTCAAGTGAATTTTTTTGACATCCTAGGAAAGTTTACAACATTCCCTCACTATGATTTATCAAAAATCATAAAACCCATTGTAGTCTTTATCTGATCAAAATGTCAATTTTGATCATTTTTTGGGTGTTAGTGAATTTTTACTTTGAGCATGTAGGGTTGATGAAATTTTCCACCCTTACATGTTTTTTTTTGTTTTTTTCTATCTCTCTTGTGATGGTGGCCTTTTTTGCTGCTTTTATATGATTTTTATTTTTTACATGCATCGGTGGCAATTTTTTCTGTCAATGCATGATCTTACGTCAGCACATGTCAGGGCATCAAACTTTGCTACCTGAGAAAAGATCTCCCAAATCTCAAACTTCAAGTAGCATTAATGGCCACGCACGCCAAGTTTTAAAATCTTGTTTTGAGCTTTTAAATTCTTTTTTTTGTCATTTCTTTTATCTTAGAGTTTCTTAGACCCCTCTCCGCAACCGCACGAATGAACGAAGAGTTTGAATTTGCCATGGCCAGGCTTAGGATTTTGAGCTTACCAAGTAAGTTGTTTTTCCACTTCTAGGTTTTCATTTGTTTTCTGTTGAATTTTGACTTTTCTTTCCATTTTGATTTGTCTTCTAAGTCTTCGACCTTTGTTTTTCCCTAGGTTTTCATTGTGTGTATCTAATTGGCTTAACCTGACTAAGGTTTTACCCTCCATCTGGTTGAAACCATCTTCCATTAACTTGGCAAGGGTGGAAAAATTTTCCATCTTCTCCTAGTGAAAACTTAGCAACTAATTCTACATGTAATGTTTCCAAAATATGCCACTCAAATATTACCCCCATTTCATGAAGTAGTGGCTAATTCCACCGCTTGGACATCAAAACTTTGATTTTCTTGTCGTATGCCATGTCGACATTTTTTTCCGTTCCTACATGCAAATGACATGTAACCATGGTAATTTTTACTGCCTCTACATAATTATGAGTTTTACCTTGCATGTAAGGGTGAAAAAATTTATTGCTGATGCAAATGGTCAATATCCTTCACATGCAAGGGTGGCAAATTTTGCCACCCATGCAAACATGCTCTTAAATTTTCCTAACTCTAGGATATTTTCAATTTTGCTTTTTTGAGCCCACTTTCCTCTAGTTTTTTGGCCTGCTCACATTTTATCCCTTTCAAGTGCATCCCTGTGGTCATGATCATCAACATGCAGTTTTCCCAGATTGCCAATACTTTCCCTAATTACATGATCATGACTTTTTATTGTAGTTTATTTTGTGGATATTCTTTCTTCATCGACATCCTTTTGGTAAAAACTTTTTTTGAGATGACTAAGTTTTCTTTGAAGAAGTCAAAAGTGATGAAGTATAAATATCAAGGTATTTTTCTAATCACCTCAGTTACTACTAATATTGATGACATTAGAGATACAAAGATTGATCATGTAGACATGGTTGAGTTAGTGAAATGAACTAAGTCAAGCAATCCCAGCTCTAAAATGAAGAAGATAATTGATATTAACATTCATTTGGTATCTTCTTTCCTGATAGCAGCTCACAACATGAAATTTGTTCTTCAGTGTGCTCAATTTTATAATAAAGATACTAGGACTATGTTGGATGCTAGTGGCAAGGTGATAATCATACTAGATCCTGAATTCATTAATAAGGTGTTTATGTGCCCTCATACTATAGAAGTGATAAAGCTTGATTTTTTTGAAGCACAAAAATAATATGACAAAAATCCTAAAAAAGCAAAGAAGGTAATCAATAATAAATGGCTCAAGATGTCAAGGGAAAACTTGTCAAGGTGGCCACAGAGTTTTCTGAGAAGTGACTTTATAGAAGAAGTTGGTGATCTGATAACTCTTCTCAATAGGGTAAGAGGTTTTCCCTCTTCCTCATAGTTTCATGAATGGATGTATCTCTTCATCAAGGTATTACTCCAAGGCAAACAAACCATCTTCTAGGGAGAACAAATTAGTAATGCTTTACACGAATAATTGACGAAGGTATCCACTACCTTCAAGTTCTAAATGACTTCTTATCTGGTGTATATTGTAGCTTTAATGAGAATCTTTCTAGGTCTAACATCAAAAGGAGATAGGAGAGTAATCCCAGTGTATCAATACTACTCTCAATTAACATTGAAATGTTGTATTCATCATTTCAAGAGAGTAAATGATGCTTTCTTTGTAGTATTCTTATGTCTTTTTTATCCTCAACCAAAACAAAGAAGAGTGTCAGATGAATCTTGGATAGTGGTAAATTATTTTGGATGCATATTCTTATAGTTTCCTTCTTTCTCATACCTGAGGGATGGCTTTTTCAAAGGTCATCCTTATATGCTTCTAAGATTCCCCTCAGACAAATTAGTCTTAATGGAGTTATGCAGATAACTGATTGTCATGCATAATAAATAGATGGAGCTCAAGAAGCTTGGTGTCAGATTCCTAATTGAAATTGGTAGGTATTCAGTATTAACTGCTGTAAGGGCTAGAGTCATGGAAACTGAGATGCAACTTGTAACCATGAAGTGATTTAAGAGAAGACAAAATTTTGACTACAGGGGTGTGAAAGACATAATCAAGAGGAAAAACCAATTTCATGAACCTATGGTAGAATATGTTTGGGTAGATTTGAGAATAGAAAAAGATGTTAGGAAAATAGACTACAATAGGTTATCTCTTGAGTAGATTGAATATCTGGGACTTGCTAATATTCTTGAGCATCTAGTGGATGATGGAGAGTTGATTAATGATAAATATAATACTAAATAGATTTTTAATGCCCCTCTCCCTCCAATCCAATGGTCCCAAAAAGAGCTGACCTCTTTGAGGAAAAGATTTTAACCTATATTGATAAACACCAATAATTAGCTAGTAAATAAGGGAATTGCTTTGAAATAATTCCTCACAGGATCAGAAGCTGAGATTCAAAAGGAAACAAGAATAAAAGAGGAGAATAGGATGAAGAACAAAATTTATTTTCTTTCTTCTTCCAAGCCACATAAGCCTAAGACCATATTTGTGATGAAGAAGTTGAAAGCTATAGAAAAAGAATCTAAAATAGAAGATATGGAAATTGAGAAATAGAGCATTGAAGAACCAACAACAAAATAAATAAAGATTAAAGATAGGCCTAAAAATCAACAAGAGGAGGAAACTTTGTCCCCATAAGAAAATGTACAATAAGAAATGGGAGTCTCTTCTCCCCTACCTGACACACCTGTTGCAGCTCCTTCGTCTATTTCTCCTATTAATGTTCCATCTTCTGAATCTCCATCTCCTTCCAAGATAATTTTTGACAACCCTCAAAACACTTTTGAAAATATTCTCCATTCCTCAGGGTTTATTCTTAGTTTGTCTTCCCCATCTTTTTATATTGGAGATACTTTTACTTTTGATCACTTAGTAAAAGGTGCAGTTTTTACTAACACTCCACCTATTGTTTCCACTACTTGTGCAAGTGCAGCTTCAATGACACCAACAATAGAGATAGATCTTAATGTGAGTACTTCTATGATTCCACTATGGTTATCATATTATACACTAAAAAGGAAGAAACAAGCCATCTCTCCAGGTGACTTTGATTTTAATAAGTTGGTTCTTGTAAAAGTTAAGACCCTGAAAAAGCCAAATATTCTCTCAAAGATACTTGGGGATAAGGGACACAAATTCCTAGAGATTACAAGATCTCCATAGGATGCAACCATGGATAATTTTGATATAAATAATTACTCTATCTCTAGAGTTGAGTTAGGAAAGATAACTCATGAAAGTGCCAAGAATGATATGTAGTCAACCATGGACATCCTGATTCAAAAATTTGATAAGGAGAAAGAAATGAAGGATCACTACAAAGCAACGGTGGAATAGTTGACTGCAGTGGTAAAAAAAATCACTTTGAGTATAGAAGTAGTAACTCATAAATTTGTTTCTATGGAAGACCCCATTATTCAAAAAGTAGAAAAGACTTATCTCAAAGGAAAAATACTTGAAGAGTAATTGGACAGGATGCGTGCACAAGGAATTTCCTTATTTACAGAGCTATCTGAGAAAATATATAAAATGAGGAAAATAAGAGCATAACTTGATGATCTCATTGAAGTTTTTTTTCAAGATATTGAGAGCATAGAAAAGAATCATGATAAATAGGTGGAGATGAGAAAACTAAAAAGAAGCACTCTAATATCAATTGGCATCATTACTGATAGGGATTCTTATACTGAAACAAAAAGGCAATGACATATAGGAGCCATGTGCTTAAAGATTTTATCAATGACCTTAAATCTATAAGAGAACTCATTGAACAAAGTGATTTCAATATTTTGCATAAATTGGAGGAGAAACCTTTTAAACTTACATCACAAGATAATCAATTTCTCTCTGCAGAAGAAATAATTCAAGAATTTGAAGATATGTTCCAGAAATAATTTGAAAATAAAACATTTTCTATAACCTCTATGGAAAATATCTTGGATAATCAATTGAATCTAGATAATTTGAAAACCAAGTTAACTAGTCATGCAAAATCAGTCACCACAATAAGAGATGCCATAGTTAGAGCCAAGATGATTTTTAGGAACATTGTTAGTCTAGATAGTATTGGGATGCAAGCAACTTTCACTATGTATGATGGACACATGAAGAAGGATGGTGATATGAATTGAAGTGATAGCTTTTTTCCTTAATTTATTTTCTATTTTTCAGATTTTCTTTTGAAACAACTTTGGATATTTTTACATATACTTTTTTCATATGTAATTACATGTAAAAAATAGGAAGTCCCAAGTCAATAAGGACTCTTATTTTTTAATAGGTCAAAGTAGTTAAGTTTTTGCTAAATTTTCTCAAGGCCTCTCCCTATAAATAAAGAGGGCCTCTTTTGTAAATGCATCTTTTTTTAGTTATTGAAACAAAACTCTGCCAAATTGAAGAGCATTTTGAGACTTTGAGTTCAAATTATAAATCAAATTTTAACAAGTAAATGAGAAAGCAAGTGATATTTCAAAATTTGTGTTGAAATAACTTTTATTGTATGGGAAATTATTCTTATGTAATTTTCATAATACGATCTTATCTATTTTATTAAATAGTAGTGTGAGTGAAAATAATCTGGGAGATGTTCTAAAGTTGATTGTGGAGACTTTATGCTAGAACAATTATCTTTAGTTTGTGATTTAGTGTTTTAAAGCAAAGGATATTAGAAAGACTTTAAACTACTATTATCTTTTGTGATCATATATTTTGTTTTAGTTTTCAATGAAGACTTTGGGTTACACTTCATTCTATTGTGTTCTAAGTTATAAATCAAAAAAAGAAGCAACAATAGACTTTGTGCTCTCGTGGGTTTGTTAGTTTTTAAGTCAAATATCAAGAAAGTGTTCTTTTATTTTGTAAACATCATTTCTAAAAAAAGAGAAATGGATGATGTGGTCTCACCCCTAAATTAATATTTAATTTATATTAATTTGTGATAGTTTATAGGGAACCTCCTCTTGCTGAGAGGAGAGATTTATCTCATTACACTGTGGCTAATATAACCATTTTGTATTTAGTTAGTTGATGACAAAATATTCACCCAATAGTTTTTTTTGACTCCACTAGGGAAAGAATGCACAATTTGAAGCCTCATGCTTCAAGTTAAAGCATTTCCAATTCTTTTCCATTTGTTTCAAAATTTTGTTGAGTATAATACATTCTAGCAGATCTATGGTATACACAAAGTTAGAGAGCTCAAAGTATTATTAATCTTGTATTTGGGTTGATGCAACAAAATAATTTTGATCTCTTGCCTCTATGATCTCACCTTTAGTGAACTAGGAGTTTTCCTCCTACCAACGTCAGGTCTTCAATCCCAGATGAAGCTTCTAGTTCTAGTGCTAGTAGAGTTTTATCTATTCATACTCCACAAAGGTTTATTATCCCACCTTTTAATCATCATATCATGGCAGCCCAAGGCCCTTGGGGTAACACTTTTGGCCCTCTAAATTTAACTCCACCATTGGATGAACTACCTAATAGTTTGAGAAAGAATTTTTCCAAGTTCTATGGTGATGAAAAAATTCACCCTGATGAACACATTGCAACTTTCTACATTACCTGTAGTGTGATAGGCATTGAATATGAAGATGTAGTAGTAAGGATTTTTGTAGAAACACTACAAGCCGCTACTGTAGATTGGTTTTATCATCTTTAAGGTCAAACTATAACCAATTGGAACACTCTCAAGACCAAGTTTGAGGCTAGGTTCAAACCCGTAGAAGATGCACATGCCTTATTGGCTCAGCTTACACAAATGAAGAAGGAGCCTCATGAGCCTATGTGAGACTTCATTTCTAAATTCAACAAGCTGAGGAATAGGATTCCTATAATCACTCAGCCAACACCAAAGAATCTTAAGTGCTTCTTTGTCAATTCTCAGCTTTTCAAAGTAAGTTTTTTGTTAAGGTAGGTTGGCCTTATAGATCTTCCTATAGCTCATATTTTGGCTACCAAAGTTGAAGATGATCTTATCCTTGCAAGTAAGATAAGAAGAGGTTCCAACAAAAGTATATTTTCCTCTTCTACTAAATTTTTTTCCACAAGCACCACTAATCCTATGGTGCAAAAGTTAGCAAATGAATTGTTAGCTCTGAAAAGGCAAATGTCCCAAGGTACGTGTGCTCCTCCTTCTTATCAAGATATACCAAAGAGGACATTTCCCAACAATTCATATCAAGGCAATGCTATTAAAAATCAAGGGAAATCCAATCATCTTCCTCCTACACAGGGGAAACTTACCATCAAAGCACCACTGATTAACTCAGTAGTTGGTTATTATAAAGCTAAACATGATCATTATTTATAACCTAATTTAGACCAAGAGAATGATGCTAATATATTTATAGAAGGAGAATAAGAATTAGCTGGTGACTCCAACATTGGTTTTCTGAATTACCAAGATGAAGCTAAAAAAGGAGAAGTGTATGATGGAGCATATGCTATTTTTACTCGGTCCCAAAATTAGTCAAATCAGCAAGTTGATAAGGGAAAAGTAAGAGAAGAATCTCAACCAGTGATCTCAATTGCTAAACAGGGAAATTTGTTGTCTTTCCAATCAAAGGACCCGGTGAGCAATAAGCAAGTAACTACATCTAACAATCATGTATCTTTTACTTTCATCCCTCAGACTAGTACCACATCAAATAAAATCAAAATGATAGATTTCCTTCCTTTATTTCTAGTTCATTCTAGTTATTTTAAATAATAGATCATGCTAGGAAGATCAAGATATAAATGTCTGAAGTTGAGTATTTACAAGCTAATCCTAAACAATTTGATAGGTTGGCTGAATACATCAAAAACAAAATTGTCTTTATAAGACAAGATTTTTCAAAAGTGACTCATGATTCCTCAAAAAATAAATCTACCTAAAATAATCTTGTCACTACTCCCCTTGTTACCTCTAAAAAATAGAACCTTTCTATGTTTCTTTATTGGTAAATAGTCACAAGTTGAGTAATTACATAATAGATTCTAGAGCCTCTGATAATATTATGCCCGCCAAAGTAGCAAAATCTCTTGGTTTCACCTTAACTAAGACTTTTGGAAGATATTTCTTCATGGAAAATAAGCAAGTACCACTTTAGGGTCAAATTAAAGACGCTTAATTTGAATTTGCAGCTTTTTTAGATAAGAGGATTAAGATGACAGTCCTAGTAGCTAATGTTCCAGCTTCTTATGGCATTCTGCTTAGATGTAATTTTTTCAAGGATGTAGATGGGGAGTTGAACATGGATCTATCTGAAGTAAGGATACCTATTAAAAGCATCATGCAAAAGTTACTTCCTAAGAAGGAGGCCAAATATATTATTACCCAAATGGTAAATCCTAAAGCTCAAAATTTATTTGAATCCTCAGGAATGGATAATTATTTCCTGTCCACTAAAGATGTTTTTAATGAATCAAAAGAGTTTTTAGATGAAAGTTTAGGCGAAGGCATAATAATGTTATATTCTTCTCTCATTAATGAAGAGGAGTCTTTCGATTGATGAAATTTAAGAAAATCAAATTCTAATGAGGTTTGGGTTTTAGAATTTGATGGTAGTTGTTCCTCTACCAGCTTTGGAGATGGAATTGTTTTGATATCCCCACAGGGAGATATTTTTCCTTTCTCATACAAGTTGTAATTTGACAATACCAATAACACTACCGAATATGAGTCATTGTTTCTCGAGTTGAAAGCTACTCGTGCTAAAGGTGTTAAGATTCTTCATGCCTGAAAAGATGCTAAATTGGTGGTTTGTCAAGTGAGAAATCTATATCAAATCAAAAATGAAATATTGTAACATTATTGCAATCATGTATGGGATTTTAATGAAAGTTTTGATGCTTTCAATATCTCTACGGTACTAAGAGAGTTTAATGATTATGCAGATTCGTTGGTCATCTTCACAACTCTCATGGCTCCTCATAAAGATTTCAAAGGAAACAAATACACTATTGAGTTGGTCTTCAACCAAGTATACCTAATAATGTTGATCATTGGTAGGTGTTCAATGATGATAATCAAATTATTATTTTCCTGGAAAAGATAGATAGTTTTGAAATAGATTCACAAACTGGTAAATATTTTTTTCAACTGAAAGGGAATAAAATTACAAAAGGTTTGGTTTCACTTGAAAAGATATTTGATAAGCATGATAGATATATTAAGCAGTAACAACAAATGGATTCAAGTTCTATGGAATTTGAGCAAGTAAATTTGAGTTTAGAGACAGATCCCAAAATGGTCAACATTGGGAAATGTTGCACTAACGATGAAAAGTTTAAATTCATTACTATTCTTCATCATTATATTGATGTTTTGTAATATTCTTATGATGATTTTAAGTCCTTCAAGCCTAAGGAAATTTAGCATGAAATTCCCCTTAAAGTTGGGTCATTACCTCATAAGCACAAATAAAGGCAATATAACCCCAAAATATCAGGTACTATCCTTTTTGAGATTTAAAATATGTTGAATATAAGGATAATTTTTTCAATCCATCATTCTACTTAGATTGTGAACATAGTTCTTGTAAGGAAAAAAATAGAGAAATTCATATTTGTGTTGATTTCAGGAATCTCAACCAATCTTCTCTAAAGGATAGCTACTCTCTACCCATCATGGACCAAGTATTTCAAATAGTAATTGGTTTAGAAATATTGTCTATGTTAGATGGTTTTTCTAGATATAATCAAGTGGAAGTTAATAAAGTAGATCAATATAAAATTGCTTTCACTATGCCTTGGGGCACATTTACATATCGTAGAATGCCTTTTGGTCTAATCAATGCTTGTGCCACATTATAGAGAGTAATGGACTTGGCCTTCAGAGATGAGATAGGAAAATTCATTGTGGTGTATTTTGATGACTTGACTATTTTCTCCAAACATCATCCTGATCATATGCATCATTTATGATAAGTGTTGGAACACTGTCAACAAAATGGTATTTCTCTCAATCCTAAGAAGTCAGTTTTTGGGGTTACAAAAGGTAAAATTCTCAGTCACATTGTATCTTGAAAAGGTACTAAAATTGATTTAGAAAGAGTCAAATCTATTCAAAGTCTTACTCTACCTACTAGTAAAACTGCAGTTCATTCTTTCTTTCGAAAGGTGAATTTTTCGCGAAGGTTCATTCCTAAATTTGTAGAGAAAACCCATCACATCATAACCATGATGAAGGGTAAGGCAAATTGGAAGGCAAATTAGTCTTTGAAGATATCAAGAAGGCTATTGCTCATGCTCTAGTCCTTATTTTTCTAGACTATACTAAAGATTTCATAGTATACAACTACGCTTCTAAACATACACTTTTAGCCATTTTAGTGCAGCAAAATGAAGAAGGTATGGGATCTTCCATATCATTTATGATTTGTCCTCTCAAAGATCATGAATTGAAATATTTAAATATGGAGAAGTATGCTTATGATGTGGTTAAGGCAGTAAATCATTTTTGATTCTATATCCTGAATTCACATACTATTGTTCTAGTGCCTGACACAATAGTTCAACAGGAGTTTGACACTAAAAGGGGTAATTAGATTGATAATATCCAAGAGTTTTATCTTGATATCAAACTTACTAATCTAGTGCATGGAAGAGGCTTGTGTCAATCGATTGCTAATAATGTACCAAAAGAAATAGGAAATGAAGAAGTAGAAGTTGAGGACATGCTAACAATTTTGTTTGTCACTACTACTGATGAGTTGTATTCAAATATCACTCATTTTCTTACCTATGGTGAGTGTCATACCCATCTATCTTATAAATAGAAAATAACTATTAAGTTAAAGGCTTCTAACTATGTCTTCTGAGACAATGGTTTGCACAAAAGAATCCCTGATGGAATATTTCTTCATTGTGTGGATAAAATGCAACAAAATAAACTTTTAGAGTCTTTCCACAATTTAGCTTGTGGAGGACATTTTTATACACCTATGACATCTCACAATATTCTATGAGTCAGATAATATTGGCCTACACTTTTTCAAGATGTGTACAATTGGGTACGTAGGTGTGAGTTGTGTTAATAGTTCATTGGAAAACCTAAGTTGGCCACATTACCTAACAAGCCAGTGGTGATTGAAGAACCTTTTTAGTAATGGGGTATCAACCTCATTGGCAGTGTGAACCCACCCTCAAGTGTCGATCATGACTATGTCCTCACCACGATAGACTATTTTACCAAGTAGGTGGAAGCCATCCTAGTTAAGTACACTACTTTGAAAGTGGTATGCAAATTCCTTAAAGAAAACATTATTTCCCAATTTGGAGTTCTAAACAAGATTATAGTAGACAATGCCACTTTTTTCTCTTTCCATGAGATTAATAACTTTTTCTATAAGCATGAGATCATTCTTTCCCACTCCTCAAACTATTATCAACAAGGAAATGGTCAGGCTGAATCAAGTAACAAGAATCTGGTTACTATTGTCAGGAAACAGGTAGATGAGAATCAGAGAACTTGGCATAAAGCATTGTTTGATGCTTTATGGGTAGACAAGATTACCCCTAAAAGGGAAATAGGTATGTCACCATTTTAGCTTCTATATGATATGAATGCAGAGATACCAATTACCTTGGAACTACCAGCACTAAAGTTAGAAAAGGTAGTGGAAGATCAAATTTTTGAAAGTTCTATTGATAAAAGGATCATGTAATTAACTGAACTAGAAGAGCAATGAACTATGGTATTGGACTATATTGCTGAGCATCAAAGTCAGATAAAGAAATTATTCAACAAGAAAGCAAGGATTCGTGAGTTTCATATTAGAGTTCATTCAAGTCTTGTTGTGGGACAAGAAGAGAGAACCAAAAAGAATGCATGGAAAAATTGATTCCTTGTGGAGAGGTCCTTTTACCAATCATCAATTCTATGGTGGAAATAGCTTCTTCCTATAATATCAGGATAGAACACCATTTTTTCTACCTCATAGTGGGCGAAATCTGAAACATTTCAATCCTTGAAGTATCAGATAAGTTCATTTATACATTTGTATAGTTTTATGTTTTTATTTTTGTATTTTTATTTAGATATTTGTGTCTTTTTATTTTTGGTAACTTGATTCCATATCCCAATGGCATGGATGAAGGCACTTAAAGACTAGATTCTACTCCCTTCAATCATTTCAAAATTTAATCGATGGAAGTTTCCCAGCTGGAGCTAGCTATTGTTTCCAAAATTAGCCATGCTCATTTTGTGGACAACCCATATGAAACTTGTCCATTTCATAATCTACACTCTAGGTTCATCATTTGAGATAAGATTTGCTTGATCTCAAGTGAAGTTGTTTGACATCCTATGAAAGTTTACAACATTCCCTCACCATGATTTCTCAAAAATCATGAAACCTGTTATTGTTTTTATCTAATCAAAATGTCAATTTTGATCATTTTTTGGGTGTTAGTGAATTTTTATTTTGCACATGTAAGGTCGGCAAAATTTGCTGCCCTTACATATTTTTTTAGTTTTTTTTCTCTTTCTTTCTCTTTCAACGATGGCTTTTTTTATGTTTTTACATGATTTTTATTTTTTGCATGCATCGATGGAAATTTTTGCCACCAATGCATGATATTGCATCGGCACATGTTAGGGCGTCAAATTTTGCCACTTGAGCAAAGATCTCCCAAATCTCAAAGTTTGAGTATCATTAATGGCCACACGCATTGAGTTTTAAAATCATTTTTTGAGCTTTTAAATGCTTTTTATTTGTCATTTATTTTATTTTAGATTTTTCTAAACCCCTCTCTATAACTGCTCAACCGCATGAATGAAGGAAGAGTTTAAATTTTCCATGGCCAAGCTTAGGATTTTGAGATTATCGGGTAAGTTGTTTTTCCACTTCTAGGTTTTCATTTGTTTTCTACTAAATTTTGACTTTTCATTCCATTTTGCTTTGTCTTTTGAGTCATTAACCTTTGTTTTATCTTTGTTTTGCCCTAGGTTTTCATTGTGTGTATCTAACTAGCTTGACCCGACTAAGGTTTTACCCTCTACCTGGTTGAAAACCATCTTCCATTAACTTGATAAGGGCAGCAAATTTTCCCACCTTCTCCAAGTGAAAACTTAGCAACTAATTCTACATGTAATGTCACAAAAATATGTCGCTCAAACATTACCTCCATTTCCTATAGTAGTGGCTAATTCTGTTGCTTGGACATCAAAACTTTGATTTTTTTGTCATATGCCTTGTCGACATTTTTTGCCACTCCTACATGCAAACATGTAACAACAGTAATTTTTGCCACCTCTGCATAATTATGAGTTTTCCCTTACATATAAGGGTGGAAAAACTTGCCACCAATGCAAATGGTTAATATCCTTCACATGTAAGGGTGGCAAATTTTGCCACCCATGCAAACATGCTCTTAAATTTTCCTAACTCTAGGATATTTTCAATTTTGCTTTTTTGAGCCTGCTTTCCTCTAGTTTTTTGACCTACTCACACTTTAGCCTTTTCAAATGCATCCCCATGGTCATGATCATCGACATGCGATTTTTCCAAATTGCCAATACTTTCCCTAATTATATGATCATGAATTTTTGTTGTAGTTTCTTCTATGGATCTTCTTTCTTCATCGACATCCTTTTGGTAAAATATTTTCTTAGATGACTGAGTTTTCTCTGAATAAGTCAAAAGTGATGAAGTATAAATATCAAGGTGTTTTTCCAAACACCTTGGTTATTTATAATGTCGATGACATTAGAGATACAAAGATTGGTCATGTAGGCATGGTTGAGTTTGTGGAGAAAACTAAGTCAAGCAATCCCAGTTCTGAAATGAAGAAAATAATTGATAGTAACATTTATTTGGCATCTTCTTTCCCAGTAGTAGCTCATAACATGGAATTTGTTCTTCAGTGTGCTCAGTTTTATAATAAATATACTAGGGCTATGTTAGATGCTAGTGGTAATGTGATAATCAGACTAGATCCCAAATTCATTAATAAGGTGTTTATGTGCCCTCTTGCTATAGAAGTGATAAAGCTTGATTTTGTTGAAGTACAAAAATAATATGACAAAAATTTTGAAAAAGAAAAGAAGGTAATCAATAATAAATGGCTCAAGATGTCAAGGGCAAACTTGTCAAGGTGGCCACAGAGTTTTTTGAGAAGTGACTTTATAGAAGAAGTTGGTGATCTGATAACTCTTCTCAACAGGGTAAAAGGTTTGACCCCTTCCTCACAGTTTCATGAATGGATGTATCCCTTCATAAAGGTAATACTCCAAGGCAAACAAACCATCTTCTAGTAGAACAAATCAGCAATGCTTTACATGAACAATTGATGAAAGTATCCACTACCTTCAAGTTAGACATGAATTTTTATATGGTGTATATTTTAGCTTCAATGAGAATCTTTCTAGGTCTAACATTAGAAGGAGATAGGAGAGTACTCCCAGTGTATCAATACTACTCTCAATTAACATTGAAAAGTTTTATTCATCATTTTAGGAGAGTAAATGATTTTTTTATTATAGTATTTTTATATCTTTTTGATCCTCAACTAAAATAAAGAAGAGTGTCGGATGAGGCTTAGATAATGGTAAATGATTTTGGATGCATGTTCTTATAGTTTCCTTCTTTCTCATATCTGAGAGTTGGTTTTTTCTAAGGTCATCCTTATATGCTTATAATATTCCCCTTAGACAAATTGGTCTTAATGGAGTTATGCAGATAAATGATCATCATGCATAATAAATAGATGGAGCTTAAGAAGCTTAGTTTCAGATTCCTAGTTGAAATTGGTAGGTATTCAGTATTAACTACTGCGAGGGCTAGAGTCATGGAAATTGAGATGCAGCTTGTAACCATGAAGGAATTTAAGAGAAGACCAAATTTTGACTACAAGCGTGTGAAATACATAATCAAGAGGAAAACCCAATTCTATGAACCTATGGTAGAAGATGTTTGGGCAAATTTGAGAATAGAAGAAGATGTTAGGAAAATGGACTACCACAAGTTATCTCTTAAGCAGATTAAATATCTTGGACTTGTTGATATTCTTGAGCATCTAGTGGATGATGAAGAGTTGATTAATGACAAATATAATACTGAATAGATTGCTAATGCCCCTCTCCCTCCAATCCAATGGTCTCAAAAAGAGCTGACCTCTTTGAGGAAAAGATTTGAACCTATATTGGCAAATGCCAATAATTGGCTAGTAAATAAGGGAATTACTTTGAAAGAATTCCTCACAAGATAAGAAGCTAAGATTAAAAAAGAAATAAGAATAAAAGAGGAGAATAGGATGAAGAAAAAAAGTGATGTTCTTTATACTTCCAAGCCACATAAGCCTAAGATCATATTTGTGATGAAGAAGTTGAAAGCTATGGAAAAAGATTCTGAAATAGAAGATATGGAAATTGAGAAACAGAGCACTGAAGAACCAACAATGGAAGAAATGGAGATTGAAGATAGGCCTAAAAATCAATAAGAGGAGGAAACTTTGTCTCCATAAGAAAATGTACAATAATAAATGGGAGTCTCTTCTCCCCTGCCTGACACACCTGTTGCAGCTCCTTTGTCTATTTCTCCTATTAATGTTCCATCTTCTGAATCTTCGTCTCCTTCCAAGATAATTTTTTACAACCCTCAAAACACTTTTGAATATATTCTCGATTCCTTAGGGTCTATTCCTAGTTTGTCTTCTCCATCTTTTTATATTGGAGATACTTTTACTTTTGATCACTTAGTAAAAGGTGCAATTTTTACTAAGACTCCACCTATTGTTTCCACTACTTGTGCAAGTGCAGCTTCAATGACACTAATAATAGAGATAGATCCTAATGTGAGTAATTTTATGCTTCCACTATGGTTATCAGCTTATACACTAAAAAAGAAGAAACAAGCCATCTCTCCAGATGACTTTGATTTTAATAAGCCGGTTCCTATAAAAGCTAAGACCCTAAAGAAGTCAAATATTATCTCAAAGATACTTGGGGATAAGGGACACAAATTCCTAGAGATTTCAAGACCTCCATAGGATGAAACCATGGATAATTTTGATATAAATAATTACTCTATCTCTAGAGTTGAGTTAGGAAAGATAACTCATGAAAGTGCCAAGAATGATATGCAGTCAGCCATGGACATCCTGATTCACAAATTTGATAGGGAGAAAGAAATGAAGGATCACTACAAAGAAATGGTGGAACAGTTGACTACAGTGGTAAGGAAAATCACTTTGAGTATAGAAGCAGTAACTCCTAAATTTATTTCTGTGGAAGACCCCATTATTCAGAAAGTAGAAAAGACTTATCTCAAAGGAAAAATACTTGAAGATTACTTGGACAGGATGCATGCACAAGGAATTTCCTTACAGAGATATCTGAGAAAATAGATAAAATAAGGAAAATAAGAGCATAACTTGATGACTTCATTGAAGTTGTTTCTCAAGATATTGAGAGCATAGAAAAGAATCATGATAAATGGGTGGAGATGAGAAAACTAAAAATAAGCACTCTAATATCAATTGACATCATTACTAATAGGGATTATTATACCGAAATAAAAGAGGCATTGACATATAGGAACTATGTGCTTAAATATTTTATCAATGACCTTGAATCTGTAAGAGAACTCAGTGAAAAAAGTGATGTCAGTCTTTTGCATAAATTGGAGGAGCTACCTTGCAAGCTTATGTCACAAGATAATCAATTTCTCTCTATAGAAGAAATGATTCAAGTATTTGAAGATATGTTCCAGAAAGAATTTGAAAATAAAACATTTTCTATAACCTCTGTATAAAATATCCTAGACAATCAATTGACTCTAGATAATTTGAAAACCAAGTTAACTAGTCATGCAAAATCAGTCACCACAGTAAGAGATGCCATAGTTAGAGCCAAGATGATTTTTAGGAACACTATTAGTCCAGATGGTATCGGGATGCAAGCAGATTTCACTATGTATGATGGACAAATGAAGAAGGATGGTGATACAAATTAAAGTAATATCTTTTTCCCTTAGTTTATTTTCCATTTTTCAGATGTACTCTTGAAACAACTTTGGACATTTTTACATGTACTTTTTTCATATGTAATTATATGTAAGAAATAGGAAGTCCCAAGTCAATAAGGAATATTATTTTTTAATAGGTCAAAGTAGTTAAGTTTTTCTTAAATTTTATCAAGACCTCTCCCTATAAATAAAGAGGGCCTCTTTTGTAAATGCATCTTTTTTTAGTTATTGAAACAAAACTCTGTCAAATTGAAGATCATTTTGAGACTTTGAGTTCAAATTGTAAATAAAATTTTATCAAGTAAATGAGAAAGCAAGTGATATTTCAAAATTTGTGTTGAAATAAATTTTGTTGTATGGGAATTTGTTCTTATGTCCTTTTCCTAATACAATCTTATATGTTTGATTAAATAGTAGTGTGAGTGAAATTAATCTGGGAGATGTTCTAAAGTTGATTGTGGAGACTTTGTGCTAGAACAATTATCTTTAGTTTGTGATTTAGTGTTTTAAAGAAAAATATATTGGAAAGGATTTAAACTACTATTATCTTTTGTGATCATATATTTTGTTGTAGTTTTTGATGAAGACTTTGGGCTGCACCTCATTCTACTGTGTTTTAAGTTATAAATCGGAAAAAGAAGCAATGATAGACTTTGTGCTCTCGTGGGTTTGTTAGTTTTTCAGTCAAATATCAAGAAAGTGTTCTTTTATTTTGTAAACATCATTTCTAAAAAAAGATAAATAGATGATGTGGTCTCACCCCTAAATTAATTTTTAGTTTAGATTGGTTTGTGATAGTTTATAGGGAACCTCCCCTTACTGAGAGGAGAGATTTATCTCATTACACTGTGTTTGATATAACTATTTTGCCTTTAGTTAGTTGACGATAAAATATTCACCCAAAAAAACTACAAATAAATGCTTTAATAAGTTTGAAGGCATTCTATGATCCTGTGACTACAAAACAATGAGAAAAGGACACATGTATTATTCTAATAACCTAGTAAGGGAAAAAAGATGATGAATACTTAAATCTTAACAAGGTCACATCATTCAATATCTCAACCCATGGCCACAACAAACACGTGAACCAAATCAAATATAAAGTGAATTAATAATCTAACATGTTTGTGGAGAAGAAATTGAATATCAAAAGTGAGTGAGGCACTCCATGATCTTTGTGACCTGGAGGATATGGGATTATGATACATGGATAATAAATGACTAAAATTATAACATCCAAAATTTTAAGGGTGAATAATATGATATTTCATGGCACCTATGTATTCAATATGTTAAGGAGTGGATTAAATGTAACAACACAACAAAAAAGAGACACTTTGTGTCTTTGTGACTCTATAACCCCTCAATGATATCCACATGTTTTATTTTGATGTCAATCATACTTTATTTCTTTTTTATGGATGATCATGACATATTCATTGGTTGTGTGTAGGTAAAGGTGTGAATGTCAATTGATGTAAAGTGATGACCAATGTTCTAATACATCTGGGGGCTCCCCACAAAATCATTTGGAAGATTGGAAGACTTTATAATCTTGAAATAGTGATGCAATCAAGGATTGTCACATATTTAAATTTCATTGGATACAATAAATGCCAAAGGCAAAGAAAAACTTGGAACTTATAAGGACTCACTTCATAGGATGTCACCATATAGATAGGAGATATGTAAAGGAGAGAAGATATTTAAATAAGGGAGAATATAAAGTGAAGTAAATAATCCAATGCATCCACAAACAATAAAGTGTCACTCAAAATGTTGAAACCACTTTGTGACTCCATTACTTTGAGGCAATAAAAATTTACCCATGTGTCACTCAAAATAGACATAGCAAAGGTGAAAAGGTAATGTAGATTTAAAGCTGAGTGAACACACACGATGCAAGATTATGCCATGTGGCCATGATATATGTGAATATAGAGAGCATTCAAACCAGAGCAAGCATAATGGTAATTTAATATTTTAATGCATATACATAATGGAAAGTGAACAAGGCACTTTGTAAAGTCCATGACCTTGAGGCTATGAGATTATGACATGTGGAAGGGTGAGTTTATTTGTTAAGATTAAAGCCATAGACCTAATATTCACTAAAGTTATAGCAATAAAAATTGATGGGTAAATTCAAGTTATATGTCATTAATTCACAACAGTAAGGGGTGAATTATATTGGACATAAAATTCCCTTTAGAATTCAAAATGAAACAAAATTATATATGCATAAATTAATCCCAATTATTATAGTTTGAAAGTGACCTCCATTTTGAAAATTTTCATAGTAAAGACAAAGATATACATAATCATCATTTTTAAGTTCGATAGAATAGAGCCAAAAAAATTCACACATGATCACTACTTTTATCAAAAAAAAAAAAAATTGCCACAAGTGTACAAGAAAACCCTAATTTGATATTGTAGACAAATTTCATATTGATCTTAAATGATTCTAAAATTGCATTCAAGGGAGAAGTGGCCCTTACAATTGAGCTTTAGTTCAGAAGGCTAATTATAGGTATGACATAAGTGGATGAGGATAAATAATTGTACATGTAGGCCTAAAATATAAATCAAATGGTTGGTTGAAGTTTCAAGTGGCACTTTGTGATTGTGTAAAAGATAAGTTTGAGGGACTAGGAAGTGGAAGTCATGCCTTAGTTGTCTCTTTAAAGCTAGATAGGTCTATGTAAAGTTAGGAAGAGATTTTATAAAGATAAAAAGTTTATTTTAAATAAAATTTGTTCATTTATAATGATAACCATATGTTTATTATGATTTGGTAGTCATAATTTATAAATCACAAAATTAATTATTATGTCCTTTGTGCCAAAACATAAAAAATTAAACTAAATCTCTACCTATATAAATGCCATGTTCTATGGGCACATTGAACTTTCATAACCAAGGAAGAAGATCAATACCTATGCTTAAAAAATAGGCAATGATTATATCAACTATGGCTGGCCTCAAATAGGAAAATTTTGAAAAATAATACACAAACTATGAGTTAAAAGATATTCACCATATCAATAGTGATAAAACACTAAACATATAACAATTGTTTTTGTTATTATTTTTTTGTCATCAATATATGATTTTAACATTTTACGATTTTTCATGGGTTCTATAATTAGATACTCATAAATTAGAGTGACTTTAATACACAACATTTCATAGAACAAGAAAAACAAGCAAGTTGAATCTTGGTTTTTCTTAAAAAATTAATAAATTGTGGCTACTTCTAAACAAACACTGATTTAATTTTTCTTAATTATTTAAAAACTAAAAAATCATTAATCATGTCATATAAAAACAAGTGAAGACATAAAAACACATAAAGAATGGACGTCCCATATTTATGTAAACAAACAAAACGAAAAATATTAATAAGCACAATTTTCTCATCTTACAAATAGAAACCCTTATCCATTACAAAGGAGCCACGTGAACAAAACCAAGTTGAAAACAATAATATATATATATATATATATATATATATATATATATATATATATATATATATATATGCAAGATATATAAAATGAAACATGTTTCTACCTTGTGAGACTTGCCAGATTTTCCCAAAAACAATGCAAATGCCAATAAAAACTAGTGAAAATCATCACAAAAATGTTAGGGATCTCTCCTTTTAAAAACAAATAAAAATATTTCTAGATGAAGTAAATAATATAGCATAAAAATGAGCATGAAAAGTAGAACAACCATTAATCCTCTGCTTATGTGAACAACATCCACAACTTTTGCAAGGAATCAATCCTGATAGTAGTGAGAATTAAAGACAAGCCAATGAAACCCAAAAAATCTTGGACTGTGGTTCCTATGGAATTTTATTCCATGTGACATTTTTTGATTTTCCAATAGAAAAAATTATTTTATTTAATTTTAAAATAGCATGTAGGTGAGATAAATATTTAACCCAATAGAATTTTAGATAAATGCTAATTTAAAATTTCATTTTTAACCATAAATTATATCCCATGTTTACCCAAGAATTTGGATAAGTGTAGTTGAGACCTAGAGTGTGCATGTAAGTGATATATAAAGACAAAGATAGGAGACAATGATCAAAGTTATTAGAGAGTGGTGTGCTTAATCCTAACATCTCCAGGCATGCACCCAATGAAGATTGCCATCAAGGAAAGAATTAGCTGACAAAACTAAGTCCATGTGCATATAGGACAAAATAGTAGGATCAAGACATGCAAAAGCCATGTGTATCTAGGAACCATAATGGAGATCACAAAGGATAAATGACAAAAGTATAATAGATGACTTAATTTTTATAGATAACTAGAAAGTGGTGGAAGATGGTGTGGTAGCTGACCTAGAGCAGAACATTGTATTAACTTTCAAGTGGGAAACAAAGACATTAATTATTGATTGGTGGTAGTTGAGCTATTTAGTGTCATGTGAGACTAAGAAATTCCTATAAAAATCAAAATATTGGGAAGGGACAAGAGAGTTGCAGAAGTAAATATATGTCATCAAGATATTGTTAGAGTTATAGAAGAGAGTGATGTTGACCCCATAATTTGGATAAGTGTAGCCAAAACCTAAAGTGTGCATACGAGCAACAGATAAATATAGAGATAGACATCAACATCAGTGATCAAAGGGAGTAAAGAGTGGCACACACAAACCTGACCTCTTCATGTGCATGTAATAATGAATATTGTTAGTAAATCAATCACTAGCTAGTAAAACTAATTCCACATGCATATAAGATAAGATAATAAGATCAATACATGCAAAGACCAAGTGCATCCAAGAAATACAACATAGATAGTAAAAGATAGATAATATAATTATAACTAATAATTTGGTTTCTAATAGAAAATTGGGAATTGGTAGAAGATGACATGATAGCTGACCTAGAGCATAACACCATATTAACTACCAAGTGGGCAACAAAGACATTAATTTTTTTTGGGTGGCAGTTGAGCTAAAAAGTGTCATGTGAGACTAAGAAATTCCTATAAAAGGTAGAGGCTTGACAAGGGACAAGAGAGTTGGATAAGTAAGGAGATGTTGTCTAGATATTATTAGATTTCTATAAGAGAGAGATAGTTAGTCAAGTAAAGTAGCATGATTAAGTGCATGTGAGCACCTTGTAACCTCTATAATTATGGACTAATAAGTAATGAATAGAGTTATTAGTGATATTTTTTTCATTATCCTTGTTATTATTGTAGAATGATGTTATATGTTGTTTGCATTAGATGAGCGATTTACTTATATTTAATGATGTCTATTTGTGATTTTATTAGTATAAGTGCATACTTACTACTATGCATTGCCAATAATAGGTTATAGAAGACTTCAAGTAATATTGTGTGTGCAAGGTGCACGCATGATTAAGTAAATAAAACCATTACCAACTAACCCTAACCTAGCCTAGTGTCCCTCTTTGTGCCTCAGGTGAGCATGCAAAGAAACTTGCATGATATGTTGATGCAAAAATCAGTAAAGTGTAGGGATGTGTGAGGACTAGTATGTAGGTGACCACTAGACTAGATCAATATTTTGGTTCCATTATCATGACTGGTAAAATTTTGTTCGGATAATTTATTTAGACAAAATGTTCAAAGGAATTAAATCTTTTAGGCCTTTTGACAAGCCTTTTCCTTCGTAAACTTCCTTTAAACAAAAATTCTGAAGGAATTCTTTCCTTTGCAAATTTTCCTTAAGGATTTTGGAAACGGTCCTTCTCTTTGAAAAGTGCCTTGTTTTTCCTTTGAAAATAACTTCCCAAAAGGAACAACCCCTTCGGACTTCTTGCCAGTAACCCTTAGGAATTATTTATAAAGTCTACTACCCTTTGGAGTTTTGTGAAATGCTCTTTTAAACAATGTAATGAACCCTTCAGTCTTTTAAATGTCTCCTTTTCCCCAAAACAATCCTTCAGACTTTATGGAATGGTCCTTCAAACTTTTTGTCACCTACTCTTCAAAATGAATGAAGTGCGTTTTGGAATTTTGGAATAGTCCACTTTCCAAAGAAAATGCCCTTTGAGAAAGTTGTAAAGGTCCTTTTGGGCTTGAAATATTCCTTCAAAAAAATTGTCATGGACCCTTCAAGAAAATTACTTCGAACAAAAAGTTTGAAATAATTCACCTAAGTAAAAGGCTTCGGACAAAAAGCCCAAAAGAAATATACTTAGTGAAGGACCAAAACAACCCTTTCAAAATAATTCATTGGTGAGGACTTAGCCAAAAGATTAAAGAATAAATCTATCAAAAGGAAAACACTTGGTTTTTACATGTAATAGACTTCATCTTTGTATAAGAACACTTCTTGCATACTAGACATAAACAAAGGTATAGACTCAAACACTTTTTTGCAAATAGGGGTGCCCAATTTTGGCCTAAAAGGCCAAAATTTGGTCAACAACAACCGATCACATCAATTCATTTCCAACATACAATAATTTATCTCATGGAAGGTAAAGTCTCTTTTTTTGGTTTCATTTGATAGTTACTTGTATTGTTCACTAGCTCTTTAAGTGCTAGGCTAGAGGTGTAAGTTTTTATTAGTGTGTTTTGTTTGATTTCTTTCATACTAACACGATACTAATCTCTCTTTTTGGATTACTATTGATCACATAATGGCATGCCTGATGGGACTCATACCCCATAAAGCTCTTCATAGGGCCTCTCAAAACCTTTTGATAACATTTTTCATGCATTTTTTTTATTTCACAACTAAAAAAGTGAAGAAATTAAGCTCTCAACTGAGACATGCAGTTTTAAACCTATAAAAGGCAATATTTCACTATAAGAGTCAATTTTTCAAGAGTTAATTTTGTATGCAAAAGTCCTTTTTACATCTGGTAAAGTTGGTTTTACTTGCTAGAGTTGGTATTGCTTGCTATAGTCAGTTCTCCATTGGTAAAGTGCACTTTTGCTTTGCTAGATTTTATTTTGCCTGCAAGATGTAGTTTTTAAACTAGTAAGTGTAGTTTTATACTTCCAAAATTTAGTATTTCACATGCTCACAAAAGTTAGTTCTGCATGTTATATTCAATATTGCACTTGTGAGATGCAGTTTTACACTAATAGATGTAGTTTTGTAGGGAATAGTCAGTTTTGCACTAAGATATGTGGTTTTGCATAGATAGTTGGTATTGCATTTTTAAAAGGCAATATTTCAGTATGTAAAAAAAAGATAAAAACTTGAGATCTCAATTTTAATTGTTAGTTGCTCATTTGCTTTTGGGATTTTAAGCAAGCAAACCTCTAACAAATTATAGGTCCTAAGGTGGAGAGAGCAAAATTTAAGCATGGTTAAATATTACACTATTTTATTTAGTGATTAAAATACACTTAGTTGTGTTCATTTCTTAGTTATTTTTTTTAAATATTTTTTATAGGTGCCAACAAAGCCAAGGGGATAAAATTTATTTCTCACTTCACTTAGTACTTTAAAAAGAACACAAATCCTAGACTAAGTGCTCTTAAGAGATTTTGTTTTTATTTGTTGTGTGTTCTTAAAAATCAAATTTTGCATGTATGTTCTCCCCCCATCCACTTTAGGGAACTCGGGTAACCAAAAGTACTTCATTCATTACCTTATTTCCTAGTCCAAGCCTAGAAGGAATGTCATCTATGCTCTCCCCAAGTTTGAATAACTTGGGTGATTCAAAAAATGACCCTTAAATTCCTAGTTTTATTTATTTATTTTATGTACTTGGATTGTGAGTGGTATTTCATCTCCTCCCCATAAGTTTTTTATGAAAGCGTTGGCCCAAGATTTCATCTCCTGACATCATTTTAACCCCACTCCATGATAGGGTATATAAATCAAAGCACATGATATTGTGATTGCCAAGGGACTAAGTGACTATCCTCTCTTATCATAATAAAAACTTGAATCAAGTTTGGTTAAACATCAAACTTCATTAAGAAGTACACAAATGGAGTCATTATGCAAAGGAATAGACCCTTACATAGTAAGTTAGTTGGGATGAAATCAGTTGATGTGATTGCATCTCTAGAGTTAACCACATTTGAGACCATCAAAAATGTGCAAAACTTATAGGTTTTAGGTAAACCCCACTTTACACAAAAATGTTATCAATGTAGGGTGAGTATCATGAAGTTCCATATCACCGTACGAATTCTTGAGAGAATAAGGGGCCTTTAAAAAACCCTACCTTTCATGTGCATCTAAATTTATTAGATTAACAAATTATTTCCTCTCAAGAAAGATTATATCAATAAAATTTGACAATATGAAAGAACCTTGTTATTTTTCTAGGGATAGGATGATACACTTAGGTGTTTTTTATGTCTATTTATTTTACTTGCATTATTTTGACTCAAAAACTATTTTATTTGTCAAAAATATGTCAAAACAAATCATGAACCAATCACATTTTTTACACCCCTTTAGCCTAAAGAGGTGTTATTCTGCCCATTTGATACCACACTTTGCCTTACACATTTTCAAAACATTTGTGTTTGTGTCACTTGTTTGATAGGGGCATCATTATGCTACCCATTTCATCCCAGATTTTTTATCTTGGAGTTTTGAAACAAAAACAATGTCATACATTTTGAGAGAGATAGCATCATTATGTTACTCGTATTATTTCAAAACCTTTAATTTGTGTCAAATCAAGTTTGAAACCATGTATAGATTTTGGTCTACAATTGGTATTGTTATGACATCCTTTTTTGTCTAAAATTTTGTCTATTTGAGAACCCAAGTCTTCTAAACCAACTTCAAAATTTGTCTTGTGAAGTTCAGATTTAAAATTAAGCTGTTTATGCATGTGACTCACTTAATTTTGGCTTAGGTGTTTACCTCTTACTTTTGAATTGTGTAACTTGGACTAATTCCTTGCTTGTTTTAAAGATCTTTTTGCCTAGATTTAGGAAGTGGTCTTATTTTCTGTGTGCCTTGCGTATATTTTGTTATTTAGAACTAAGGTCAAAAATCTCTTTTTAAGTACAACCTTAAGTATGATTAGTTTAAATTTGAGTCTTTTTTATCACTTGGGATTGAATGTTTACTCATCATACTTATTTTTACTTACTTGAGATTGAATTTCCCAATTAGTTTTAGGCATGTGCCTAAGGTCCAATGTCTTTTACCAATGGTCAAGTTTGTGTTTTGGATCCATGTGCCTAGTTTGAGTCTAACTATTGTAAATTGTTAGATTAATTGCCTTGTCATTTTTACCTCAACCAAGTTATTTTCAAGTCTAGCTTTGTGCTTTGTTTCCAAATACCTAGATTTTAGTTTTCATTTTTGACCAAGTTTGTTTTCAAGTCTAGATTTGTGCCTTGTTTCCAAAGACCTAGAATTTTCCATCATTTTTAGAGTTTGTTTATACTGTTTGGACCTAGCTTTGTGCCTTATTTCCAAAGACCTATAAATATTTTCATTTTTAGACCTAGATTAGATTTATTTTAAACACTTTTCCAAGAACCAAGATTCAAAACTTACTACTTTCTTGACCATTTTTGTGTGAAACATTAGACCTTGAGGACATTTTAGACCAAGTTTATTATTGCAAAATTTTGGAGAACAGTTCCATTCCTAGGAAAATTTAGACCAAGTTTCTAGACATTAAGTTTAGACCATTTGCCATTTATACCACATTGTAAGAATTTTAATAACTCTATACCTTTTCTTTGAAATATGTTAGTCATGGATTTGGATATGCCTCACTACACACATAGTGGAACCATGTGCAATAGTGATTATGAAAACATGGTTTCAAATAATGTCTTTGTTCAAGACCCATATGGTGATGATGTAGTTTGTGAGATGGATACATATTCTCTTTAAACTTCTCATTATGTGGAATAAAGTCAAGATCTATAAGTAAACTACTTGGTTAACACACCTCCTTATCCAGGTCAGGACCTAGAAAAAATAGCTCAATACCTTGTTAGTGTGTCATCTATCATCAAACAAGTCCAAAAATAGCCTTAAGACATTACCATGCCATCAATATATGACCCATACTTGTTCAATCATCACTTGCTTGAAAATAAAGATGAAGTTTGAGTCAGAGCCATAGAGGTAGGGGCTAAGTTTCTAGAAGACTTCTCCCATGAAAACCTACCTAGTCTAGTCAGAGTGTCAATAAATGTACTTTACACCCAAGCTATCATATAGTCCTCTACTAGTTACCCTTAAGTGCTCATGTCTATTTCATGTCAAGATCTAAATATGATTACAAGAGGAAAGGGCCCCATGGAGGACTAATTTGTGCAAATGTAATAAGAATATCAAACTTATCTTGGTCTAGCATAAAATTTTAATGTCATAGCCATATTGAATGCTCCACTTATAGAACTAACTCCTTCAATAAGAGTGTCAGTTTATTTTATAGGTTAAACTAATATGGGTGTTGACCCATTTACCCAAAATACTTTGATTGGTGACTTGTTTAATGTCACATTTATCAAGGAAGTGACTGTAGCCTCTACTCAAGACAATGTGCCAAATACATTGGATAACATGCAAGTGTCTTCTAATTCAGGCCAAGGTGAGTTAAATGTGCCAAAAAATAATCCACAACAACAAGTGCCTATGTTCAATACCATGAGTGTTTCCCAATAATATAAGGTAGGAATGCCTACTTCCCAACCACAACAGGGTAATCCCACTCCTCAACTAGCTACTTCTTCAAGCATGCATAACAGGGGATAAGTAATTAGGTGCCAACCAATGTCTTGCCTCAACAAGTGATGTTATCCCACCTAAATAGATGATGGATAATACTCCATGACAATAGGCATAGTCTAATTTGCCACTACAGTAGAGGTAGAACACTATGCCACATCAATAGGGGGCAACAAATGTTCTACCTCAATAGGTAATGATAAATATACCCCAAGAGTCACAAACCAATGTACCCCAACAATCACACACATTGTCTAATCAATAGTTTATTTCTATTGGTTATAGACAAATGTCAAACTCCCAGCAAGCATTCAGTTCATAATAAGTGTTTATTCAATAAAGAGGTGACAATATCCAACAAGTACCTATTAGGATATTGTTGCCTTTTATTCAACAAGTACCTCAGATTAAAATATATGACCTTGGTCAATATCAAGACCCCTTTATTCATTCAAGTTCAACTAGTCAACAAAAAGTCCCTACTCAACCTTAGCAAGTACATTATATTTCATAAAGCCATATCTTTCCATCACAACCTCAATTCCCTCAGACCCAAGGCCATATACCAAATCTAAACTAGAATACTTACCAATAATATATGTAATATCAATAGCTATGTCCCAATCTATAGATGCATATTTCTAGTCAATTCATCCATCAAACCAACATTACACAACATTCCATACCTCCATTATACTCAGTTTAGGTAATCCACCTTTGACCACCTAGACATAACCACAACTAAATGTGCCATCAAATGTATTGGCCTAAGAACTAAAATGGATGAAGGATGCAATTGCATCTATTCAGATAGTAAAATAGACCAAGAAATTCAAATTAGATGGCGTGTGTTCATACATGTTTAAAATGGAGTATCTTTAGATACCATTTCCTCCAAGTTATGAACCACTAAAATTTGACAAGTACAAAGGTAAATGAGACCCTAAAGGGCATCTAATAGATTTATTTGTCACTTGTTAGCTATTGGCCTATAGTGACATCTACCTACTCCTTCTCTTTCCTTGGAGTCTAACTGGATAGGCTTTGGTGGTTCCTCAATTTGGCAAAAAATCCAGTATATGAATTTGATAATCTCTCATATAAGTTTGTGTAACATATCTCCTAAAATATTGAGCATGAGATTTTATTAGTATATTTGATTCAAGCAAAGCAAAAATTTAGTGAGAGATTTATAATCTTCTTACTTAGATGGAGAGTGCTTACTAATCGCTTCACCCATAACCTACCAGATAAACAATTGGCAGTTGTGTTAACCAAAAATTTACACATCAAAATATATTACCACTTGGAGATTCAATGTGCACACACATTCAAGGAGATCACTGAGAAAGGCATACATATCAAAAAGGTCCTTATTAATAAAGGGATTATCAAGTTGACTTCTTCAAACTAGAATCAGAGCCAAAACCAAAATGCAAGCCCAAGTCAGGACCTTGGCCTAGTCCAAGCACAAGTGTTTGCACTAGCTCAAACTAATAACTATGAAAAATCCAAAGCATACAACCACAATAATAACATTGTTGATAATGGAGTAATTGAGTCACATCATGTCCAAATAGTGCAGACACTTTCTACTTAGTCTATGCTACATTTACAACTTATTCTACATCAATAATCTATCTAGCAAGTGCAGCCTACACCTCAACCTAGACCAGGTCCTCAAATGCTACAAACACCACCCTTATAAACCCCTCCTCCAAGAAGAAGACCCACTCCTAGAGTTTTTAGAGACCTTGGTAAACCCATTGAAGTAGTATTTCACAAACTATCCTTGACTAATATGATTAGTTGGCCGATTCCAAAACACTATCCTAAGGGTATACCATATCCAGATTGGTACAAAGAGCATGAGTTCTATGAATACCATCATGTTCATGGACATTATATATGTTTTTGTATGTAGTTGAAGCACCTTATTAAAAACACATTCTAAAATGGAGAGATTAAATTGGATAATAGAACATCTAATTCCAATAAAAATTTGGGTATTTACCAAAATCCTTTTCCACAACATAACAATGTTAATTAAAAATATCAATAATAAAGACCATAAAAATAACAAAAATAATAGTATCATCAATAACCCCAATAATAACAATAGCATTAGTGGCTGCAATAACAATGTCAATAACTGAATGGAAGGAACCGAGGCCAAAATAACAACAACCAACAGACTTACCATGTAGTTGCACATGACTACAATAAATTTGTAGGTCATATTTTGAGTGGGCATGTTTCTACCATTACCATAAATCCTAGACCAAATACTAACAGACCAGGACCGTTAGCTAACACTACCAATACTAGTAATCCTTCCTTAACCTGTGACTATAGCCAAGCACAAAAACAACCAAGGATTACCATTTTGAGACCTTATGCAAATAAATATTCATTGCCTCGTGACCACAACCAAGCACATTAGCAATAGATAATTATCCTCTCTGGCACATCTCCATCGTTTTCTAGTTACAATGGTCTTGTATCTAATCCAGATTGTGTAATCATAACTTGACGGTCTAATATTATCATCCCAAGCCCGTAACCTCCAATTAATAAACTTATCCAACCCACTTTGATGGCTAAGAACAATCCACTTACCACTATTAAGGAAAAGATGCATGATATTATGGAACAACTCTAAAAGACACCTGCACAAATTTCCATCTTGGATTTTTTGTGTATATCTACCCTTCACAAGAATATCCTTATAGAAATTTTAGACTAATCTCAAGTTCCAAATGACATAACCCCAAAAAAATTCCAAGCTTTCTTTTGACACTTACCACCAGGCCAATAATTAACCTTCAACCAAAGTGATATGTCATCTTTTGGCCCTCTCCATAATAACTCATTATACATTGAAGTTGTCATCACGTAGCACAAAGTCAAACATGTCCTCATAGAAAATGGATCGGGCCTGAATATTGTGTCTCTAAAGATAATTAAGCATTTAAGATATACAACAACCAACCTTTAGCTAGAGACTATTACTATCAAGGCCTACAATAATGAAGAGAAGTAATCACAAGAAACCATAAGTTTGCCAGTAACTATTAGGCCTTTAACCCATGATACACTCTACCATGTTCTATACCTACACTTATCATACAATTTAATTTTGGGTAGACCATGGATACATGAAATTTTTGCAATCCCTTCAACATTGCATCAATGTATCAAGTTTACTCACTCAAGGATGGAGGTAACTGTCCATGGATATTTACATCCATATGAACACTATAAGCATTTAGAGGTTGAATATGAAAGCTACAACTACTATTTTGGCCTAGACCTAATACCCAAGAAGGAAAAATACAAAGAGATACTTTTTGCATTACCAGAGCTAATTATATAGACCCTAATAGCCTTACCTAATCTTCACATGTGCCTCTTATTGAAATGTTTAATCATTTTATCATTTCGAACAATGGTCTAGGAGAGTATTTTTCCCATGACACATTCCATATTTCCAAGATTCCACAAAATCCCAAGACCTATGGGAGACCAAAATTTAATCCAACTTGTATGAAATGGTGATGAAAACAAAAAGAAAGCTTCATTGCCCAACACTTGTTATTTTCACACCAACCACTAGCAAGGAAGAGGACCCACTTTACAATGATGATTCCTAGTTGTGAAATGACAAATTAGATAATTGTAATCATAGTATAAACTATATCATCCCTAACAAGATCATGGATAACCAAGCATACAAAGGTAGAGTCCTAGGGGCAAATCAACAGGGTATTCTTGAACCCATTTATATAACCAGATACAAAGTAACTTATGGTCTTAAATTTAAACTACCTAAGGGTGACCCCATGTATCTTATTTGTGTCCCAACACCAACAACTAGTTATGATGATGTTGATAATAAATCATAGTCTGATCATAGCATATATGAAGACCTTTTCAGCACCAACCTATTTAACCCATATACCATTTGCACTTTTACATTAGTGACCCAACATTCCACACTTTCCCTTTATCATCCTCAACTTATAGACAAGGCCATAAAAAAACCATAGTACCATTAGATGAGTTTGACAATGATGAGGCCTTTTGTGATTTTATAGGCCTAAGAGACTATTCCATTGGGAGACCATAAATAAGGGTTCTCTATCAAACTAGATCCTATAGCCTATTTTGTAGAGCGGGTGAACACCCTTAGCCAAAAACAAAAGAATAAAACATTGAGTTCCCAAAGTGAAAATCTCCTTGAAGTGATTTTAGACTAGGTTAAAATTAAATATAAATGCTAGTCTTTTCATGAAAACATGTACCAGGCACCACTATATGAGGGTGTTCACCTTTCTTCGAATGAAGCTTAGGAGACCACCAATGGTGAACTTGCTTTTGGGTTTGATTTTAGTATAGAGGAACAACATTCCTTTAATCAAATTGTTTGAGAATGTCCTAAAACATTTGTTACATATCCATTACTATCTTTAGGTGATTTAGATTCATCTTTCTTGGGAGAGCTTGAAGAACCAGTTTGACTAGAGGACTTTTCCATTGTTGGACAATTCACATCCTTGCCAACTATTCTAGAAGATGGCTCAACTCTCCTAGTAGAATACAATATAGAAGTCAACATTGGGACTCTCAACAACCCAAAGTAGATAAAATTAGGTGCATCCTCACTGAGGATAAATGTGAAGTTTTTACATCCCTTTTCAGGGAGTTTGTTAACATTTTTGCATGGGCCTATTCAGACATGCCTAGTTTGGGCCCTACCTTGGTTGTACACCATCTCATTATACATCCTAATTTAAAACCTATAAATCATAAACTAAATAAAATTCATTTTCATATAGATTTGTTAATTAAGAAAGAGTTGGAAAAACTCTTAGAAGTGAGATGCATCAAACTGATCGACTATTCAAAGTGGATCTCAAACATTGTGCCTGTTAGTAAAAATATAAAAGGGATCAGAATCTACACTAATTTTAGATACATCAACAACGCCTACCCCAAGTAAAAATTTCATCTACTGAATATTGACATGATGGTTGACTCCAAAATTGGGTATGAAACGTTGTCCCCCATGAATAGATTTTCAAGATATAATCAGATCAAATTATGCTAGAAGACCAACATAAAACAATGTTCACCACTCTTTGGGGAATGTTTTCTTATCAAGTTATGTCATTCAGCCTCAGGAATATGGGTACCATATACTAGAGATTTATGACCATTATATTTCATAACATGATGCATTATATTATTGAAGACTACATCGATGACATATTGGGTAAATCTAAGATTCATGCAGATCATCCAGTCATACTATGAAGGATATTTGAAAGGATTCATGAGTATAAGGTTCAAATTAATCCTAAGAAGTGTGTCTTTGGTGTTAATTTAGGTAAATTATTAGGCTTTATTATCTCTGATCAAGGCATTGAAGTTGAACCTACCAAGGTACAAACCATTACCAAGATGTCACCACCTTGAACTTTGAAGCAACTCCACTATTTGCAGGGAAAAATCCAGTCTTTTAGATGCTTCATTTCATAGTTGGTCAATAAATGTCATCCCTTCACTCATGTATTAAATAAAGGTGTTATATTTATTTGGGATGAAGAATGTCAGAAATACTTTATGCACTTGAAGGAATATGTAGCCAATAAACCTATTCTATTACCACCAATGCCAAGGAGACTATTTCTATTGTACCTATCCACCACTGACAATACCCTAGGAGAAATTTTAGCTCAACATGATGAAAATGGGAAAGAATATGTCATGTATTAACTAAGCCATACATTGGTAGCATATGAACATAACTATACACCAATAGAAAAAGCTTGTTTAATTATGATTTTTATAGCCCAGAAGCTGTGTCATTACATGCTTAACAATAAAACCATAATCATTACCAAAGTAGATCCACTCAAGTATCTACTATCAAAGACATATTTATAAGGTTGCATGGCTAAATGGATCATGTTCTTTAGTGAGTTTGAAATTGAGTATGTTAATCAGAAGGCCATAAAGGGATAAGTACTTGTAGATTAGTTTGTTGAAACTCCCCTTTCATATACTAAACCACACACTTTTGCATTACCACATGAGTCCATCATGACCATCATAAAAATAGCCCCTAAGGAGCAACATTGGAAGTTATATTTTTATGGGTCTTTCACATATCATGGATCAGAGGTAGGCCTACTATTTATAACACCAGAGGGGGATCTCATTCCCAAATCATTCCGTTCAGCATTCCTTATACTAATAACATGGTTGAATACAAATCACTCAATTTAAGGCTTCATCAAGTAGTACAATGGAACATTAAACATTTTATGGTTCATTGCGATTTGTAATTAATCATCAATCAGGTTACAGACTAGTTCCAGAACAAAGATGATAATTTGGTACCATACAAGGCCATGGTGGACATTCTCAAATATCATATTGCCGATATATAGTTTGAAAACTTACCTAGGGCTAGTAATAGGATAATAGATTCCATGGCTAGCATTGGTCCTTTCATCTGTAGCATAGACAAGGCAAAAGACTATTTGTTCCTCATTCAACATCTTATAGTGTCTACTCATGAACCTTTGATCATTGTAATTATTTGTGATATTATTGGTCCTATTTCTATTTTCTATTCAAACCTATATAAGTACCTTCATAACCAGGTCCTTCCACCAAAATTTTCACATAAACAACAAAAATCCTTTACACACCAATCCTCTTGATATACCCTACTTGACCTAACCCTTTATCATAGAATATTTAATGGAGCTCTACTTCATTATTTGAATTCGATAGAAGCCACATTAGCATTGAGGGAAGTCCACAAAGGAGTGTGTGGAGCCCATACTAGTGAGGTCATACCTACAAAAAAATTACATATTGGTTACTATTAGCCAAACATGGAAGCAAATGCAACTACTTATGTCAAAAGACATAAAAAATATTAGAGGCATACCAATTTGATGCATTCTTTGTCTAGAACACTCAAAAAAATGTTTACACCATGGCCATTTTCAACATGGGGACTCAATCTCATTGGGAATATTATCCCTACCTCATATGATGGCCATAAACACATCCTCACCACCACTAAGTATTTCACTAAGAGGGTTGAAGGTATACCCCTCACTTACATGACTAAAAAATAGATTTCCAACTCATTTACCACTATGGTATCCCATCTGACATTATATTTAATAATGATGGATCATTTAAAAATAAGAATGTCAAATCATATGTTTTGAGTTTAACATCACCCAACATTTTTCCACTGCACATTACCCATGAGGTAATGGCCAACAGAGGCATATAATAAGACCATTGTCAATATTCTTAATAATATTGTTGATGATGTTGGCCATGATTGACACTTTTAGATATTTTGTGCCCTTTGGGCATATCATACTAATTATCATACTCTAATAGGAGCTACACCATATTCCCTTATCTATGGCACTAAGGCCATTCTTCCCATTGAGGTCAACTTGCCTTCTATGTGTATCTCATTGAAACACATCCTAGATGATGAAGATTACAAATTTATTTGCCTGTAAGAGTTAGATTTACTAGATGAAAAGTGCATGGTCATTATAAAAAACCTTTAAGCACATCAGAATCGGTTACATGGTCAATATAACTGGCAGGTCAAACACAAAAAGTTTGAGCTTGGTGATCTTGTCCTCAAAGAAAACCAAAAGAACACTAAGACCAAGAAAAAGAAGAAAGGTAAGTTCACACCTAATTGGATAGGCCTTTATGTCATTGTTGTCAATTATGGATCTCAATCATACTGACTCACTACACCTTACAAAAATAAACTTGATGAGTCTATGAACATAACACACCTCAAGCGTTATTTCTCTTAATAAACCTAAAGTATTATCTATGGGGATCATTTACGTCATACCATAATCTCATCTTCCTTATACCATATTGTATATTATTCTTACCATACCTTAATTATTGATCAAATTTGTTTTACCCACCCTTTTTGACCTTGGTTCGAATCCATTGGTTCTTTAGGCACCTTCAGCAATTAGATTTAGATGAAGTTTTTGTAGTTGATTCAATAGTTTACATAGAGGCAATATATTGGAGTAGTATAACAGTGGTTTGTCAATTGCATTATTCATTATTGTCATGTTCTATTTTTCATTCCAAGTGCTACTAATTATAACTATCTTTGGGCAAATTAGTATCATTGATGCATGTTATTATTTCCTAATTATAATTACATGTTGGAAAATTACAAGAAATACCTTTAACATGAATTATTGCATCACCTTTACATTCCTTTTTTGTACTATGCCATTTGCCTAATTCATGAACTTGTTATTATCAAGTCATATTCCTCTACTATAAGGTAGATCTATAGTGAATTGAGGTCCATCAAAATTATGTAGGCAACACTCAATTTACATTGAGGTCAGCTCAGTCACCTTAAGCCACACTCTCATTATTTCTCATTATTTTTGTGAGCACTTTAAATTTGAATGCTCTTATTTTTTTGTGAGCAACCTAAGCCACGCTCTCACAATTTTGTAATTTGAACTATTTGGTATCTATCTATTATCAATCAATTTGAGATACTAAAAATAGTTTTAAAATATCTATAAATACTAAAAATCACAAAATCATGAAAATTGGCTTAGAATTTCCTCATAGGATATAAAGATGTTTAAAAAAATTGGGAGAGGCCATTTTCTCTATTCAATTTATTTCTAGACCACCTTGGTTTTTTACCTTTCATTTCTAGGACAACTACATCAGCTTAAGGTCCACTCAAACTATGTAGATATCATTTGGATACATGGGGTATCTTGGATTAGCTCGGCCACACCTTCTTTTATTTTTGACTACTCTATTAGCTTAAGGATCTTGGGACTCCTAATGATCTCATGAGTAACCACTTGTCATTTAGTTTCCCATCTTTATTAGCCTTAGCCTTATGCTCTTGTCATTTTTCATGTTCATATTGTGAGCATATGTATTTGACTTTGACACACTCATAACCACTTAGATTATTTTATGCTCTCATCATTTTTTGAGTGATTTCCATTTGAATGCTCTCCCCATTTTGTGAGTACCTTCAACTTACACTCTCACCATTTTACGATCTCATTTTCATTCCAAGCCTTAGATGTAGTAGATACTATGAATTACCATTTCAATTCATTAGTGGATACTCATCTCTTGACCTTAGTGTGGTTTTAGCCTAAACCATACTCTCGTGCTCATGTGCTTTGTTTATGTTGATGCTTTCATGATTTTGACCAGCATCCCTCTCTTTTTATATGAACTTTCCATTTTACAAGACCATTCCCATTTTCCTCTACATGTCAATCATGTTTTATTATCATCCATTTTATTCTATCCCATATCTTGGGAGAACTACATTTGGCCTAAAATTCATGTTGGATCTTACCTAGTGCATCTGGGGTCATCTTGGTTACCCCTTCCCTTACTTGTATTCCCCCCATTTTTTTTGTTTGTATCATTTTCTCTTATAACGTAGGGGTAATCTTTGCCATTGTGTGTGTTGTTCTTTATATCTTAGGGTTGCTTAGAGGTCACCACCATGAGTAACACCTCTATTATATTACATGAACAATTTGTTTTCTCTTTTCACTAACATTGTTATTAACCATTGTTTGTCTTTTATCTTTACTTTAGATTATTTCATTGTTTTTTATTATTTTTTTCACTTTATTTGTGGGTTCATTATGTTTATTAGTGTTTTTATATTCATTCATTTATTGTTATTGTGTCTTTATTTTTTTAATTGGTGTTTTTTTGTTCATTTATTTATTTTTATTAGTGTTTTGTTGTGTTTATGTTTATTGGTATTTTATTTTTATTTTTTTGTTTGCTTGTTTGTTTGATTTTATTGTTTTGCCTTGACTTAGTCTATACACGTTCATTGGGTGATTACTTGTGCATTATACTTAAGTCCATCCATATTCATTCGTTAACATTATCATCATGGTGTTTATCATTGGTGCATTATTTTCAATTGTTTATTGGATCGAATGTTAGTCCTTATGCATATTATGGCTCGATCATCATGGTGTTTTATATCATGGTGCATATCGTCACATGCTACAACAAAAAATAGTTTGGTGGATCTTAAAAGAAATGGTGCCATAGTACTTGTCTTTGTTCACCTGAAAAAATTCCCTACCTATACAAATATTACCCAAATACAAATTAATTGTAATCCTTGTTGTTATGATGTGCATCTCCATACTAGCATGTAGCCCAAATTCATGTCTATCCTTTATACTAGCTTACTCTTACTCCATGCCTATGGATTAAATATGTAGGCCCCCTTTTCTTGATTTTCCTTATTGGGGAAAATCCAACCTATATCACACTTCCATCCACCCTATTAGGGCAAACCAGAATGCCAATGATTATAACTGCCTTTGGGCAAATCATTGTGTTTCAATTTATCTAGATGTTAATGCTTATAACCACTTTTGGGAAAATTAATATCATTTTTCTGCCCTACTGGGGCATGTTTTCTTTGTGATAATGATTATAAAAACCTTTGGGTAAATCTTTAATTTTTCACCTCATTATACTGATGATTATAATCACCTTTGGGCAAATCATCCTTTTCATATGCCCTACTAAGGCATCTCACTGTGCCACTGATTATAACTGCCTTTGGGAAAATTAGTTTTTCCATCCCCTTTATTTTTAGGTCATGATTGTTTCTTTCTTTTTGAGGGACTATTCATCGACCTTATTTATCACTCACTCCCTCAAGGGGGCATCCAAGGCTCATCTATCATATTTTGGGGCATTAACAAAATTTTCATTCTTTAAGAAGACATTAGTGTGCCTATGTCTTACAATGCCTTCCTAAATAGAGGCAAACTATAGACACCCCATTTTGGCCATAGTTGGCTTCCAACTAGACTTCAGATTGATTTCAACCAAATAGTGAAAATTAAGCCTAGGAATCACTAAATGTCCCAATTTCATTCACACATAAGATATTAGTGATCAGAGTCATGTTGAGGTATCCCTATTTGGGGTAATATCCTATACATATCAATAACCTCATAGATTCATCTCCAATCAACTTGTGACCTAGTAAATTGATAATTTAGCCTTTAGACCCATTAAGTGGGGCACTTAAACAATTCTTAAAGTGCAAAAATGCTAAGAAGAATGAATTAATTAAGCAAATAAAATTAAATTCTAAAGTGGAATTTCCATGTACAATTAGCGAAATTGAATTTTATAAAAATGATGTCATCATCCTCAAATTCAAGTAAATTAAAATATCTCCCTAAATACCTTAAATTTGGAAATAGAGAGCCATGTTTAATAAATGGCATCTTTATCCCAAATATTAATTCCATGTCCCCTCCTTAACTCAACTAGGGTTAGTTCAAACTCAACCATAGTTAAATCTAACCTAACTACACTTAGGTTAGAGTTATTTGGAAGGATATAAATACAAGGCCTCACCCATTGATAAATAATCTCTTTTGGTGTAAAGTTATCATGCAAAATTGCATTGAATAATCTCATTGATATAGTGTTATCATGCCTATTTTTTAATCCAAGCCAAGCCAAAACCAAATCCAACATTACCAAGGTGACAAGGAGAGGTGGTGCAAGGAGCTCCATTGCCAAATAATTACTGATCACATAACTGAGCACATAAATTCATTGCCAACATAAAACACTTGCTCTAATGGAAGGTAAAGTCTCTTGTTTTGGTTTCATTTGATAGTTATTGTATTGTTTACTATCTCTTTGAGTGTCTAGGTTAGAGGTGTAAGTTTTTATTTGTGTGTTTTGTATGATTTATTTTATAATAACACAATACTAATCTCCCCTCTTGGATTCCTATTGACCACACTACTTAGGGCCCTACATAATTCATAACATTTTAGATACTAGTGCATGCAACTCAAATATCAAAACGAGCCACTAAGGTTTGCCAAAGGGGGTAATAAGAGTACTAAGCAAACAACTACTAGGTTAAAGGACATAGGAAGCCACTAGAGGTCTAAGGTAGGTATCTGGTTTGTCAGCTTACACTAGGTCAAATATGGACTTGAAAACTAAGTTATGGCTAGCATGATAAAGCACATAAAATACACATGTATCTCTAACTAGTCTAACTAAATAATTGTAATTAAGGGGGAAATGTGTTTTAAGGAAAAAAGTTATGCTATTCAAATAATCAAGCACTATCAAGCAAGGAAAATGATTAAGAACCATGTAAATCTAATGAACGAAGAATGCTTTTGAATTGAAAGATGTTTTCAAGGTGAGAGAATGTATAAACCTTCAAAAACCTATGCTAATGCTTTTTCAAATGAAGCAAACCTAGTATGTAATCATTAACCCTAACAAATATACTACACTACACTAACTAAAAGGTTTCACTTTTCAAGCAAGATGCCCTCAGATCATGCTCAAACACAAATCAAATGTTCTATCAACTGTGAGTCCAATTTTGATCCATATATGGAGGAAGACTGAGCTCAAGTGTAAAGCCTTTTCCAATCCAATGTCCACAAGCAAGGAAAGAAGGTGAAATAACAAAAATAAAAATATGTGTAGGCCAATCCAAGTGCACAAATTAGGTGTAACTCCAACCAAAAGAGCTAGGAATAAGAAATAATGAAGTAAGAACAACTAGGAGCAACAATGGTGTATCCAACTCAATAAGAAAGTGTGTATTTGAACCTTTATCCAAGGAAGAGAAAAAATACACAATGGGAGATGAATGATAAATAATTAATCAAGAGAGAGTCAAGAAGACTGTGATAGTCAAAAATGAAAAGAAGAGGGGTTAGATTGAATGTTTTCAAGTCATATAGGGCAATCCAGGGCTAAAATCTCCTAAAAAGTGGTTGTTTTTAACCATTTAGAAATAAATAGAACACAAAAATCCCTAATCTAGAAGAGTTGTGGCCTAAGCTACTAGTTTGGGCTAGAATGAGTGGTATAGACCATCCATCCTCTTTGAGGGTCTCCAGGGTGCATGAAGTGGGTCATATAGGGTGTAGGAGCTCTAATAGAGTGCAAGAAAGGTCCCAAAGGGTGCACAATGGAATGGAGAGATCTCCAAGTGATTAAGTAGGATCAAATATGACTCACAGTGACTAGTAGTATGCATGATGAGTAGATATATAATCATCAACAAGAATAGGGAAAAGGAATCATAATTAGAGTATGTACAATATACGTGCATTAGATGGTGAAATATTCCATGGGAATTTCAATAGAAAGTGACTCAATTTATATCATTATTAGTATGCTTGAGCCATCTTGTTATAAATATTATGCCATTTTCTTATTGTAGTCATATAAAATGTCCAAATTGGTAGTTTGAGTGTGGCTTGTGACACCCCATCTATAGGTCCTTTTTACATGCTCTTGTGACCCTTATAGACACCTTTTGCTCTTTACAAGTCATCTATAACCTTTTAAATGATCATTTCACCTCAATTAGACATTATTCCTTATGTTGATCATGTTTCCTTAGGTCCCAAGCCTGTAGGATAGGAGTGTCCCATTTGGACTATAGCACCCCATAAAGAAGTGTACCATTTTTAGTGTTCCTTTCCATTTTTACTTTGAGCCCCAACAATCATTTTCCTCTAATCCTTATCCTTAATTAGGTCAGCCTAGCATGAATACATCTAACCTATGACCAATTATTCCCTATAAAAGCCCACTCAAAGCTCATTTACAAAGGAGGTGACAAAAATTACAAAGCAAGCAAGAATGTAAATAAATCACTAAGGCAAACTTCCCTATTCCTTGCACATAATCACCCAACACAGCTGCAAACCTACTCAAACCCTCATACTAGCTCCTAGCCACCTCAAACACTATCAATTTAGCATTTACATCCACATCACACTATTGCACAAAGCACACTAGGTGGGAGAATTGCATATGGCTTGATCCCTCTTCAGAGTATTGGTATGTAGGTAGCATAACCACATAAGGGGTGTGGATTTCACGTTTAGTGCATATTTCACACTAACCCCACTTTCTGAAGTGACTCAAATGTTGTTTTATCAAGCATGATGGAAAATTAGGGTTTGAAGACAAAATTAGTGCCATAGTGAGTTTCATCAATAACCAATGCTCAATTTTTCATAGGCATAATGCAACTATCCAAAAAGTTTCAGGTCTTTATGATCTATTTGGATAATAGTGGTAGGAACGGACAATAGTGTTGGACACCAAAGCATTCACTTTTTGATGTTCATGTCCTTTCATCCAAAGAAATCTAGATTCAAGTTTATGACACTTTTCCAGTACTACACAGCCATTTTCAACCTTTGTATCATCCATCTCAATCTATTTCCTAGCTAAGTTATATTTCTTCTTATTTATTATTATTTTTAGAAAGGTGAAAAGATAAATAGTTGCACAAATCAAGATTGTATTTATTACTATATTATATACTAATTTATTAATCTAGACCCTTAACTAAAAGAGGAATAAAACTTCATTACTCCCAAATTAGTTAAATCATTTGGTGAATCTGACTTATTTCATTTACACACAAAAACCCTAGAAACCCTAGGGAAAATTCCTTGTTGATTTTAGTAATATTCTTCTAATTTTTCTTATATATATAAATCAGAATTTAACATTTAATTTTTTAAATTCACCATAGTAATTTTAAAATCATTTCTTTCAAACCCTATTAGAATAGACTAGGTCCCTATATTTTTGGAGTTATCACCTTACATTTTAGTAAGATTTGTATCCTTTTTATGCATATTCCAATTTTTTGTTTTTAGGACTTTACATTTTCATTGTTTAGTATTTTCCTTCCATCACATTTTTCTTATTACAACTTATTGCAAAAAAATTAATCCACTTTCACTTTGTTTTCCTATTTTAATAATGGCCCAATATATTGGCTTTGACAAAATTGATAAGAGGGACCTTCAAGACATTTTAACTAAAAATATTGATATGCATAATTAAAAGAAGAAGAACAAAAAGAAAACAATGGTCGATCCTCTCAAACCATAGAAAAACTAATTACAAATGATACTACGAGGGCAACTATGTCTCAACAACCCCCTATAGCAGCCCAACCTTCATATATGACACCACCAGTTATGGCTAGTACATCTTTGCCTCCTAATGTGGTTACCCTTGTGCAAGAGATCAAATCTCTTTAATCCAAAGTGTTACATCTTGAGCAAGGTGCCTCTAGACCAACATAGGATTGGGACTCTTTTTCTCTACTTCATACACCATTGACATGCCATATTGATTTTACACCCTTGCCACTAGGAATTGTTCAACCCAAGCTCACTCTATATGATGGTAAGGGTGATCCAGAGACACACTTGAGAGATTTTCATGTAGCATGCTTGGACTATGTGCCAAATGATTGGTTACTAACCAAGCTATTTCCATGAAGTTTAAAGGATTATGCTCTACAGTGGTTCTATAGTCTACCGTATCAATCGGTCAAAGCATTCAATCCTTTAGCTGACATGTTCCTAGCTCATTTTATCATTAGAATATATCATATGGTTTCTTATGCCCAAATTGCATAATAGAAACAAAGGTCAAATGATCATCTCATAGATTATGTTCTTAAATATAAGACTATGTTGGCTAAAATGACTAGCCCCATGGACGATCAAGAATTATAAGGTCTCTTCAAATAAACTCTTCTACCAGCTTTGCATGAGTCAATAATGTTCAAAAAAAAAAATCCTTTACTAAGGTATGTCATACACTAAAGGAAAGGAAATTCAAATTACTTTTAATGGGCAAACTCAAGTACACAAGCATATCAGAAAAAACAAACAAGAGTAACAGTAAAGTCCCAGACAAAGTAAAGGTTAATGATAGCAAAAGTAAAAATCAACATATAGTTAATGCAGCTTCAAATCCCCCTCAATGAGTGTTTTTATCATCACCTCTTTGGTGAGCCTTTACCAATCTACCAGTATCTCTAGCCAGAGTCTTACAATAGTTATTGGAATACAATGTCTTATTTTTCCCTCTTATTTAGGAAGTTGCTATGACAAAGCCTCTTCCATATGGATATGATCAGAATGCATTATATGATTTTCATAGGACACTAGGACACATAATGAATAGATTCATCAGTTTATGATACAAGATATAAGACTTGATAGATGGCAACCTTATTGATCTTGGCACTCCAGTTGAGCCTCCTCAAGCAAAACAAACATAGGATAAGGCCCTAAAAAAATTCTCATATCTTTTTCCATAGCATTCTAAATAGGAAATAGGGGGCACATCAGGTGTTCACCATGTATATCATGCACACCCTCCACTAGCTACATACTAGACACCTTCAATTGAGTCACATCCTTTGAGCAACATTATTGGTGTGTATAATTCCAAAGTTCCAGCTAGACCTTCAATCTCCTTCTCAGAGTAGGAGATAGTTAAAAATGATTTAGATTACTATGTGTTGTCTCCCAAAAGTAGTAGTCATTTTTGGGACAACATTTGAACTATTTTGGTCTTATAAACCAAAATTTTATCTTCCATTTTCAAAAATTTGTCTTAGACATTCAGATTTCTCATTTTCAAAGCTTCTCAGAAAATCTACAGACTTTGCAAGTCAAGTTCAATGGATTTTACATGCTGATTTCTACAGAGTTTGTATCTTCAGATTCTACATGTAGGTTCATTTATACAGGTTCAAAGGCTTTTGCAAGTGGTTTCAGTCAAAAGAATTGGTTTTCAACACTTGGTCATTTTCCAGAATTGGTTCAGAGCTTTGGTTTAATTAAAAATCTTCATTGGCAAGCATCTGAGTGTAAAAAGAGACTTGAACCGTTGAACCATTAAACCATTTTGTTTTAAAGGTTCAACGGGTTCAAGGTTCAATGGCAGGTTCAACCAAAGGAACAGTTCAATGGTTCAGTTCAACCAAGTGGTTCAACTCTTTATTTCACACAGTTGGTTAATTCTTTCAGTTCATCCTTTGGTTCAACGTCTACAGGTTCAACAATAGGTTCAAAGACATTTTAAAAAGCTTTGTTTGAATCGTTGAACCAAAACTTGGTTCAACGTCTTGGTTCAACCACTTGACTCATTGGACTGTTCATCAGATTTTGGTTCAAAGGGGCTCGGTGCACTTCATTGAACCATTGAATTGGTTCAATGGATTGGTTCAAAGCCTTGGTTTAATTGATTAGTTCAATGACAAAGTTCCTATTGGTTCAAAGCCAAGTTCATTATGTTTGTTTCAATGTTTAGTTCATCGACTTGTTTAATTCATTGAACCATCAGCTTGAACCATTTTTGGTTCAACCGATTGGTTCAACGTCAAAGTTCAAAGTTTAAAGTTAAGTGACTGCGGGCTCAAAAGACTTTGCAGAATAAATTTTTGCAGACTTTTGTCCGTGAGAATTTTCCTAGAGCCAATTGTCCACGGGAATTTTCCCCGGGCAAATTGTCCACAAGAATTTTCTGCGGGATAAATGTTTGTGGGAATTACCCATGGGGGAGACTCAAATATAGAGCTCGGGGATTTATCCACGGGGATTGCTAAAGCAAAGGGCTGTCGAAGGACTGTGAAGGGCAGGTGCCCTTGCAGGGGACTCTCGATAGCCAAAGTAAAGGGCCCTTTCTGACCCATTCAAGGATCACTTCTTAAGGCCCGAAAGGGTAAAGTCAAAATACAATTGAAGACCAAGGGGTGATGCCCGAAAAGAAATCAAATTCAAGATAGTGAACTAGCCATTGAGATCACATTGACGGGCATGTAAATGTCAAATTTAAAGACAGTGAAATAGCCGTTGATCCTTTGAATTTATAGACCCAAATGCATTCCCAAAATTCAAGACAAAAACTACCTAAAAGTGAGGAAAGACATAACAACGAATGAATCCAAGGCCTGATTCAATTAATCTGGAAAAGAGGAATGATAAAGACAAGATCAGACCGCCAGCTAAACATTGAAAGTTGTAATCTTTCAATTGCACGGCTTGTTTATCTACATTGAAAAGATCAAATGGGTAAAAGGCCCCAAAGTTCCAGCTTGTTTTCCTAACAGTTCCCAACACATCATGATGTATTATTGTTCTTGAGTCCTTATTCAAGTGGCTATATAAGGGACTTTCTTTCATTGTAATGGTATTTCTTTTTTTGACAATCTGAACGAAATTATGCCCAAATTGAGAGGCATCATTGAGACTTTGTGCTCAGTCTGTTGATCATATTCTGTTAATGGAATAAGAAAGCAAGGGAATTTTTCAGACTTTATGTTGTGATATCTTTTATTGTTGAGGAAATTATTCTTATGTCTATTTCCTTGATTTATTTTCTGTTCCATTGATTTAACAAGCAGGATTAGTAAAATTAGTCAGGAAGGTGTCCTGAAGAATCAACTGTGGAGAGACTTTGTGCCCCCATAGCTACCTTCAGTGTGTTTTCTTTTTATTGTTGTGTAAAGGACTTTGAAAAGACTTTGAGCTTTTATTGCCCTTCGTATATTACTCTTAAGCATTTTAGATAGAGACTTTGTGCTATGTCTCAATTTGTTGGTTGCCATACTCTCAGTTACATTTTGCTTTTATTTCTAGGAGTATTCTTGTGGCTGGATAAATAGTTATTCTGAAAGAAGAGGAGTATTGTTTATCATTCCCTTGAGTTTTTTCTTTGTTTTGTATACATCATCTCTGAAGAAAGAGAGATGGATGTCTAGTCCTACCCCTGAGTATTATTTTTTGTTTATACATATACATAGCATATCCACAGGGAACCTCCCCTTGATGAGAGGAGAGAGAAGTCTCCTTTGATGTGATAAACTTACACATTAAGATGACTAATCTTCTTACTTTCACTGATAAGACCTATTTTGTTTACCAGTACGCTAATAGACAAAATATTCAACCAACATTTTTTGGCAACTCCGCTGGGGATATACCCATTATCCATTTATAGCCTATTCATTCACCTCCACACTCACAGGGAAAGAATGCATAGTTTAAAGCCTCAAGCTTTAACTGAAGCAAGGTTAATTTTTTTCCACTTTTGTTTTACAATCTGGCAGATTTAAGGTATACACGAAGCCAAAGGGCTAAAGGTGTCATTGATCCTATGTTCGAGCTGGTACAACAAAGTGATTTTGATCTATTTTCTTCATCATCTCATCTTCAACGAACCAAGAGCTTCCCTCCTATTAAAGCTAGATCCCCATTACCAGATGAAGTATCTACTTTTATTGTTGATAAAGTTGTGCCTATAATTACCCCTTTGAGATTTGTTATCCCTCCTTTTCAGAATCCTATAATGGCAGTTCAAGGCCCTTGAGGTAATGCTTTTGGTCCTCTCAATCTTAATCCTCCTCTACATGAGCTTCCACGTAGTTCTAGGAAGAATTTCCCTAAATTCTACGGTGATGGCAAAGTTCATCCTGATGAACACATTACAGCATTCAGTATAGCTTGTAGAGTAATTGGAGTAGAGTTTGAAGATGTAGCAGTCAAGATTTTTGTTGAAACACTACAAGGTGCTGCTACAAATTGGTTTTACCATCTACAGGCTCGATCTATGACTAATTAGAATACTCTTAAAGCTAAGTTTGAAGCCAAATTCAAACTTGCAGAAGATCCACATACACTTCTATCTCAACTTACACAGATGAAGAAAGAGCCATATGAGCCTATGAGAGACTTCATAGCTAAATTTGATAAATTGAGAAATAAAATACCTATCATTACTAGACCCACAGCTGAGAATCTCAAATGCTTTTTCATTAATTCTCAGCTATCTGAAGTTAGTTTCCTCTTGAGACATGCTGGCCAAATAGATCTCACTGCAGCTCAACTTTTGGCCACTGAAGTAGAAGATGATCTCATCTTAGCAGAGAAGATAAGAAGAGATCCCAATAGAAATAGAGCTTCATCATCTTCTAAATTGGCATCTACAAGCACCACAGATCTAATGGTGCAAAAATTAGCAAATGAGCTCCTTGCCCTAAAAAAGCAAATGGCTCAAGGAATGTCTTATGCTCCTACATACAGAAGGACATTCCTAAATCAGTCATATCAGGGTAATGTTGCCAAAAATCAAGGACAACAAAATTTCCTTCCTCCCCCACAAGGGAAACTTTCCATGGAAGCTCCTCCAACTAATTTAGCAATGGGATATATTGAAATAGAATTAGAATTCTCTTATCAGCCTAAATTAAATCAAGAAAATGACGTTGATATCATTGAAGATAGTCAAGAAAATTAGCTAGCAACTCCCACATTAGTTTCCTGAATTACCAGGATGAACACAGAAGCAAAGGAGAAGCTTCAGATGGATCACATGCAGTGTTTACCAGGTTTAAAAACCAATCAGTCCAATAGGCCGATAAAGAAAAGGCAGAAGAGCAACCACAGCCAACAGTCACAATTGTCAAGCATGGAACTAATATGCCTTTTCAACCAAAAGATTTGGTCATTACTCAAAAGGTAAATACATCCATTGTGACTTCTCCTTCTACTTCTAATTTTCAAACCAACCCACCTCCCATCCCTCCTAAAACTCAGAAAGCTGAAATACCTTTCTCTGTACCTAGCTCGATTCAGCCATTTGACATAATTGATCATGTCAAAAAGACAAAAATATAGATGTCTAAATTTGAATACTTGCAGTCTAATCCAGATCAACTGAACAAGCTGGTTCAATATGTTAAAAATCAAACCATCCCTACAAGACAAAAGGTTAAAAAATTAACTTTTGATTCTTCAATGAATATGCCTATTCCAAATAATCTGGTTGTTACTCCTCCAGCTACTCCTGGAAAAATAGAACTTTTCTATGTTTCCCTGTTAATCAATGGCCACAAGCTGAGTAACTGTATAATAGACTCAGGTGCATCTGAAAATGTCATGTCTGCTAAAGTCATTGAGTCTCTTGGTCTCACATTGACCAAGACGTTTGGGAGATGTTTCTCCATGGAGAACAAGCAAGTGCCATTGCTGGGGCAAATCAAAGATGCTCAATTTGCATTCACAGCATTTTCGAACAAAAAAATTAAAATGATTGTATTAGTGGCTGACGTCCCATCATCTTATGGCATTTTTCTTGGACAAATTCTATATAAGGATGTGGGAGGAGAACTAAACATGGATCTATCTAAGGTAAGGATCCCTGTCCAAGGCGTGATGAAGAGATTACTTCATGAAAAGGAAGCAAAGTATGTAGTTACCAAGACGTCAGCTCCTGAAGCTCAAATCCTTTTTGAATCCACAGGTATGGGTAATTACTTTTTATATACAGATCATGAAGAAAGACCCTCCATCTCTAATGAGAGAAAGTCTGAAGTAAAGTTAGTGTCTAATGAGATTTAGACTCTGGAATTTGATGGTAGCTATTCTTCTACTAGTTCAAGAGCTGGTATTGTCTTGATATCTCCTCAAGGAGATATATTTCCTTCATCTTATAAATTACAATTCAGTAACACTAACAATACAGCTGAATATGAATCGTTGTTGTTGGACATGAAAGCTGTTCAAGAAAGAGGCATCAAGTTTCTTCATGCCAAAGGAGATGCCAAATTAGTGGTCTGTCAAGTGAGAAATTTATATCAGACCAAGAATGAGAGATTACACCACTACCGTAACCTAGTTTGGGACCAAATTGAAAGCTTTGATGCTTTCAACATTTCTACCATTCTAAGAGAGTCCAATGATAGAGTTGATGCACTTGTTATTTTAGGAACTCTCTTAGTTCCTCATTCAAATTTTAAAGAAGCCAAATATACCATTGAGTTGGTCTATAGACCAAGTGTTCTTGACAATGCTGATCATTGGCAAATATTCAATGATGATCATTAAATCATTGCTTTCTTGGAATGAAAAGACAATTTTGAATAACTATATTTTGAAGGCAGCGAATCTCAAAAATTTGAATCTATTTTTGAATCCAATTTAGATGTAAATGAAGAGTTCTTACAGCTGAAAGGAAACAAAATTCCTAAAGGCCTGGTTTCTCTTGAGAAGCCGTTTGATAAGCATGATAGATTCGTCAAACAACAGAAGATAGATTCAAATTTTTCTTAGGCATTTGACCAAATAAATCTGACCAACAAAGAATATCCCAAGATGGTCAACATTGGTAAGTGTTGCACACCTGAAAAAAGATTTAAATTTACTTCTTTGCTCCATCAATACATTGATGTCTTGGCATATTCATATGAAAATCTGAAGTCTCTCAGACCTGATGAAATCTGCCATCATATTCCTCTCAAGGTTGATTCAATGCCTTACAAGTAGAAATCCAGACAATACAATCCAAAAATTTTAGGTACTATTATGTCTGAGATACAGAAAATGTTAAATGCTAGAATTATCTTTTCAATCCATCATTCTACATGGATTGCAAACATAGTACCTGTAACGAAGAAAAATGGCAAAATTTGCATTTGTGTAGATTTTTGGAATCTGAATCAGTCATCTCTGAAAGACAATTACCCTTTGCCAATCATGGACCAAGTGCTTCAAATAGTAATAGGATCAAAAATGTTATCAATGCTGGATGGCTTCTCAGGCTATAACCAAGTTGAAGTTGCTCAAGCTGACCAACACAAGATTTCATTCATCACACCTTGGGGTACATTTGCATATAAAAGAATGCCTTTCAGATTAATAAATGCTAGTACTACCTTTCAGAGAGCTATGGACATGGCTTTCAAAGATGAGATTGGTAAATTCATAGTGGTATATCTTGATGAGTTAACTGTCTTTTCAAAGCATCGATTTGATCATGTACGCCACTTGCAACAAGTGCCAGAGCACTGCCAGCAGAATGGTATTTCCTTGAATCCTAAGAAGTCTATTTTTAGAGTGATAGACGGGAAACTCCTTGGACACATTGTGTCCAAAGAAGGCATAAAGATTGACTCAGACAGAGTCAAATCTATTCAAGAGCTGAATTTGCCTATAAATAAAAATGTTATTCACTCTTTCTTTGAAAAAGTGAATTTTTTACGAAGATTCAATCCTGAATTTGCTGAGAAGACAAGACACATCGTGAACATGATGAAAGGGAAAACTACCTTTAGCTGGAATAAAGAAGGTAAATCAGCATTTTAAGATATCAAGGTCGCCATTGCTCATGCCCCTACCTTGGTTTGTCCAGATTATTATAAAGATTTCATCATATACAGCTATGCATCTGAGCATACTCTTTCAAGAATTCTTGTTCAACAAGACAAGAAAGGTATGGAATCCCCCATCTCTTTCATGAGTTTCCCTCTCAAAACCCATGAAATGAAGTATTCAAATATAGAGAAGCATGCCTATGCCTTGGTAAAAGAAGTCAAACACTTTTGCTTCTATATTCTAAATTCACATACTACTGACTTAGTTCTTGACAGTACAGTCAAGTCTATATTAACTCAACAAGAGTTTGGCACAAAGAGAGGTAATTAGATTGCAAAGATCCAAGAATTTGATCTGGATATCAAGCCAACAAAGCTGGTCAGAGGTAAAGGCCTTTGTCAATTAATGGTTGACAATAAACCAGAAGATACATAGCGTGAAGAAGCTAAAATGGAAGATGCGCCAACAGTCCTTTTTGTCTCCAATAACAATGAATGGTATTCAAATATTACCTATTTTCTGACTTATGGTGAATGTCTTGCTCATTTGTCTTACAAAGAAAGGAGGACTATCAGGTTGAAAGCTGCCAATTTTGTCCTTTGGGATAACGGCCTGTACAAGAGAAGCATAGATGGAGTTTTCCTTCGTTGTGTAGACAAAGAAAAACATACCCAATGCTTGAAATCTTTCCACAATCTAGCCTATGGAGGACATTTTTTTGCTCTTGTGACTGCTCAGTAAATTCTGTGAGCTAGGTATTATTGGCCAACTCTTTTCCAAGATGCACATAAGTGGGTCAGGAAATGTGAACTTTGCCAACAATTTGTTGGAAGACCCAAGTTGGCTGCCCTTCCTCTCAAGCCAATAATCATAGAAGAACCTTTCCAGCAATGGGGACTGGATTTTATTGGGACAATAAATCCATCTTCAAGTGTTGGACATGATTATGTCCTTACAACAACTGATTATTTCACCAAGTGGGTAGAAGCAATATCAACCAAGCATGCTACTTTAGAAGTTGTATGCACTTCTTCAAAGAGAATATCATTTTCAGGTTTGGAGTTCCACTCAAGATTGTTACTGATAATGCAGCTTGTTTCACCTCTTAAGAAATTATGCAATTCTATTTTTATTATGGAATTACGCTCTTTCATTCTTATTATTTTTCTTAAGGGAATGGACAAGCTGAGTCTAGCAATAATAATTTGGTAACTATTATCAAAAAGCTAGCAAATGATAATCAAAGGACATGGCATAAAACATTGGTTGATGCTCTGTGGGCTGACAGGATCATGCCAAAGAGGGCAATTGGTATGTCTCCTTTTCAATTTCTTTACGATATTAATGATGAGATACCAATCACTTTAGAGTTACTAGCCTTGAAATTGGTGAAGGCCATTGAAGATCAGACATATAAGAGTTCTCTTGACAAAAGAATCATGTGCCTGACTCAGCTGGAGGAACAGAGAACCATGGTGGTGGACAGAATTGTTGTTCGTCAAAGTCTGGTAAAGAAACTTTTTGATCAGAAGGCCAAAAATCGTGATTTCCAAATTGGAGATCAAGTCCTATTGTGGGACAAAAAAAGAGAACCAAAGGGGATGCATGGAAAGTTTGACTCCCTTTGGAGAGGCCCATTCATAATTCATCATCACATGGGTGAAAATAGTTTTCTATTAAAATACCAAGATGGCACACTCTTTTCTCTGCCCCACAATGGGTAGCATCTGAAGCACTTCAACTCTTGAAGTATCAGATCATTACCTCTGTATATATGTATATTTATACAATTTTAATTCTATTTTGTTTTGTTTATTTTCTTTTTGATGCCTTTCATTTTTGGGTAACATGACTCCAAAGCCCAATGGTACACTTGAAGACACTGGAGATTCTGGATTCTACTCCTTTCAATTCATTTTGCAATTGATAGAAGTTTCCCAACTGGAGCCAGTTGTTGTCTCCCAAAAGTAGTAGTCATTTTTGGGACAACATTTGAACTATTTTGGTCTTACATACCAAAATTGTATCTTCTATTTTCAAAAATTTGTCTTAGACATTCAGATTTCTCATTTTCAAAGCTTCTCAGAAAATCTACAGACTTTGCAAGTCAAGTTCAATGGATTTTACATGTTGATTTCTATGGACCTTGTATCTTCAGATTCTACAGGCAGGTTCATATACAGGTTCAAAGGCTTTTGCAAGTGGTTTCAGTCAAAATAATTGGTTTTCAACGCTTGGTCATTTTCCAGAATTGGTTCAAAGCTTTGGTTCAATTGAAAATCTTCATCAGCAAGCATCTGAGTGCAAAAAGAGACTTGAACCATTGAACCATTTTGGTTCAAAGGTTCAACAGGTTCAAGGTTCAATGGCAGGTTCAACCAAAGGAATAGTTCAATGGCTCGGTTCAACCAAGTGGTTCAACTCTTTATTTCACACAGTTGGTTCATTCTTTTAGTTCATTCTTTGGTTCAACATCTACAGGTTCAACAGCAGGTTCAAAGACACTTTTCAAAGCTTTGTTTGAATCATTGAACCAAAACTTGGTTTAACAATTGGTTCAACCACTCGACTCATTCGACTGTTCATCAGATTTTGGTTCAAAGGGGCTCAGCGCGCTTCGTTGAACTGTTGAACCGGTTTAACGGATTGGTTCAAAGCCTTGGTTCAATCGATTAGTTCAATGAAAAATTTCCTATTGGTTCAGAGGCGAGTTCATTATGTTTGTTTCAATGTTTAGTTCATCAACTTATTTACTTCATTGAACCATTTTTGGTTTAACCGATTGGTTCAATGTCAAAGTTCAAAGGGGCAGTTCAATGTAGAAAGAAACTTCCTAAAGGATAAGTGCCCTTGTGAAGGACACTTAATCAGCCAAAACACCCTTTGAAAGGGTTATTTTTAAAGAAATGGTTAAGTGACTACGGGCTCAAAAGACTTTGTGAAATAAATTTTCACAAACTTTTGTCCACAGGAATTTTCCCCGGGCCAATTGTCTGCGAGAATTTTCCTCGAGCAAATTGTCTGCGGGAATTTTCCACAAGACAAATGTCCATGAGAATTACCCACGGGGGAGACTCAAATATAAATCCCAGGGATTTGTCCATGGGGATTGCTAAAGCAAAGGGCTGTCGAAGGACCCCGAAGGGTAGGTGCCCTTGTAGGGGACTCTCGACGGCCAAAGTAAAGGGCCCTTTCTGAGCCATTCAAGGATCACTTCTTAAGGCCCAAAAGGGTAAAGTCAAAATCCAAAAGCAGACCAAGGGGTGATGCCCCCAAAGATGTCAAATTTAGGATAGTGAACTAGCCGTTGAGATCACATTGACGGGCATGTAAACGTTAATTTTAAAGACAGTAAAATAGCCGTTGATCCTTTGAATTTACAAACCCAAATGCATTCCCAAAATTCAAGACAAAAACCAGCTGAAATCAAGGAAAGACAAAACAACGAATGAATCTAGGGCCCGATTCAATTAATATGGAAAGGAGGAACGATGAAGACAAGATCAGACTGCCAGCTAAACATTGAAAGTTGTAATCTTTCAATTGCACGGCTTGTTTATCTACATTAAAAAGATCAAATGGGTAAAAGGCCCCAAATTTCCAGCTTGTTTTCCTAATAGTTCCCAACGCATCATGATGTATTACTATTCTCGAGTCCTTCTTCAAGTGGCTATATAAGGGACTTTCTTTCATTGTAATGGTGTCTCTTTTTTTGACAATCTGAACGAAATTATGCCCAAATTGAGAGGCATCATTGAGACTTTGTGCTCAGTATGTTGATCATATTCTGTTAATGGAATAAGAAAGCAAGGGACTTTTTTAGAATTTGTGTTGTGATATCTTTTGTTGTTGAGGAAATTATTCTTATGTCTATTTCCTTGATTTATTTTTTGTTCCATTGATTTAACAAGCAGGATTAGTAAAATTAGTCAGGAAAGTGTCCTAAAGAATCAACTGTGGAGAGACTTTGTGCCCCCATAGCTACCTTCAGTGTGTTTTCTTTTTATTGTTGTGTAAATGACTTTGAAAAGACTTTGAGCTTTTATTGCCCTTCGTATATTACTCTTAAGCATTTCAGATAGAGACTTTGTGCTCTGTCTCAATTTGTTGGTTACCATACTCTCAGTTACATTTTGCTTTTATTTCCAAGAGTATTCTTGTGGCTGGCTAAATAGTTCTTCTGAAAGAAGAGGAGTACTGTCTATCATTCCCTTGAGTTTTTTATTTGTTTTGTATACATCATCTCTGAAGAAAGAGAGATGGATGTCTAGTCCTACCCCTGAGTATTATTTTCTAGTATACATATACATAGCATACCCACAGGGAACCTCCCCTTGATGAGAGGAGAGAGCAGTCTCCTTCTGATGTGATAAACTTACACATTAGGATGAATAATCTTCTTACTTTGGTTGATAAGACCTATTTTGTTTTCCAATACGCTGATAGACAAAATATTCAACCAACACTATGCACTCTTTATCAAAGCCTAAATTGATCACCATCCCATTCATAGTGTTCTCATAGACAATGGATTTAGTGTGAACATGTATAATATGACATTATTTTAGCATTTAGGATATTTAGAGCATGATATCACCCTGACAAACATAGTTATCAGTGGATTCTATGGACACATATAGAGTTCATTGGGTGAGATTATACTTCCTCTACAAGTTGTTCCAGCACATGTGGCCACACCATTTACTATTGTTCCTAGTGCAGGAGTCTTTGACATGTTGCTTGGTCAACCATGGATATAGAAACTTCATGTCATAACTTCTACAGTTCAAAGATACATGAAATGCATTCACACTAATCAGGTTTTTATAGTTGTTAGAGTTCTATATGAGTTACCACTCCCCACTTTAGAGCCATCTCCTACTCTGTAGTCACCAGTTTCAGCTCCTCCACTAGTTATAGTTCTTTCTCCATTTAAGATTCAGACATAGTCAAGGCCTCCCTCACCAGCATAGAGAGTTCATACACTTCCATGGAGGCCTCTCTTAGAGCAACCACTACATCATTGATAGTTTTAGGACTCTAGATAGTTTCTAGCTATAGTATTCACACCCAGGGTAGTATCATATAGGTCACATGGCCTCTACACACAGAGCACATTTTTAGAGAGCTTATTCTACTACCAGATGGGTCCCTAAGAGCCCCATATTTATATCTACTTCTTAGATTTATAGGGGGACCCCATAGTTGGTTTCCACTATACAAATTTCAGAGCACTTACAGTATACATAGCTTTCAAATTCACAATCTTAGCCCTTCCATTATGCTTCATGATCACGCACGATCCCTCTCCTTGATATAAGACACCATGATAGGGAGTCTCTTATGAGACTCATTGATTAGTATCATTTATTCTTAGTCTTTTTTGTACATAATTTCTTAGCTTACTTGTACATAGTTTCTTTCTACTTACTTGTACATAATTTCTCAACTTACTTGTACATAGTTTCTTTTTGCTTTCTTGTACATAGTTTCCTTATGATTACTTATACGTAGCTCATTTCAAAACACCAAAAATAATACAATATTTCAAAATACTAAAAACAATATAAATTTTCAAAATACAAAAACATTTAAATAACTCAAAACACCAAAAAGAATGTGATATTTTAAAATACCAAAAATAAAATAACATGTCAAAATATAAAAATATTCAAATAACTCAAAACACCAAAAACTTTTCAATTATATGCATTTTCCATGATTTATATTTGTACTACCATGATAGACTTACATTTTATTGTTCTATGCTATTATTTATCGATTTATCTAAATTATCATGCTTCACTTGATCTTCTTTGAGTATGTGTAGTGACACCCAGATCCTTGATTGCTTCACTCTACCCATTGAAGAGGCATCCTACTTTTACATTCGAGAGATACATCAACATATCTACCTACTAGGGCATCTTATACATGACTACACCATCTAGGTTAAATCATTCTTACACCACACACTCTTGTTATCATGTTGATGTACATTACTTACTAGCTTACATAGATTATTCTATTGACACTCACTAGTATATAGCACTTGTGTATTTCTTAGCATCTATCTAGTCTTGTAATACATGTTTTGCATAATTTCACTTCTTGCTTTGATAAATTAGATGTGATAGTGTTTCTATAATTTACATGTTTTCTTTTCTTGCTTTGAGTAGCTAGATGTGATTGCATTTCTCAATTCCTATTTTGTTACATGTGTGTTCCTTAGGACATTTGCCAATGTCTTTTGCTTATACTCTTGTATATGCTTGTGGCCCTCATGCCAATCTTTCTTGTTTGTAATTGTATGTGTATGTGGAAATTTAAAGATGCCTTGTATGCCTACTTTCCTAGTTTGAGTGGCATGTGCCTATGTCCCTTGCTTGTTTGGCCCCTTGGCCTCTTTTTTATGATTCTTATCTTACGTGTGTGTTTGCTTCTCAGTTTTTTGTAATGACATGATCCACATCATGCATTATCTTGCCTTCTTGGATGCCATGATGGACATCATGATTCATCCCTCCTTGACAACTAACAAGATTTCTAGTTTTAGTTTAGTATACTGCACATACTATTACATTGTTATATCTATTTAGGCATACCCCTATTGATCTAACAATCTCCAACACAAACTATGTTATATCTTGAGACATCTTTTTGATAATCATTGATATATCATGTATTGAATAGCACAACACACTTGTAGGGCTCTTTATTCTAAGGGAAGTCTTTGTAAGGTCTTCATTCCTACCCTCAAAATAGGGGGTAAGAAATAGAGGTTTTGTCATAAAGATCAGGGCCCTTTATCAGTCAAAATCAATTTTCAAAACACTCAAAATAGTAATCAGAATTCAAAACACATAGAACATAAAATAAAAATAGGGATGAACACTAAACAATCATCATAAATAGTAAAGGACAAGAGTGCCCCATTTAGACTATATCACCCTACAACAAAGTGTCCACTTTTTGGTGCTTGTGTCCAAACAACCAAAAACATAGAATTTTCAAAAACAGATAGAAAGGTAAGGTCAATTACAATTTTTTCAACTACAGTCTAGTTTTGATTGGGTAGTTTAAGTATAGTTTTACTCATATTATCTAGATATAGGGGGCATCATGCATGGCATGATTGGTCTCACTTCTAGTTTCAGATTGGGAAGTTGGTACAACTTCCAAATCATAATCCATGTTATAGACACTAGTGATTGGGGGTAATGTGCATGACACATTTGCCTTATTTTCTTTCTAGTTCATATTAAATAGGTATGCTTAGAAGTGTCATGCCTTATTCCATCTGTAAGTGGTTGGCATCATTTCGAAGTGGCTTTCAAATTAAGCCTAGTTATCAATTTTAGAGTGGCTTTCATATAAGCCTAATCTTTACCTTTTAGAGTGGCTAAGATTAGCCTAGTTATCAGTACACATTTGGCTATCCACACCACATTTTCTAATTATAGAGAATTCATGGGCTTTATGAGCCATATCATATGACACACATTCATATCAGTATCAATTCATAATTCACACTTAGTGGGAAATGATGGAGCGAAAGGACTAGCTAGCCTTTGTATTCTTGAGCCACCTACTTAGAGGGATTGGACACACAGTTCAAACATCGATTTAACACATATATGATCACATAGCTTCACTACATAGTGGGTGATGATGGAGCCAAAGGTCCAACCTTTGTACTCTTGAGCCACCTTTTGAGAATTGAGCACTCATCATTTATGATATTACTCTTGGTACGGAACATACCCAACAACACTCAACATCATAATAGGTTTTGTATTGGTTCACGTACCTGGTGAGGTGTATGCATTCATTTTTATTCCTCTTTCTTTTACCCAACCTTTATACATTCTTATTTTATACATAGTGTGTCTAGTAAGAACTGATCTACTCTTTGTTTTCTCTTGTAGATATATGCTTCACGTTGTGCTCTTTCTATGCACACTCAACATCACACATCTTCATCAGCCTCACCCTTACAAGTAAGTTTAGGTATGCTTTCTACCTTTTCTTTATCCTATTATTTTACTTTGGTGCATCACTAGAATAAAAGGGGGTAAATGTAGTCATATAAAATGTCTAAATAAGTAGTTTGAGTGTGGCTTGTGACACCCCAACCATAGGTACTTTTTGCATGATCTTGTGACCCTTTTAGATAGCTTTTTGTTCAATGTTAGTCATCTAGAACCTTCTGAATGATCATTTCACCTCAGCCAAATAATATTCCCCATGCCAATCTTGTTCCCCTAAGTCTCGAGCCTATAAGATAGGGGCACAACTTGTCACCATGAATCAGTTTAAAAGAAGGCCCATTTTTGACTATAGGGGTGTCAAGGATATGATTAGAAGAAAGACTTAGTTTCATGAGCCCATAATTGAAGACATCTGGATAGACTTGAGAACAACGGAAGAGATCAGAATAATGGACTATAGCAGACTGTCTCTGGAGCAAATTGAATATCTAGAGCTTGCAGATATTCTTCCAAATCTGGTTGATGATAAAAATATAATTAACAGCAGATACCTGGCTAAAAAAATTGTTAACTCTCCTCTTCCTCTAATTCAGTGGTCTCAAAAGGAGTTGACTTCTTTAAGGATGAGATTCGAACCAATATTGGCTAACACCAATGATTGGCTAGCGACCAAAGGAATTCATCACAGGATCAAAAACCGAATTTCAAGAGGAAACAAGGAAGAGAGTAGAGAATAGGACTAAGAATAAAGGCGACGTTCCTTCTCCTTCTAAGCCTCACAAGCCTAGGATCATCTTTATGTCAAATAAATCAAAGGTTACTGAGAAGGAGCCAGAATCAACAGCTATGGGGGTTGGAGAATAAAACACTCAAGAACAAGTAGGGGAATGAATGGAAATAGATGACAGACCTTCAGAGCAATAGAGAACCGAAACTCTATCTCCCCAAGAAGGGGCACAACCACTTGCAAGTTTTTCTTCTTCTCCACCCCAATCCCCTGTGGCAGCTCCTTCGCCTCTTTATCCCATCAGCATTCCTTCTTCTGGAACTGCCTCTCTTTCTGGATTTATTTTTGGTGACCCTCAAGGCACTTTTGGAGATGTCTTTTGATCCTTAGGATCTATCCCTAGTCTCTCATCTCCTTTCAATATCAAAGACAGTTCTGCCATCGACCAACCAGTGATCGATACAGTTTCACCTGCTACACCCACTACGCCTGTTATTCCCACTAATAGTGCAGATGTTACCCTAGTAACACTAGCTATAGAGACTGTTACTATGGTAAGTGTTTTTGCTTTCCCACCTTGGTTATCAAATTTTACACCCAAAAGAAAGAAGCCAGCCATCTTTGTAGATGACTTTGATTTTGACAAAATAGTGCCAGTGAAAGCTAAGACCCCCAAAAAGCCAAGGATCCTTTCAAAAATGGTTCAAAAAAAGGGGCACAAATTTTTGGATATATTCAAACCTCCATAAGATGTAATCCTAGAGAATTTTGACATGAACAGCTGTTAGGTTGTGGAGCTAAAAGCTTTAACTTGTTGCAGACATAGAAAAGGAGGTTGCTAAAGACCCAGAAGAACCGGTGTCGGTAGCATGACCGACGTCGGTCATGATCAGTGCAGAAGGCAACCGGCGATGGCAGGAAGTCGGTCGATGTCGGCAGAACCAGGCAAGCAGGGACTGGCGTCGGTCGCCTGTGTGTTCCAGAACTGTTCATTGCACGAACAGTTAGTTTAGTGAACGGGTTGTTTGCATGTTAAAGGCTATTTTGAGTCTTAAGCTGCGTGTCTATTATTAGTAAAATAGAAGTCTAAGTTATTCTTTAAGTCTGGGATCTATTTATAGACCCATTGGCATGTATTGTATTGTGTGCTAGTGAAGAAAACAAAGTGTGTGTTCCTCCTAATTCCATTATGAGCTAGAAAGAAAGGCAAGGAAGATCCTTCCATTGTGAGTATGGTCTGTTGAATTGCAAGTTGCAGGGTCATGAGAGATCAACTTGAAGTACTATAGAGTGTTTGGTGTACTAGCAGGGTTATTACTGACTGGTTGGAGAGGTGAACACCAATTCTGTGTGTGAGTTGGTTGTTGGGACCATTTTTTGATAGGAGAGTGTTTTTGAAGAAGAATTACTGTACACTTGAGGTGTGGGAAGCCTCTGTAAGGTGGAAGAGTGTGGCGGCTCTTTATTGTATTCTTTTTTGTACAAATATTAATATATAAGAGTGTATATTGTCTCTCATATTTTGTGATATTGGTAAATTCTAGTTACTTGTATTCCTGGTATATTTATGCATGTTTAATTGCTTAAGTTTGGTAATCATATTGTGCTCTTTTTGAGGAGCAAGATCCTAACAAGTGGGATCAAAATACTATGTTTGTTCTTGGATTCCCCATCAATTGGTACCAGAGCATGTTTGTTGTTCTAGGTGTACCTGACAGCAGCTACTCCATTTCTCGTGTTGAGTTGGGGAAAGTAACTCATGAGGGTGCGAAGAGCAATCTACAGTCTGCAATGGATATCATGGTCTAAAAATTTGATAGGGAGAAAGAAATGAAAGATTATTACAAGGCAAAGGCAGAACAATTGACTGCAGTAGTCAGGAGATTCACTTTTGCTCCTGAAGCGGTGACCCCAGAAGCCTTTTCTATAAATGATCCTGTTATCCAAAAAGCAGAGAAGACCTACATGAAATGGAAAGTACTTGAAGATTATATAGAAAAGATACATACATAATAAATTTTCTTGCTTATAGAGGTTGCTGAGAAGACAGAGAAAATGAAGAAAATAAGGATAGATTTAAAAGACCTCATCTCTCTTATTTCTCAAGATATTGACAGTACAAATAAATATCTTAACAAGTGGGCAGAGATGAAAGCTCTGAAGAAACGCACCTTAGTGTTGATCAGCATCATTACCAACAAATATTTCTATGTTGAAATCAAAGAATCACTGATATACAGAATTTAGGTACTTAAAGAGCTGATTGAAGATCTCGAGTCTTCCAAGGATGCTAGTGAGAAAAGTGACACCAGCCTATTGAAAAGACTGGAGGAATTGCCTTGTGGACTCACCTTTAGAGAAAATTGATTTCTTTTAGCAGAGGAGATGATTCAAGAATTCAAAGGTATGATCTAAAGGGATTTCAAAGAGAAACTATTTTCAAAGACTTATGTGGATAGCATTTTAGATACTCTGTTAACTCTAGATAATCTAAGAACTAGATTAACTAGTCATGCTAAAGCAATCACAGCATTGAAAGATGCTACAATCAGATCCAAAGTAATATTCAAGAATACCATTGTGCCAGACAGTATAAAAATTCTAGCATCTATCACCATGTATGATGTTCATCTGAAGAAGTCTGGCGGTAAGAGTTGAATTATTCCTCCATTCTGTCTTCTTTTTTTTTTCTCAAGTAGTTTTGTCATGTGAAAGTACATGCAATTTTGTAATATGTAATTACATGTAAAAAATCTAGAAAATGTCCCAAAGTCAATGCTGACTCATCTTTGACTAGGTTTTCAATATTTTAATCTTTTTCCAATTTTGAAATTTTCTCCCTATATATAGAGGGAACCTCTTTTGTAAAATATCTCTTGATAATTGAGAGTAAAAACTCTGTTGAAATTAAGACACTTCTTGAGACTTTATGCTCAATTTGTAAATCATATTTTATCAAATAAATGAGAAACAGGTTAATTTAAAACTTTGTGTTGAAGTAATTTGTGTTACTTAGGAAACAGTTCTTATGTTCTCTTTCCTGATAATCTCTCATCTGTTTGATTTAATAAGCAAAGTGTGTGTATTGAAATTATCTAAAGACATTTTTAGAGGATAAAAAAAGACTTTGAGCTGCTTTTATCTTAGTGACCCTTTTATCCATTGTAGTTTTAGGTGAAAATTTTGGGCTTTGTTTCACTCTACTATTACGTATGCTCTGAATCAACGAGGGAGGCAATGGAAGACTTTGTGCTTTCGTGGGTTTCTTTGTGGACTTTGTTACTACTTCAGGAGATTTTCTGCTATGCGCTGGATACTATTTTTGAAAGAAGAGGAATGCTTTTAGCCATCGATAGGGACCTCCTTTTTTTGTTATTTGAACATCATATCTAAAAAAAGAGAGATGGATGGTGTTATACTACCCTGAGTATTATTTTCTATTTATTTATATACATATGTAGCATATAAGTGATTCATAGGGAACCTCCCCTTGATGAGAGGAGATATTTATCTCATTAAAATGTGGTAAACCTACACTTTTTGTGGCATAAATCTCCTTGTATTGTGGTTGATATACCCATTTTTTCATCAATTAGTTGATGACAAAATATTCACCTAACAGCTTTTAGTAACTCCACTGGGGATTACAAATGGGTATTTTAAAGCCTCAAGCTTCAATTTGAAGCAGCTCCAGTTCCTTTTTCATTTTACACTCTGGCAGATCCACCATACACACGAGGCCAGAGAGCTCAAGGTATTGTTGATCCTATATTCGAGTTGGTGAAACAAACTAATTTTGAGATTTCTCCACCATCTCACCTTCAGTGAACTAGGAGTTTCCCTCCTACCAACGCTAGATCTCCCATACCTGGTGAAGCTTTTAGTCTTAATACTGGTAAGGCTTTATCTTTATTGACCCCACCAAGATTTGTTATCCTGCCATTTAACCATCCTATCATAATGGCCCAAGGTATGTGGGGCAATTCTTTTGGCCCTCTTAATCTGACCCTACCTTTACACAAACTACCTCGTAGTTCTAGAAATAATTTTCCCAAATTCTTTGGTGACGAGAAGGTTCACTTTGATGAACATATTGTTGCCTTCTCTATAACATGCGATGTAATAAGTGTGGAATTTAAAGATGTAGCAGTGAGACTCTTTGTAGAAACTCTACAATGCACTACCATGGATTAGTTTTACCACCTTCAAGCTCAAACTATAACTGACTAGAATACACTCAAATCTAAATTTGAATCTAGGTTTAAACTTGTTGAAGACGTGCATGCCTTGTTAGCTCAACTTACACAAATTAAAAAGGAACCCCATGAGCCCATGAGGGATTTCATAGCAAAATTCAATAAGTTAAGGAACTGAATTCCTACCATCACTCAGCCCACGCCGGAGAATCTCAAGTACTTTTTCATCAACTCGTAACTTCCTAAAGTAAATTTTTTGTTGAGGTGGGCTGGCCCTATGGATCTCGTTATGGCTCAAAATTTGGCTATTAAGATATAGGATGATCTTATCTTAGCAGGTAAGATCATAAAAGAATCCAGTAAAAATAGATTTTCTTCATTTGTTGAAAGTTCTACAAACACTACAGATCCTATGGTGCAAAAATTGACAAATGAACTGATAGCTTTAAAAAAATAAATGGTCTAAGGCATGTATGCTCTCACTTATCGAGATAGGCCAAGAAAAACATTTCAGAATCATCAATATCAGGACAATGCTGCTCAAAACCAAGAGCAACCAAATCACCTACCTCCTCCACATGGGAAACTTGCCATTGAAGTAGCACCTACTAATTCAACGATCAGTTACCTGGAGGCTCAACATGATTTCTTGCTCCAACCTGAGTTGGACCAACAAGATGATGTTAATCTCTTTGAAAAATAAGAATAAGAATTAGTTGACAACTCCAATATTGGTTGCTTAGATTATCGGGATGAAGTTGGAAGTAAAGGAGAAGTATTTGATGGATCCTATGATATTTTTACTAGATCTCAAAACCAGTGAGCTCCATAAACTGACAAAGAAAAAGTAGAAGAAGAACCTCAGCTGGTGGTCTCCATCGCTAAATGAGAGACTCTATTGCCTTTCCAACTAAAGGATCAGGTAACCAACAAAAAAGTAAGTACCTCAAACCATCCCATATTTTTTACCTCTATTTCTCAGACTAGTGCCACACCCACTAAAGATTAAGATGATGGGTCCTCTTCCTCTATCTCAAATTCATTTCAATTATTTGATATAATTGATCATGCAAAAAAGACTAAGATTCAAATGACTGAGATTGAGTATTTGCGAGCCAATCTTGAACAGTTTGATAGGTTGGCAGAATATGTAAAATATAAAGTTGTTCTCATAGGACAAGATTCTTCAAATACAACTCATGTTTCCCTCAAGGATAAATCCACCCAAAATAATCTTGTCTTGACTCCTCCTATTGCTTTCGGGAAAATAGAACCTTTTTATGTTTCTCTATTGATAAATGGTTATAAATTGAGTAATTACATAATAGACTATAGAGCTTCTGATAATGTTATGCCTACCAAGGTGGCAGATTCCCTTGGTCTAAATTTGACCAAAAATTTTGAGAGGTGTTTTTCTATGAAAAATAAGCAAGTCCCACTCCTTGGTCAAATAAAAGATTCCCAATTTGCATTCGTAGCTTTTCTAGAAAAGAGGATAAAAATGACGATTCTGGTGGTTGATGTTATGGCCTCTTATGGCATCCTTTTTAGACAGAATTTCTGCAAAGATGTTGGTGGGGAGTTAAGCATGAACTTGTCTGAGGCAAGGATCCCAATCAAAGGTATTATGAAGAGATTGCTTCTTGAAAAAGAGGCAAAATATGTAGTCACATAATCATCAGCATCGGAAGCTCAAATTTTATTTGAGTCTTTGGGCATGGGTAACTACTTTTTATCTATAGATGAAATTCATGAGGCATTTGATGAAGCTCTTACAAGTAACAACTTGGAAATGTATTCAGCTGAAATAGTAGGAGAATCAGTGAAGCAAAATGAAAGTATGGAAGAATCTCTTCCTCCAAATGAAGAAGTTTTCAAAGAAAAAGTGGTGTCTAGTGAGGTATAGATTATAGAATTCAATGGTAGTTGCTCCTCTACCAGTTCAAGAGCTAGGGTTGTGTTGGTATCTCCTCAAAGAGATATTATTCTTTTATCCTATAAGTTGCAGTTCAGTAACACCAACAACACAGCTGAGTATGAATCCATGTTGCTTGGATTGCAGGTTGCTAGAGAAAATGGCATTAAACTCCTTCATGCTAAAGGGGATGTTGAATTGGTGGTTTGTTAGGTAAAAAACCTTTATCAAACTAAGAATGAAATATTGTGCCACTATCACAATCTAGTTTGGAACCAAATTGAAAACTTTGATGCTTTCAGCATCTCTATCATTCTAAGAGAATTCAATGATCGAGCTGATGCACTAGTTATTTCAACTACTCTCTTGGTCCCCCACCCAGACTTTAAAGGAAATAAGTACACTATTAAATTGGTCTTTCAACCAAGTGTACCTGATAATGCCAGTTATTGGCAAGTATTCAACAATGATAATTAAATCATTCCCTTCTTGAAGCAAAAAAATAGCTTTAAATAGCTGCATTTTGAAGGCATCAAACCTCAAAAACGTGAGACAACTTCTGAATCAAATACAAATGCAGGTGAGGAGTTCCTGCAACTTAAAGGGAATAAGATTCTCAATGGCTTAGTTTCTCTAGAGAAACTATTTGATAACCACGATAGATTCATCAAACAATAGTGAACGAATTCAAGCTCCTCTTAGGAGTTTGATCAAGTAAATATGAGAACCAACAGAGATCTTAAGATGATAAACATTGGAAAATGTTTCACTCTCGAAGAGAAATTCAAGTTCACTACTCTACTCTGCTAATATATAGATGTCTTAGCATACTCCTATGATAACTTGAAATCACTCAGGCCTGATGAAATCTGCCATGACATTCCTCTTAAGGCTAACTCAATGCCTTACAAGCAAAAGTCTAGACAATATAATCTGAAAATATCAAGTACCATTTTATCTGAGATACAAAAAATGCTTGATGCCAGAATAATTTTTCCAATCCATCACTCCACATGGATTACCAATATAGTGCATGTGAGAATGAAGAATGGAAAAATTTGAATTTGCATGGATTTTAGGAACCTGAATCAGTCGTCTTTAAAAAATAACTACCCTCTCCCTATCATAGATCAAGTTTTGCAGATGGTGATAGGTTCAGAGATGTTATCAATGTTGGATAGTTTCTTGGGGTACAATCAGGTTGAAGTTGGAAAAGCATATTAGCATAAGACTTTCTTCACCACGTCTTGGAGCACCTTCACTTATCAAATAATGCCTTTTGGTCTGATAAATGCAGGCACCACAATTCAAAGAGCGATGGACCTCACTTTCAAAGATGAAATGGGTAAGTTCATTGTAGTATACCTGGATGATTTAACGGTATTTTCAAAGCATCATTTTGACCATGTCCACTATTTACAATGAGTACTGGAATGCTGTCGTCAGAATGGTATTTCTCTAAATCCTAAAAAATCTATTTTTAGGGTGATATAAGGGAAACTTCTCGGACATATTATGTCCCAAGAAGGTATAAAAATTGACTCAAAAAGAGTCAAGTCCATCCAAGAGCTTACTCTGCCTACTAGTAAAATTGTAGTTCACTCTTTCTTTAAAGGCAAAGCCACTTTCATCACTGAGAACACTCGCCACATTATCAATATGATGAAAGGCAAAGCCACTTTCAGGTAGACTGCAGAGGGCAAATCAGTGTTCGAAGACATCAAAGAAGCAATTGCTTGTGTACCAATTCTAGTTTGTCCAGACTACACCAAAGACTTCAAAATATATAGTTATGCTTCTAAACATACACTCTCAGCTATTTTAATTCAACAAAACCAAGAAGGTGTGGAATCTCCTATTTCCTTCATGAGCTATTCGCTTAAAGCTCACGAGCTGAAATATTCAAACATGGAGAAGCATGCGTATGCAGTGGTCAAAGTAGTTAAGCATTTCAAGTTTTATATCTTGAATTCACATACTGAGGTTTTGGTGCCTGATACAATGGTGAAGTCTATTTTGACTCAACAAGAGTTTGGTACAAAGAGGGGTAATTGGATTGCCAAGATTCAGGAGTTTGATCTAGACATCAAACCTACCAAACTTGTGTAAAAAAAGGGTCTTTATCAATTGATTGCTGATAATATTCCCAAGAAAGTAAAAAATGAAAAAATAGAGATCGAAGATGTGCCTACGGTCCTCTTCATTGCCACTATTGATGAGTGGTATTCTGACATTGCCCATTTTCTAACCTATGGTGAGTATCCTGCTCATCTCTCCTATAAAAAAAAATAGAATGTTAAACTAAAAGCCGCTAGCTATGTTTTGTGAGATAATGGTTTGTATAAAAGAAGCCTGGATGGGGTATTTCTTTGTTGCATCGATAAGGTGCAACAAGATAAAATTTTGGAGTCTTTTTACAATTTGGCTTGTAGAGGACATTTTTCTACCCCAGTGATAGTGCATAAAATTTTGTGAGCAAGGTACTATTGGCCTACGTTGTTTCAAGATGCTTACAAATGGGTGTGTAGATGTGAATTGTGTCAGCGATTCATCAAAAAACTTAAACTGGCCACATTACCCCTCAAGCCAGTAGTAATTGAAGAGCCTTTTCAACAGTGGGGTATTGACTTCATTGGCACAGTTAACCCATCTTCAAGTGTTGAATATGATTATGTCCTTACGGTAACTGATTACTTTACCAAATGGGTGGAAGCCATCCCAACCAAGCACACTACTTCAGAAGTGGTGTGCAATTTTCTTAAAGAAAATATCATCTCTCGATTTGAGATTCCACTTAAAATTGTAACAGATAATGCAATTTGTTTCTCTTCACATGAGATTACTCAGTTCTACTTTTATTATGGAATTACCCTATCCCATACTTTAGATTATTTTCTACAAGGGAATGGCCAAGCAAAATTGAGCAATAAGAATCTGGTTATTATTATCAAGAAACTAGTAGATGACAATCAGAGAACTTGGCATAAAGCATTGTTTGATGATTTATGGGCAGATAGGATTACACCCAAGAGGGCCATAGGCATGTCACCATTCCAACTTCTGTACGGCTTGAATGTGGAGATACCTATCACTTTAAAAATATCAGTGCTCAGAGTAGCCAAAGCAATCGAAGATTCAACCTTCAAAAATTCAATTGACAAAAGGATCATGTGTCTAACCGAATTGAATGAGCAGAGAATGATGGTGGTGGACTGGATTATTGTGCATCAAAATTAGGTGAATAAACTTTTTGACAAAAGGGCTAAGGTTCATGATTTTCAAATTGGAGATCAAGTCTTGTTGTGGGACAAGAGGAGAGAACCAAAGGGAATGCACGACAAATTTGATTCTTTGTGGAGAGGTCCATTTACCATTCGACAACTCTATGGTGAGAATAGCTTCTTGCTAGAGTATCAAGATGGAGCATCATTTTCACTGCCCCACAGTGGACAACACCTAAATCATTTCAATCCTTGAAGTTTAGATGGATTCACTTGTATATTTATATAGTTTTTATGTTTTGTTTATTTTCTTTCATTTTTAGCGTGACTCCATAGCCCAATGGCTTGGATGAAGGCACTTAGAGACTGGATTCTACTCTCGTCAAATGGTTCGATCAATGAAATTTCCCCAATAGGAGCCAGTTGTTGTTTCTAAAATTAGCTACGCTCATTTTTTGGAACAACCCCTACGAAACTTGTTCGTTTCACTTTTTTCTCTCTAAATTCATTTTTTGAGACGAGTTTTTTTATTCTCGTGTTTGCTCAACTGGAATCGTTTGAATTTCATAACATATCTTTATTATGTTTTCCCCAAAATGTGAAAGTCATTACAGTCTCAATGTGACTAGGGGATAAATTTCCCATTTCTCAGAGTTAGTCTTTTTCTTACATTTTCATGCAAAGGCGGCAAATTTTGTCGTCAATGCATTTTTTATCTTTCCTATGCAAAGGCAACATTTTTTGCCACCCTTGCATCTGAAATGCAGGAGCGATAAAAATTTTTGCCCCTACATTTTTCTCCTTCTCATGCAGGAGCAGTGAATTTTGTCATCCCTGCATATTTTTTAAACTTCAGTGTAGGAGCGGTGATTTTTTCTACCCCTACACTGCCTCATTTTTCATGCATGATATTTATGGCTACATGCGGCAAGTGGTTAGGGGTGATTTTTTCCCTATTTAATCTCTGTTTGGTCTTTTTTGATTCATTTCTTCCTATCCTCCTCCTGCCCTCTGCCTCTGGATGATCCAGCAAACGGGAAGAAATGTGTTTCATCATATTCAGGCTCTTATCGCACATTATTTTCCAGGTAGGTATTTGTTTTTACATTTTATTTCATGTTCTTTCCTCTTTTTAAGTTTTCTCTCTCCCCTTCGTTAATTTTTTATTTTTCTTTTCTCCTCTTCCCTTCCTCCCGGTTGAGACACTTTTCTCCTTCCACCGCACTTCTTTCCTCCTCTTCCCTTCCTCCCCGTTCAGCTTTTCTTTCTTTTCCTCAGTGTTAGGGCGGTTAATTTCACCACCCTCCCTTTTTCTTAATCGTCTTCCTACCCGTGTAAAGGTGGCAAATTATTTTATCTCGTGCACCGGCGGCAAAATTTGTCACCGATGCAACTCGACCCGACTACAATGTAAGGGCAGTGAATTTCACCGCCATTACACCTAATTTTCACAAGTGAAAGGGTGGCAAATTTTTCCGCCCTTACACACTCTTTTTCCCCCATATGCATAGGTGGCAAATTTTGCCACCAATGCATTTTTCTCATCTTAGCATGCAAAGGTGGTAAATTTTGTCGCTTATGCATGCAGACCCGTCCCACATGCTATGGCGGCTAATTTTGCCGCCCCTGCATCCTTTTTCTCTATTTTTTATCTAACTCTAGAGAATTTTTGTTCCTTCCATTTTTCGTGCCCGCTCCCCATTTTTCTCTCACTTTCCAACCCGCTTGCACCTCATCCCTTTCAAGCGCCCTTCCTTGGTCATGATCACCTGACATACAATTTCTCTAAATTGCCAATTTTTCTCTAATTACACAATCATGATTCTTATCACAGTTCCCCCTAAAGATCCTCCTTCATCAACAGGCTCTCAAAAAAGGCTCATCTTGATGACTGAAGCTTCTCCAAAGAAGTCGAAGGCCATGAAGTACTAGTATCAAGATGTTTTCTCAATCACCTCGGTCATTTCTAATGTCGATGACATTAGAGACACAGAGATCGACCATGTGGATATGGCCAAGTTCATGGAGAGAACCAAGGTGACAAACTCGAGATCTGAGATGAAAAGAATAATTGAAAGCAACATCCATCTAGTATCCTCTTTCCTTGTGGTGGTGCATCACACAGAGTTCATTCTTTAGTGCACCTAATTCTATAACAGAGAGACCAGAACAGTGTCAGATGCCAGTGGCAATGCGATAATTCGACTGGACCTTAAATTTATCGATAAATTTTTCATGTGCCTTCCTACTATTGAAGTGTTGAAAATTGACTTCATTGAGGCACAGAAAGAATATGACAAAGATTTTGAGAAGGCAAAAAAGGTGATAAACAACAGATGGCTCAAGACTCCCAGAGCTAACTTGTCTAGATGGTCGTAGAATTTTCTAAGAAGTGATTTTATAGAGGAAGTTGGTGACTTAATTACTCTTCTCAATAGAGTATGAGGTCTACCATCTTCTTCCCAATTCTACGAATGGATGTATCCCTTTATTAAGATAATTTTACAAGGGAAACAAATCATCTTCTAAGGTGAGCAGATCACCAATGCTCTTCATGAGTGATTGACAAAGGTGTCAACTACTTTGAAGTTCTATATGACTTCGTACTTAGTATACATCGCAGCTTCAATGCGAACCTTTCTAAGTTTGACAACAAAAGGAGATAGAAGAACCACCCCTATTTATTCATATTACCTTCAGCTAACACTAAAAGAATCAATCTATCACTTTAAGAGGGTAAATGATGTCTTCTTCATGATATTTTTGTGCTTTTTTGATCCTCAGCTAGAACAAAAGAGAGTATCAGATGAAGCTTGGACATCGTCAATGATTTTGGCTGCATGTTTTTACAATTCCCCACCTTTTGCTATCTATGGGTTGGTTTTTTCAAAAGTTATCCCTACATGCTCCCCAAATTTCCTTCTGACAAATTAGTCCTAATGGAGCTGTGTAAATTGATTATTGTCATACACACTAAGCAAATGAAACTTAAGAAGTCAGGTTTTAGGTTCTCAATAGAAATTGGCAGATACTTGATTTTGACTGCCACCAAAGCAAGGGTAATGGAGACAAAAGTGCAACTTGTCACCATGAATTAATTAAAAGAAGGCATAATTTTGACTATAAGGGTGTCAACGATATGATTAGAAGAAAGACTCAGTTTCATGATCCCATGATTGAAGACATCTGAATAGACTTGAGAACAATAGAAGAGATCAAAAGAATGGACTACAGTAGACTGTCTCTAGAGCAGATTAAATATCTAGGGCTTACAGATATTCCTCCAAATCTAGTTGATGATAAAAATATAATTAATAGTAGATACGTGGCTAAAAAAGTCACTAACTCTCTTTTTCCTCCAATTTAGTGGTCCCAAAAGGAGTTGACTTCTTTAAGGATGAGATTCGAACCAATATTGGCTAACACCAATGATTGGCTAGCGACCAAAGGAATCACATTAAAGGAATTCATCACAAAATCAAAGGCTAAATTCTAAGAGAAAATAAGGAAGAGAGCAGAGAATAGGACTAAGAATAAAGACAACTTTCCTTCTCCTTTTAGGCCTCACAAGCCTAGGATCATCTTTGTGTCGAAGAAATCAAAGGTTGCTGAGAAGGAGCCAGAATCAACAGCTATGGGGGTTAGAGAATAAAGCACTCAAGAACAGGCAGAGGAACATATGGAGACAGATGATAGGCCTTCAGAGCAATAGAGAACTGAAACTCTATCTCCCCAAGATTGGTCACAACCACTTGCAGGGGTTTCTTCTTCTCCACCCCAATCCCCTGTGCTAGCTCCTTTGACTCTTTCTCCCATCAGCATTCTTTCTTATGGAGCCACCTCTCCTTCTAGATTTATTTTTTGTGACCCTCAAGGTGCTTCTGGAGATGTCCTTCGATCCTTAAGATCTATCCCTAGTCTCTCATCTCCTTCTTTCAATATCGAAGACAGTTCTGCCATCGACTAGCCAGTGATCGATACAGTTTCAACTGTTACACCCATTACGCCTGCTATTCCTACTAGTAATGCAGATGTTACCCTAGTAACACCAACTGTAGGGACTGTTACTCTGCTAAGTGCTTCTACTTTTCCACCTTAGTTATCAAGTTTCATACCCAAAAAGAAGAAGCAAGCCATCTCTGTAGATGACTTTGATTTTAGAAAAATAGTGCCAGTGAAAGCTAAGACCCCCAAAAAGCCAAGGATCCTTTCAAAAATGGTTCAAAAAAAGGGGCACAAATTTCTGGAGATATTCAAACCTCCATAAGATGTAATCCTAGAGAATTTTGACATGAGCAGCTACTCCACTTCTCGTGTTGAGTTGGGGAAAGTAACTCATGAGGGTGCGAAGAGCAATCTACAGTCTGCAATGGATATCATGGTCTAAAAATTCGATAGGGAAAAAGAAATGAAATATTATTACAAGGCAAAGGTAGAACAATTGACCATAGTAGTCAGGAGATTCACTTTTGCTCCTGAATCGGTGACCCCAGAAGCCTTTTCTATAGATGATCCTATTATCCAGAAAGCAGAGAAGACCTACATGAAAGGGAAAGTACTTGAAGATTATATAGAAAAAAATGCATACACAAGGAATTTCCTTGCTTACAAAGGTTGCTGAGAAGACAGAGAAAATGAAGAAAATAAGGATAGATTTAGAAGACCTCGTCTCTCTTATTTATCAAGATATTGACAATACAAATAAATATCTTAGCAAGTGGGTAGAGATGAAAGCTCTAAAAAAATGCACCTTAGTTTCAATCGACATCATTGCCAATAAAGATTCCTATGTTGAAATCAAAAAATCATTGATATACAGAATCTAGGTACTTAAGGAGCTGATCAAAAATCTCAAGTCTTCCAAGGACGCTAGTGAGAAAAGTGACACTGGTCTGTTGAACAGACTAGAGGAATTGCCTTGCGAACTCACCTCTAGAAATAATCAATTTCTTTCAGCAGAGGAGATGATTCAATAATTCAAAGGTATGATCCAAAGGGATTTTGAAGAGAAAGCATTTTCAAAGACTTCTGTGGATAACATTTTAGATACTCAGTTAACTCTGGATAATCTAAGAACTAGGTTAACTAGTCATGCCAAAGCAATCACAGCATTGAAAGATGCTACAATCAGAGCCAAAGTAATCTTCAAGAATACTATTGCGCCAGACAGTATAGGAATTCAGGCATCTATTACCATGTATGATGCTCATCTGAAGAAGTTTGGTGGCAAAAATTGAATTATTCCTCCATTCTCTCTTCTTTCTTTTTTCTCATGTACTTTTGTCATGTGAAAGTACATGCACTTTTGTAATATGTAATTACATGTAAAAAATCTAGAAAATGTCCCAAAGTTAATGTTGACTCATCTTTGACTAGGTTTTTAATATTTTAATCTTTTTCTAATTTTGAAGGTTTCTCCCTATATAGAGAGGGAACCTCTTTTGTAAAATATCTCTAAATAATTGAGAGCAAAAACTCTGTCAAAATTGACACTTCTTGAGACTTTGTACTCAATTTTTAAATCATATTTTGTCGAATGAATGAGAAACAGGACAATTTCAGACTTTGTGTTGAAGTAATTTGTGTTACTTAGAAAATAGTTCTTATGTTCTCTTTTCTGATAATCTCTCATCTGTTCAATTTAATAAGCAAAGTGTGTGTATTGAAATTATCTAAAGACGTTTCTAGAGGATAAAAGAAAGACTTTGAGCTACTTTTATCTTGGTGACCCTTTTATCCATTTTAGTTATAGGTGAAGACTTTGGGCTTTGTTTCACTCTACTGTTACGTGTGCTCTGAATCAGTGAGGGAGGCAACGAAAGACTTTTTGCTTTCATGGGTTTCTTTGTGGACCTTGTTACTATTTCAGGAGACTTTCTGCTATGTGCTAGATACAATTTTTGAAAGAAGAGGAATGCTTTCAGCCATCGACCGGGACCTCCTTCTTTTGTTCCTTGAACATCATCTCTGAAAAAAGAGAGATGGATGGTGTTATACTACCCTGAGTATTATTTTCTGTTTATTTATATACATATATAGCATATATGTGATTCATAGGGAACCTCCTCTTGATGAGAGGAGAGATTTATCTCATTAAGATGTGGAAACCTACACTTTTTGTGGCATAAATATCTTTGTATTGTGGTTGATATACCCATTTTGTCATCAGTTAGTTGATGACAAAATATTCACCCAACAGAATGACCATTACATGGGTGGCCAATGTATTGAAGTAAAATATTAGGAAAAGTGCCAAAGAAAATAAAAGGTATAAATACATGTTATTTTACCACTTTACATTTGAGAGCCCTATATAACACCATGAGCTCGAGTGAATAATAATGACAACTATATTTGTAAATTTGAGACCAACACAATTGTAAAATGCCATTTTAAGGATATAATAAATATCCTTATGAGATTATAATTTGAGTACACCAATATTTGAGGTGATTTAATGAGTGGGAAGGGGGATTTAGTAGGTTATAGGTTACACAAGTCATCGATCACCATTAGAGCTTAGTAAAGCTCATAATCAAATATAATTGTGTCATTTCTAGATTAAAATGCATGTTAGCCAAAATTGAAGGATTCGACCAGGTAGGAAATCCAAGGGTGAACTAAAGGGGGTTCAAGGTAGTTATGAGACTAAAGGTTAAGGCAAAAAAGAGGATGAGCTACATTCCTAATCTAGTTACATGGTTTCGAATGCCCATCATTGAATAGGTAAAAGTGGCACCAAAAAATGCTTAGTTTGAAGTGTCATCAAACATTATCAGAGAGGAAGTGGTGGTAGAAGTATCGAGTGAAAATATGGGAGAAGCTTCTACTACCTCCAATAAGGCCAAGAATATAGAGCTAAGGAAGAGCACATTCAAGGCTAGAAATTGAAATGATACACTAGTTGTGTCATATATTAGACATAGGTCAAGGCTAAAAAATATAAGCCTATTAGATGCAATACCCTGATAGTGTAGTGCATGGTAAAAAATGGTAGAAATAATGGATAGATATAAGGTGGAATATTACAACCACCACTAGGGAAGCAATGATATCAACCTAAAAAATGATGACATTGTCAATATGGGTAGAAAAATCATATAATAAAATGCAATATTTAATGAGTTCTTCCCAAAATGACTAGCCAAAGTTTGGGCTTATCCAACTCTATGAGCTTCCCTAATTCGATAAGGCATAGGAACTTATGTGTTTCTTAATTTCAAACGTGCATGAAGATAGATTCTTCTTCATGGTGAGGATATTGAAAATCACACCTGCACAGATCCATAGGGTGACTGAATTATTTCAATCAAGTAGAGACATTAGGGAGGCAATGGCCAATGCCAAGGAGGTCAATCATGTGGCCAAGCAAGTTTAGTACAATAAGGGAGGTTTTACCTTACCCATTTCAAATATAAAATACATGACTATGATATTTTTAATTAACTTGGTGAGTACCAATTTACATGGGTTGTACTGCGTAGAGGTAAATAATAACTTTCTCTATATCATGCATGAGATCACCTAGAGGACATTGTTCCTAGCAGATGCAATTACTGAAGGCATGAAAAAGGAGCATAGGACTATAGATAAGTTCAAATATGGCACAATCTTGATGCTACTACTGTTTGATGAGATTGACATGCCTATGGGTACCCAAAAAGGTGAATGAATGTACCCCTTCTTAACAATCCCCCAATGTTAAAGTACCACATGTATACTTGATATACGATAGCCTCACAAAAATATGATGCCATAGTGGATTGGTGGTTCATGTTGGTTGATTATTTTGTCGATCAGCGTACTAATAAACAAAATAGGTCTGATCATTCAAAGTAGGAAGATTGGTCGGCCAAATGTATAGGTTTACCACATCAAAAGGGGACTAATCTCTCCTCTCATCAAGGGGAGGTTCCCTATATATATATATATATATATATAAACAAAAAATAATACTCAAGGGTAGGATAAATCATCCATCTCTCTTTTTTCAGAGATGATGTGTGCAAATCAAAGGATAAATCTTAGGGATAATGACAGAAAGCACTCCTCTTCTTTCAGAAGTACCATTCGACAAACTACAAGAATCATCCTGGTAGTAATTGCAAAATGTAACCAAGGTCGTAGTAACTAGCAAATTGAGATGTAGCACAAAGTCTCCACCTAAATTGTCCAAGAGTGAGATACGAAAGACAATGAGGGCACAAAGTCATCCCAAGGTCCTTTACATAGAAACAAAAAGAAAACACACTAAAGACAATTGTGGGGGCACAAAGTCTCTCCACAGTTGGCTTAAGGATGCCTTCCTGATTACCTTCACTAATTCTGCTTATTGAATTAAAGGAATAAAAAATATATTAAGGAAAAAGACAAGAATAGTTTCCCCAACAACAAAGATATCACAGCACAAAGTCTGAAAAGTCACTTGCTTTCTTATTCCAATAACAAAATATGATCAACAATTTGAGCTCAAAGTCTCAGTAATGCCTTTCAATTTGGGTAGAGTTTTGTTTCTGATAATTCGAGAGCCCCCTTTTACAATAACAAGAGAGTCCCTTATATAGCCTCTTCAAGAAGGACTTGGGAATAGTAACACATGATGTTGCATTGAATTTTGTTAAGAATACATGTTGGAATTTAGGGGCATTTACCCATTTGCTTTTCTCAATGCAATGAAACAGGTCATGTTATTGAAAGTTTACATCTTTCAATGTCCACTTGGCGGTCTGATTCTAGAAACATATCTAATGCATAAATGTTTTTAGTCCTTCCTCATCATTCCTCCTTTTCTATTTATTTGAATCAGGTCCTTGATTCAATTTGATGCTCTGTTCCTTAGTCATTTCCTACTGGTCTCGGCCTTAAAGCCTTTGAATGCATTCGGGTCCATTTTGGGTCGAGAAGAGCCCCCCATAAGGGTATCTGCCCTTCGAGCAGTCTTTAGATGGTCTTCGAGCTTCTTTTGGTAGGTCACTAAGTTCTTTGGCTCTTCTTTAAGGCTTTTCAAAATCAACGGCTATTTTACGAACCTTGAAATTGACGTTCGCGCACCCGTCACTACGTTTGAATTTCCAATGACTAGTTCATCGTTCTTGACTTTGATGTCTTCGAACACATCACCCCTTGGAATTTCTTCGGCTTTCTCTTGATTCAGTATTTTATGCTACTTGCTTCCTTTGGATTTCTTGTTTTGCATCCTCCTGAAGGGAAGGTGACCCTTCGGCTTTGGGGAAGTGTCCTTTAATTTGGCAGTTGAGAGTCCCCCGCAAGGGCACCTGCCCTTCGAGGTCCTTTAGCGGCCTTTTGTCTTCAGAGTCCTTCGGAGCTTTCCCGTGAACTTTTTCCTCAGACATTTTCCAGCAGATAAAAGTCTGCAAGAATTGTTTCGGCTGCTTTATCTTTGGCCTTCAAAAATTCTTTCAAGCTTTTCTCCCACAGCTTCCCTGAATTTCTTCAAATTTTTTGTCTGAAGGAATTCCTTCAGACAGAAGTCTGAAAGAATTCATTTCTTGCCTTAGTCTTTTCGCCTGTCTTTGCTTTGTTTTTTGGTCTTTTCTTTCTTTCGAAGGAAAAAGTCCGAAGGAATTCTTTCAAACAATTTCCCCAAAGGAATTGTCTCTTTGTTACTTTTGCTGAGGGAACCTTTCTGAAGGAAATCCCTTTACTCTTTTGGCTTTTGAATTAGTCCATTTGCCTCCTTACCCTCCGCAAGGGCTGTTTGTCCCTTGGAAATTTGCCTTAGTCGATTTTATGTGAATTTTGAATTGTGACACATGGCAGCATCCGTTGTTCTTAGAGACAAAGTGAAATGAGGCTTGAAAGATGACACTTGGCAGCATCCACTAAGTTCTGTCAGGTTTTTGCTCACTACCCTCTGCAAGGGTTCTAGGCCTTGGTTCACCACCCTCCGCAAGGGCTATTTGATCCTTTGGCTTTGGGGCAACCCCTTAAACCTACCGATTAAACCAACTGATTGAACCAACTTTGGTTCAATGGTTCATTCCCTTTGACCACTTGAACCAAGATTCTTTGAAACAAACCTTGTTGAACCCATTGAACCTTGAACCCGTTGAACCTTTTGAACCAAAGTGGTTCAACGGTTTAATGGTTCAAGCCTTGAAAACTTGTTGAACCTTGATTGAACTTTCCTATAGAAAACTTTGAACCTGTTGAACCATTAGTCCATCACTTCCTTGTTCTTTCTAAGCTCTTTGATCTTCAATGTACTGGTTGAACCTTTGAACCTGTGAACTCATTGAACCCTTTGGTTCAAGGTTCAACAGTTCAATCGGTTCATTCTGTTTATTTGGCTAAGTCTTTTTGATATTTTTTGAACCAAACGTGTTGAACCATTTGGTCATTGAATCTTGAAGCAGTTGAACTTTAAACCTTGACAAATGTGCTTAACTTTTGCTGTTGATGTTGAACCTTTGAACCCATTGAACCAAAATGGTTCAAGGTTCAATGGTTTAATGGTTCAATCCTTGCTTAGAATCTTGCCGATGAACTCTTTTGGTTGAGCCTTGTCATTGAACCAACTTTGAAATCACCTAAGTGTTGAGAGCTTGCTTCTTTCCTACAAAGTCCATAGAAATCAACCTGTGAAGTTCGTTGAACTTAGCCTGCAGAGTCCATAGATTCAAGCCTGCAGAGTATGTAGATTCAAGCCTGCAAAGTCCGTAGATTCAAGCCTGCAGAGTCCATAGATTTTTTGAGAAGCTTAAAAAATGAGGAATTTAAATGCTTAGAACAAATTTCAAGAAGGGAAGAGATTATTTTGGTCTGAGGAACCAAAATAGTTCACATGTTGTCTTAAAAAATGAGAAGTCTATTTTTGGGGACAACAGTTCACACAACTGAAAGACACCATTAGTGATGAATGGCACATACCAAGGCTTCTGCCCGAACTAATGAAGGAATAGGCCACATTTTCCATTATACAACACTTCTCTTTGGCAAAGATCAAACTTATTTATGGGAAGATGACATAGTGGCTAAATTTATTATATGAGTTCACAATGCAGTACTTTATTGATGCAGTAAATGTAATCAAGAATTCACAAAGGATAATAATGGACACATAATGGATAAATATGGACATCCATACCCTTCATGTGAAATATGTGTACCCAAGTGATTCCACATAAAGAGAAGAGGACAGAATAGATGAGATTAAGTGTATCGTCAACCCAACCCAAATAGTTTCCATAGAGGGTAGGAAACGTACCCTCTTCTATATGCATCAGCCAAAATAAGAAGATAATTAGTTCAAGAGAACATTTGCCAGGAGATAATGTGTTGCTAGTTGCTATGAGACTAAGTAGTTCACAATATTCCACTCCCAAGAAGAAGAAAATAAATAAGAAAAAGTTGGAACCACCCTCTCATGTGCAAGAAGAGACTAAGGAGATTGAGTTAAATGATAAGCCCAAAAAGAGGAAGGAGCCAGTACAGTCAAGTGCCTCCACCTCCAAGAAGGGGAAATCAAATGGGAAGAATATACGACCACCATCTCTTATGCAATAAGTCTTAGAGGAAATAGAGTCTGAGGAGGAACCTCCAAAGATGAAAAAGAGAAGACTAAGGAAGAAGGAAATTAGGCTACCGTCCCTTGTACTATAAGAATTAGGAGACACAAAGTCAGAAGATGAGCCTCTAAAGAAGAGGAGGGTATGGTTTACAAAGTCAGAGACTATTGGCATGGGATCATCGTATCCACCAATTTTTAAGCTAGTGAAAATAAATGTGGAACAAGTAACACAAACTCCAAAGAAGGCCCCTAAAGTAATGGTGCATACTAGGCCATCCCAAGTGTAATAAGAAGCAAGGTTGGAGGACTAAATTGATACTAAAGGGATAGTGGAGGAAAAAAAGATACCCCCCATGAATAGATACTCAAGGGCCTATTGTAGAAGAGGTATCACAAGAATCCCCTACACTGATAAAAAAGAGAAATAAATCAAACTAAAAGGGTGTGTAGACCCAGAAATGCATGTAGAACACAACACTAAAAAAGGAAATGGGGAGTGAAAAATATGTGGAAGTAATGGAAAACTAATAGGTGGAATCAACCATGCATCATGTGAAATACATGGACCCTAAAACATATCCCCTATATGAACAACCCTTTGGATAAGGGTTAGAATAGTTACAACCTGAGACAGAAGAAAAATAATGAAGAGGGAAGGTAGAGGAAGATAGTATCTTGGTGGAAGAAAGCCTTATTCATGAAATAGAAGGCAAAGGAGAGGAAGAGGTGGAAGACACCATTCATGCAAGGATCCAAATGGGCATGAATGGGGATGAGCTGTATTTATGGGAAATAATGAAGTCTAATCATGCAACAATAATGACATGCAAGAATGTGTCCTTTGCCATGGACTACTACACAAAGGAGCTCATTTTTTAAGTCACCAAGTCGTTAAAAATATGCTTGTCCTAATAATTTTATGAGAGTCTAGACTTGTTTCTGGTCAACCCTATGAATATGAGCAATGCACAATAAGAAAACATGCTAATGAAGTTAATTGCAGAGGTGATTAGATAAAACTTCATGAATATCAATACATGTACGAAACAAAAAACATACCATGACATAACTAGCTAAGGCACTTGAGAAAAAGGAGGAGAAACACTCCTTAATAGAGAGATCACTTAAAGAAGTAGAGAATAAATACATTAATGCAAAGAGTGGGCTCAAAAATTAGAAATAAAGGCGTAGAGCAATAAAACATGAATCATCCAATATAAATCTAAAGACCTTAAAGCTATGTGAATGTGTCCTAAAAATGAGGCCAAGCTTACTCGACACAATTGAAGTCACCCAAGTTGATCCCATGGAGAAGCTAGAGATAATTTTTGATGAACTTCTTAAGAGCAAAATCAACATTGATAATGTGTAGGGGGGGATAAACAAGCATAGTTTAAGTTCGTTGAGAAACTTAAAAATTATAAAGACGTGCTAAATAATCTCTCAAGCATCTCACAAGTAGTAAAATAATTATTTTTAAACTTCTCCCAGCATACTTCCATAATAAGTGTGCAATTCCATGAGGTAAAATAAGAGAACAACACACTAACCCTCTAAATAAATGCCAAGAAAAATAGGGAATAACATACACATTTTTGTAGGAGGTGGAGGAGAAGAGACAAGTGATACGTGAAAAGAAGAAGGATTTCAATAGGTGTTTTTCGAAGCTTCAGATGAAGACTGTTGAATAAAATAGATCCATTGAAGAAGCAATAAAGGAAGCCACTACACAGATATATAAGGTCAAACAATAAGCTAGAGGGATTCAGGAACAACCTACAACTTGGAAGGAATTAGACACACAAGTAATAAGTATCACATACAACATTTAGAGTGCACTCACAACATGGGCCATATTTGAGGACAAGCTAAAACTAGATACCCCCAAATTCTTTGACTGAATGAGACAAAGTAGTTGAATCCCAAATTTTAAATAGAGAGGGGTATCATATTCTTGAATTATTCAATTTTTTGGTTAAGGAGTAAGCCAAGAAAGGGTGAACAAATTGTGCATGCAAGTCAAAATATCTAGAAACCAATCAATATAGAAAGAGATAGACACAAGGGTAAATATGAGAAAGCAAAACATAGAGTGGATAAACGTAAAAGAGATAGGCCAAATTAGAAATGCACAACAAGGTCAAAAGAAAAGAGGTGGAAAGCAACATCATGTGAGAAAAATGAGTAGGTTTCCTAAAGATGGATAACCATGTTAGTGTGGGGTGATGTTGACCCCAGAACTTGGCTAAGTGTAGACAAGACGTAGTATGCACGTATAAGCAGTATATGAAGACAAAGATAGGTTCCAGTGATCAAACGGAGTAGAGAGTGGTGCCCGTAAACCTAACCTCTCTATGCACGTGCCCCCAATGAAAATTACTAGCAAGGAAAGCGCTAACCAACAAAATCAATTCCACATGCATTTATGACAAAAAAATAAATGAAGACACACAAAGACCACCTATATCCAAGAACCACAACAAAGATCATGAAGGATAAAGGATGAAGTTATAACTGATGGCTTGATTGTGACAGATAACTGAGAATAGATAGAAGACAATGTGGTAGTTGACCTAGATCAAAGCATTGTATTAACTGCCAAGTATGCAATAAAGCCATTCACTATTGATTGGTGGCAGTTGAGCTACCAAGTGTCATGTGAGACTAATAAATACTTATAAAAGGTAGAGGCATGGGAAGGGATAAGAGAATTGGATAAGTAAGGAGATGCTATCGAGATATTGTTAGATTTCCAAGAAGAGAGAGATAGTCAAGTAAACTAGCATGATTAAGTACTTGTGAACACATTATAACCTTTGTATTGATGGATTGATAAGTAATGAATAGAGTTGTTAGTGATATTGTTATTGTTATCCTTATTATGACTGTAGAATGTTGTTAGATGATGTTTGCATTAGATGGGTGATTTACTTAGATTGAATGATGTGTGTTTGTGCTCTTGTTAGTTTAAGTGCATACTTACTGCCATGCATTGCCAAGAATAAGGTAGAGAAGACTTTGAGTAATCTCATGCATGCAAGCCATGCATATGATTAAGTAAATGGAACCATTACGAACTAAACCTAACCCAACTTAATTTCTCTCTATGCATTAGGTGAGTGCATAGAGAAAATTGTGTGATATGTTGACGCAGAAAGTAGTAAAGGGTAAGTGTTGGGATGCACGTGAGGACTAGCACACGAGTGATCATTAGACTAGACCAACAATCCAACTATGCAATACACCATATGGTAGAGGGATATTAACGGGAGGGAAAATTTTAATAAGTGAGGTAAAACCTATATAACCTAGTTCGACAAGATAATAAAGATAATTAGTACCATCAATTCCTCCAGGAGACATAATACTTAACATGTATGGGACAAAGATACATAAATCTAGAATTAACACATAATGGAAATGGATATACACAATTTGTATGCAGTTACATTCATTTATTAAAATTTTGTATAATAATAATCTACTATTTTTATTGCATACCTAAAAAGAGTTAATTCAGGGAGAACATACAAAAATATTAATTATAATTTATTTGTGGTACAAAGGTCTAATTTTTATAATATACTTGTGAACCCTTTTAACATATAGTTTTTCTAATAAGAAAAGAAGCTCGAGAGTTAGAAGTCCAAAACAATTGCTTGGTGTTCCTTTCCTTTGTTAACAAATGTTTATAATATTTGTGTATTAAGTGGGTCTTATTACTTTATGATTACTACCAAAAATATATAGAAAAAAACTGTTGATGAAATGTAAGAGTATTGGTTAAGAGGTTTGGTTGAGTCCAACCTTATCTAGATTCAAATCTCTCTAGATATATTTCACTAATTATGACTATTGATGATATTAATAATACTAATAATGTTTGTATATAACTTATTAAAAGACGTTAGTAATGTCGGTGATGTTTGTATATAATGTATTAAAAAAATCTAGTTCTCTTATTTATATCCCAGACTCTTAAAAATTAAAAAATAAAAATTAAAAAATGATTACTCATAAACATCATCTTTTAGATATACTAATAAAAATAAAAATAAATAATAATATAATTAAAAATTCAAAAATAAAATAAAAAACAGCATTTTAATTAAAATTACTCGTAAACCCTTCAACTCTATAAAATATCGTATAAATTTAGAAGTGAAATAAATCCTTGCCTTGAAAGTTATATGCCAATAAAGTCAAAACGATAATAATTTAGGTGCATGGTGGGCCTATAAAAAAACGTTGATTTAAAAAACGTGCTTGTGTGTAATTTAAATAACAACCACCGTTTGGACGCTTTTACCAACCAAAGGTCTTAATCTTAGTTGTCAAACTACCCTACCATGTGCTTAATAAGCAAGTTATCATGTTTGCATGTGATTGACTTCATAAATGAAATGTTTGAGCCAACAATTATAAATATAAGCCAAACATGGTCCCTCAAGATCAATCAAGACTTTAGATAAGCATGCCAAAACATATTAATCTGGGTTCTTGAGTGACGATTTTGGTAAGTGATAGATATATTAAAATCACTATGTAGAACATATAAAAATCTAATCTTAGAATCATGTGTATTATGAATAATTTGCCCCATATGCTGATTTAATCAATGTATTATTACTAATAATATTCTCTACATAAGCTCAAAGTTATAAGCAATATTTTATTATCATCACAAAATATGATGTTGACCTTAGGTTTTGTGTGTAGGGTTATAATCCTCAAATTTTGGTACAAGTATGGGCAAGTTACGCAATGAAATAATATTTGGCTAATTGTTGGTAAGGGGTGCTCAATAAGGATGTTTTATGCATAATCATAAATATGAAATAATACTCATGAAATAAAAGGGAAGCATGAGTAAGAAATTAGAAGGATGAGTCACACACAAGATGCACACAATTGTAAAAATTGTTAGAGCCTTCTCCACTCATTTAGGAGGTTACTTATCTTCAAATCTAGGTGACAAGCAGACAAATAATTTGGCATGGAGAGCACAATGGATGCTTCATTTATTAGATGAGATCGATATATTTTTAAGATTGAGATGAGATTTCCTATAATGGAATGTGGTGGGTGCGTATATAAACACATCCCTACTAGTAGTATAGGAGGTTAGTATAAATAACTAATTGTGGTACAAGACCCTCTTTCATAGCATTTTAGTCATGATTTATCGCACTTGGTCCATTTGTGTATACGTGTCTATTTTCAGACACCTTCAACCCATATTAGACTCTCCTTGCCCTTGATTTATCTATATTTTCTCATAAACACCTTAGATCAAACAATTTACAAACCCAGGATCCCAATCAACCATACTATGTTCAACATGATATCTATTCTAAGCCTTTTTACCCTTCGGGTCAGAATTAGCCTACCACTGACTATGACCCTCTACTTTTTGTGGGTCCTTAATACCTTGGCCTAATATCCGTTGCATTGAATTTTTCTTATCACTATTCTCTAGGGCCAACCTATGTTCAGAGTGTCCAATGGAGCCTTACATATAAAAATCTATCCTTAGTCATTCATCATTTGGAACATAAATCCAAGTCTCTTACAATCCATTCTTCTAGCACACAAGCATCAATCCTTATCAAGAGTTATACACATTGAGTTTACATTATATCCACATAATTCTAAGTCTTGTGCCATCATAATTAGTACCAAAATAAGGTAATAACATAGTATATAGTTACATTTGATGATCTAGAGAAATCAAGCAAAGTGCTTTCTCTCATTTGGATTGGGATTCAATCATAAGAACTATAAGTACATAGAGCCCTAATTCCAAGTGTATAAGATATGTAGTTGCAACTACTCAAGAGGTTGCCAAAGCAAACTAACTTGCATAATATTTTATGTATACATTATTTAGTATTATGTCAAGATAAAATAAGAATTCAATCATATAATTCTTCCCATCAATTTAGTAAAGTGAACCTAGAATCTAAATCACCATCAATCTAAGCAGCTGCCCATAAGTTACAAAACAAAAACCAATAGATGACAAAATCAGCCATATAGTGACATAATCGACCACCTATTAATTTTAACCTAGATTTAATCGATGCTTGGCCAATTCTGACCTTTTGCCAAGTCACATTCAGATTCTCAAATTAACTTCTATGTAAGTTTCAAACTCTGTTCTTAGTCCTATATTTTAGCTACAATACCCAGGTATGTTTGTTTCAGTCTTATTTCCCTCTCTTTCTATTTTCAGTCATTGTTATTGATTGTTTAATTTTTCCATTGTGTTAGTTTATTTTTAGGCATTAGGGCATATGTAGACCTATATATTATTTTATTTATGTAAGTATTCCTTATGTCATAGCTTTAGTGAGTTATGCATAACTTATTTGCCATTAAACACATCAAAACATTGTGGCGACCTTGTCTTTCAACTAGTCAATCTTATGGTTCCTTTCCTATTCATCCCACTAGGGTATGATTTCACATTTGAAATTTTATTTAGATGTTAGTCGTGGCATAATTGCTTATCATTAACCTCTCAAATCTAATTCTTAGATTTTGGTGAACTCTTGCGTTCTTCAAACATATCTAACCTTATGGTTTCCTCGTTTTTCATCCCTATAGGGTCTTATTACCACTTAACAGATTTGCTTTTTTAGATGTAGGCATGTTCCTTGTTACTTTATGTTTACATCTTATGTTGATTAATAAGTTTATATCTAAAAAATATACAAGGTGAAATGTTAGATCCAGTGATACTACTTGTAAACCCCTAAGTTTGGTACAACACTCATTTTCATTGCATCTTTGTCGTGCATTTACACACTTGGTCCACTTGTGTACATTTGGCTATTTTTGGACACCTTTTCACCCAAATTAGCATCTGTCCATCTTGGTTCATCTATATTTCTCCAAATTCACCTCAGATCTATTTGATGTTAGCTTTATGATCCTAGTAACCCATTCTTTATTTATCCAAATCTCCATTCTTAGCCTTTTTTCCCTCTAGCTCAAAATCTATGACATGGCAATTATTCACATATTCCCATTTTTAGACACCAAAATTGTGTCGACTCCCCTTGGTCCCTTACACACATTATTAATTTAAAATAAAATACTTATTTTAAATTTATGACATCACCCTATGACCTCACCCTAGACACCTCACCTTGGACACCTCGCCCTTAGACCATTTCTCACCCTATGAGTCACCCATGACTTATTCTCACTTCCTATTAACTTCCTAACTAACTCTTGTGCCTAATAACCTCGTCTTTTGATCGTTCTCCAATGGCAAATGCACTTGGTAGATGGAGAATGGGCAAAGGGCTAAAAATAGCCCTTTTACCCATGCTCTGGCCGCCGACGTCGGTCAACTGTCGGCCGACGCTGGTGGGATCGCCGACGTCGGTTACTTAACTTAGTTCCAACATTGAGTTAGACTCTCAGACTCACTCTCTCTGATCCCGAATCTAATGACTCTCTTCCTGAATCTCGAATTCTTCCTCCCGAACTCTGAGACATCGATGCACACACTCTGAGACCAAACATCAGACTTCGACTAACGCTCTCCTGGTATAGAAACTCTGCACAAGTGACTCCAAATTGGATTAAAACATTGCACGAGGGCTTTGACATCAGCCACAACAGGAATATGCATTCTAACACCCCTGGTTCTTCTAACAGAGCTAAGTATTCTTTTGTTTCATTTCAGTAATTTAGAATACATTAGTCATTAGTTTATATTTACTATTTCTATATACTATCAACCAGAGCCGACTTCCTACGTAGAAGGGCTGAAAAGCCTTCCTTCTATTCTTATCCTCTTTTTACACCTATCCCCGACCTTAGCCCCCTCTCAGACCCTATTCATTGTCTTGTAACCCTGCACAGACCCTTAAACTCCCAGACTCCTCTGTCAACCACAGACATAACCTGAAACCCGTCCAAGGCCCACTGCCCCTACCGACATCGGTAACATAACCGATGTCGGCAAATTGACAAACTGACACCGACAGAACTACTGACGTCAATGACTGTGACAGACTGATTGCAAAGAACAGGTACGCGTTATCTTTATTTCTCTTTCTTAGTCTTTCACCATTTCATTTTATACAAATCTCTTTGTCTCAAATAGTGGACTGTCATCCCTTAAGGAAGTTTTTACGCTTTCGGGACCGAGCGTGTTGCTTGGCAGTCCACCATATCTTTATCTGACATTTTTTGTGTTTTAGTCTTATTCTTATCTACAGGTGTCTTCCTCCACAGCCAAAGAGGAGCTCCTACAACATCTGGATACGATGCACAACTTAATCCGGGTAACGTACAAACCCCTGACCCCTTAACCTTTAGTTTCTTCTTCTTCTGAATGTAAAAATCAAAAATGTAGAGAAACATTCTGGCACGCCCGGTGGGACCCTAGAGTTTTCCTTGGGTTCATTTCTTCCAAAAAGCAAACTTTCATATAGATGCATTGAAAAACAAAATCTCTTCTTGCATCCTTCTTCTATCTCTTTATTTCGAAAAGAAATCATAAGCGCAAGTTAAAAAGAACATCTTTATTTTTCTTCTTGTCACTTCTTGTCTGCATCTTAGAGTAGTGAAATTCATACTCTTAACCTCTTCCCCCATTGTTTGCATCTGAACAACACACTTCAATTTGGGTTAAAAATTGTTGCATTTCATTTTTGCTTGAATGCATATTTAGCTCACTTATTAATTAAAACTCATTATGAATAAATCATAGTGCACATATGTTACATGACCAGACCACATTCACATCAAATCAAACACTTTAACATACTTGAGACAAGGCCCGTCTAGGATTTCATCACCTAGCGGATATCCTACCCTTCCTGGCAATCCTACTTGGACTTCACTACCAAAGGGAGGACCCACTCTGTTCTCTGGCAGAGCATAAACTATAGGCAAAGTATATATTGGTTAAGCGGCCCAACTCGGCTCTGGGTTCGTGAAGTGAAGGGAGCAAGCCCCCAGCACCAGGCCACATATAGAACCTAACACAGATTTTTGAGCACCAAAACATAACTCAAAACCAGCTTTAGACTTCCTCTTTAGGACCTGTTCTAAAAGCCCAACTTCCCAAACATATTCTTCTAAGGCATAAGCCACCACGACTCTAAAATTTATTCTTAGGAATTTAACGTTTAGTGGTTTCTTGCCATCATCATTTCTGCTATTTTTATTTGATTTTTTGAGCTGGTGAGTTTGCATAATTCTAGGTCTAAAAACAACTCAAAATTTCTCCTCTATTCCAAAAACTTTCCATTTTTTGAGTTTTTGGAAATACACAGACACCGACATCAGTTTTTCCACCGACGTCGACAACTTATCTTCACCGACATCAATTTTTGAACCGACGTCGGCAACTTATTCACCGACATCAATTTTTCCACTGACATCGGTCACTGTCAACAAATTTTCTCTCCAAAATAGCAAGCTTAAAACCTAACTTTTTTGCTATTAAACATCAATTTTGGTCTCATAAAACTGAAACATACAATTTTTGGAACCTGAACACATTTCGTCTTGGATGGTTTTGACATGTAGTCAAGCTGAATCTCTTGTTGACCACGCAAGTCAACAACCACTTCCACCTTCGCCTTTCATACCAAGTCCCCTAATGGAGTATACTTCAAACACTGAGCGTACTCCTATCTAATCAACCCCCAATCAACCTCATATTATTCCCACAGGGGATCAAGACTTTGAGAGATTCCTTGACCACAACGTCAAGGCTCTCCAACACTATCTTGCTAGAAATCAAACGCGAGATCCTTCAGGTAACCCTATTTATGGGATGCCAACTTCCTCAGTTGAAGCGACAATAATATCAACCACATCCGCTACCCAACCAAAGGTCACTCAGGCCATTGCCTCGACCATTAACCCAACCATGGCCAATGCTCAAGATTTGGCCTCTCCTTCCATTTCTGGACCTACTTCCATCAGGGTTTCCGTACCCCCTCAACCACAAACAATTCAACCAAGTTCTACACCTTTTCAGAACTTGATTGTCTCTATCCCACCTGCTCTTGCACCCATAAATACAAGAGTGACTACCTATCCTATTACTAGTGTCGCTACCACTCAACCACCCTTGGCGGCACCTAGTCAAGTTGTGCCCTCTAGCTTCATGGCACAAGCCCCTTTAACCTCAACATTGGCCCCTATGACGAACTACCAATATGTTGTGCCCACACAAATGCAACCAAGTACATCATATGCCCCTCTTAACGCCTTCTAGGTACCTTACAACTTAGGGGGTGCCCCTCCTGCCAATCCATCAGCCGATCTAATCAAGATGCTGATGGATAAGATGTCCAACCTTGAGACATCCATTTCTAGTTCAAGCAATGTTCTTTCATATGAACAAATATGCAACGAACCCATTCACCCTTTGGTCCCTATTCGACCATATCCTAGTCAGTGGGAACTCCCAAAATTTACTCATTTTCAGAGTAAAGAGGACCCACAACAACATCTACGAGCGTTTAGACACGCTTGCTACCTCATAGCGCATGATGATGCGTTAATAATTCGCACATTTCCCATGTTCTGGTGCTGCCCTTGATTGGTATACCTCCATTACCAGTCATTCTCTCTTTACCTTCACTCAACTCGCCCAATTATTCCTCGACCACTTTTCAATCAACATCACTAAAAAGGTCTCCATCACACACCTATATTCTATTAAACAATTCGATGATGAATCAATAGCTGACTTCGTTGCTCGTTGGAGAGGTTTGATCAACCAACTCTCCTTTTCATTACCTCAACCTGAGCTCATTGAGCTCTTTTCAAGAGCATGTGCCAAGCACATCTCATCCACTTTGTGGGTTCAAACTTTCCGCACATTTGATGAAGCTTTCATTATGGCCCAAAAGCTTGAACTCCGTGCTATTGAAGAGGATAGAGTCAAATTGCGTAGTAAAAATACCAACACAAAATCCAATGACCTTTCGTCTTCCAAACCTTCTTCCCACTCCAAGTCCAAGGGATCGACAAATGTTGTGGTACTTAGATCATCATCTTCTACCACAACCAACCAAACTGACCCCTCTACATCACAATACATCACAAAACAATTCCAACAACGGTATATACAGCGTCAATACACTCCAATAAGAGAATCATAGGCTTCCATGTTGGATAAACTAGTCAAACAGAGGGTCCTTAATCTCCCTCAAATCCGACCACCCCAATTTGACCCCTTAAAAGCCATCCCTACATGGTATAGGGAAAATAAATTTTATAATTATCATCGTGTCAAGGGTCATGACATAGAAAATTGTAAAACCTTCAAGAACATTGTCCAAGACATGCTAGACAAGGGGGATCTTGTTTTGGATAACCCAAATGCACCGGCTAACCAAAACATGGATGTCTTTAGACAACCATTCCCTAACCATCCCCCTAGTCAAAACAATGTTTAGACCATGGCCGACGACTCTCAAGAGCGTAACATACGCACAATCGACATGGTTTCTCCTTTCATTCATGACCAACCTCTCCCAAAGTCTGAAGAGGTTAATCAACCTATTTCTCCACCATGGGTAAAAGAGCCTTCTTCTCTTATTTGTCCTCCACCGATGGAGGATAGTCCTCCATCCACCTCCCTTTCAAACAAAGGAGAGTCTACTTTGACCTCTTCTATATTGGGGGATGCCTTGACGGTACCAACACCGGTGGCCCCGCCCTCATCCTTCCTATTACCAATGGAGGATCATACTCTTCCCACTCCTCAATCACATGAGGAAGCCATGATCATCCCTGCGCTCTACCCTCTAGAAGAGCCACATTCTCCAATCCCTTCTCCACCGAGAAAAGAACCTGTCGCTTCACCCACTTCAACCGAGGAAGACCCAGTAATAGTTTTCTCTCGCCTTTGGCCCGAGATTGTTGCATCTAACATGTTTTTGCTCTCACGATCACCTAAATCCTCTAAAAGACCAACTGCAAGACCTCACATGACGTCAGCTAAACCATTTTCTCGATTGGCAAAAAACTTAGGATTTCTCCATTCTAGGAACCTAAAACATGAGATGTTATGGGAGCGACTTCATGCTCCTTATCTTACACATCTCTCTTCGACTTATACTACCAATCCTTTTGCGACTACTCAACCCAAAGTCTCTAACAAGGATCAAGCTTCTACTTCTAAATCTTTAGAAGCTCAACCGTCCATACCTGAACCCAAACTCTCGCGGTCACCCACCATACCGAGACAAGTTAAATCTCTTGGTGTTCACCCTATATCAAACCTCAATCACCCACAAGTGAAGGTAGACTTGATCCTCGCCTCACACAATAGTCATTGCACCAAATTAAAGAAGGTTGCTAAACCACGGTGGAGAACTCCTCCCCCACTATCACCATTGCCCTCTATTTTGCGCCCACACCCTTCCACTTTAATGGGAGTGCTCGCAACTCCAACGCCTTACAAAAACAAATCACCTCTATTACTCCCTTTACCTGGTGAAAACATATTTCCTCCAAAACATCCAACACCTCTCACCACAAAAGTGTCATCTACATGTGTGGTCACACCACCAAACAAAAAGATGGTACGGAAAACTCCCCCTACAACTCCTAAATAGAAGTTGTCTCCTCCTATAACTCCTAAATAGAAGTTGTCAACCACTATTGCAACAAAATGTGCAAACCCATTAGTGGGGTCCTATGCTTCACTATTACACCGATTGTTGCAATCTTCTCGCATCAGTCTCCCACCTCTTAAGCCATACCAACCTCTCAAATCAAAACCATCTTGGTTCGACGACACTCAAATCTATGTGTATCATCACACACCTGGACATGACACTGAGCATTGTCGTGCTCTTAAGGTTGTCATTCATCAACACCTGCAAAAGGACCCCTTTTTCATTAAAGATCCTCTTGACCACCCTTTAACCAAACCATCGACACCATCCCATACCTCTCAAACATCTTCACCTTCATTGAGATCCCATCATCAGACAATGGTCTCTCTACCACCTTCAACCCCTTTATTCGAAATCAACACTATCAATGTGGCCACCAGGTCACAATCCATGAAGGATAAAGGAAAAGAGAAGGTTTCTATCACTTAGACATGTCCATTTTCCAAGCCCTCTCAATCACCAAAACCCAAGATTTCTATCTTGGGCACATCCCAACCAACATCTTCTGAGCCAATTCATGACTCCATGGTGAAACAACTTCACCAAACCCCTGTGAAGACGTCTTTGTATGACCTAATTCAAAGCTCTCCACAACATTGCCAAACCTTAATCAAAGCTTTACATGCAGTGGAGGTCCAACCTGAGGACCCCCAACCACTGGCTGCTTTGGTCAAATCATTACCAACCATTACCTCCATCACCTTCAGTAATTTTGAGATTCCAGCCTCTAAGCTGGAAGATCAGGATTTCATCCTCTTAAACTAAGCCTATCAGGCAAAAGCTTCATAGGATGCATCCTCGCGTTGCACTCCTTGTCAAAAAGGAGCTTCAACGTCTTCTCTCCATCTCATTTATCCAACCCATTGATTATCTGCAATGGGTGTCAAACATTGTCCCTATCACAAAAACAACTGGGGGAATTTGACTTTGTACTGACTATCACGACCTCAACCAAGCATCAACCAACTTCACATCCAACATCGACCAAAACGTGCCTACAACAAAAATTTGAAGAGCGAGATTTCAAAATCAGAGATCTCATCCTTAAAGAAAACCAACACGTGACCAATATGGAAAGAAGCAAACGAGGTAAGTTTGTTCCTAATTGGCTCGGACCTTACATAATAATACATAAGTATGGATCAGGGACTTATCATCTGTCAGCCAGAACCTGAGCCCCTTAATGCCTTACATCTACGACCATTCTACTGTTAATCAAGTAATCATTCACTTGACATTTAACTTGAGCTCGTTCCTTGAGCAACCCCCGTCATCCTCATTCCTATTCCTTTCAACCCTTTTTTCTGACAAACATTAGTCAACCCTTTTGTCAAGCAGTAAATGCTTTGTCCTAATAAAAAGAGAAACCCTTAAACCTCTATAGTCTTGTCCATGACTAAAAATTCAGTCAAAAACAAACATAAAATTGGGATGCCTAACAAAAGGTCATAAACTTATACATGTAGATTGCTCCCTCGAAGGACAGCTACATCATTGTTGTAATTAATAGACTGCTCCCTTGAAGGACAGCTATTCACAGACATCCAAACATACAAAGCACAATATAGACCACTCCCTCGAAGGATGGCTATGACTAAATTTTGCTACATACATAGCACCACATGACCACAAAACAAAACAACATCCCCATGTAGACTTTTCGCATTGATCAGTCTACCAAAAAAAAACTGACTGACAAACTATTAAGTCATGGACTTACCTATAGTCGTTCTCAGGGTCACCTATAAAAGGGGCAAAATTATCCTTGCTAAAAAAAAGGTTACCCTATCCTCACATATCATAATCACACTTATTACCCCAACATACTCAAGGGATTTTGAGCTCACTTAATGTCAAGTGATTCAAGTACTTCTCTAACATAAATCAATAGTCAACGGCGTAATGCATGAATGAGGCTTTTGTTTGAAAAAACCCTATCTTTGCTATCATTATGGTCTTTGTCAATGAAAGAGCAATGCGCCTTTCACTTCTTACTTAACTTCGTCACATGTCCATAACATGACAACCAAAACATTTTTCAAACCTCTAACATAACATCATGATTTATTTAATGCAAATACCGATTTGTGTTATATAAATTATCATAGCCCATTCACATTAGTTTCTATGGAAAACAATACACATGGAAACTAACAACCAAACACAATTTATGTCAAGCATATACCATCACCAATATGGAAACTTGTTGAAGCATAAATATACTCATTTCATTTTTAGCATACATCCATCACTAATATGGAAAATTCCTAGGGATGAAAAACCACATAACCAATGTTATAGAATACACCATCACACAATATGGAAAAGGATATAACATCATTATTCATTTCATTTTTAGCATACATCCATCACTAATATGGAAAATTGCTAGGAATGAAAAACCACATCACCAATGTTACAGAATACACCATCACATAATATGGAAAAGGCTGTAACATCATCATATACTCATCATTTCAAGCATGTACCATGACACAAATGGGAAATGCTAACAACCATAGCCTGACCAAACCAACTATCAACCACTTTACCCTCTTCCTCCCTTTTGGGGAGAACTACATTAGCATGGGCCCTTATAGGGGCTATGTAGGCAGCACTCAGTTGACACAAGGTCTTATGGGGTTAGCTCGGCCATTCGCTCGTTTGTCTCCCTAAGGACGTCGGCCATTCGTTTGTTCATTTACCTGATGGACAAACCATATAAACTTTAACCATGACTTAACCTAGTCAAACCCAATCCATAACCAACTCCCTTCTTCCCTTTTGGGGAGAACTACATTGGCCTGAGGCCCTTAAAACAAGGGCTATATAGGTAGCACTCAGTTGACATGAAGTCTTCTGAGGTTAGCTCGGCCATTCGTTCGTTCATCTACTTGATAGACCAACCATTTAACCTTTGACCATGACCAAACAACCTAGTCCAAAATCATGACCACACAACTAGCCTTGACATTGTAGAAGTCACCTTCGACTTCTCATGGGGCACATTGGAGATCACATACATCTCCCTGACCACAAAAAACAAACACTTGAGATCACTTATATCTCAACCCAACCCGACCAATGATCTTGGAGATCACGACTATCTCCTCAGACCACGACCACTTTTGAGACAACTCTGCCTTGGTTGTTTTGATTGCACATATGCTACCTCACGAATAGTTAGCAAATTATACGCACCCCACATTATGACCCTCACACATATTGTCAGATCATGACCAAGTTGATTCCCATATGTGTGACATTTTTTTGTTTTCCAGGAGCACTTCCTGAGCCTGGGATACTTGGAACACGATGACCATTGGAGCTACAACTTTGATCGTTTAACCCAATCAGCTATGACTAAAAGCTGGGGACTAGTTACTTCAATTTTAGCACTCCTCGACCTTGCCTATGACAATTTGACCTACCTATCATGTGAAGTAGTATACGCGCAATATCGACTATTGCAACATTCACACTCTAACTTCACCATACCCATCCATTGCCTATCAAATCGGCACCCGATATCAAGTTACATTCCCTCAACTTCTGCTTTGAGAGGGAATACCTCATCCTATATCTGGGACAACCTACACTTTATCCCATACCTGGGGCAACTTACTCCTATTTTTGTCTTGCAGTTCGTCAGAACAACCAACAAGACAAAAAGGGGCAAATGTAGACACCAAAATTGTGTCGACTCCCCTTGGTCCCTTACACACATTATTAATATAAAATAAAATACTTATTTTAAATTTATGACATCACCCTAGACACCTCGCCCTTAGACCATTTCTCACCCTATGAGTCACCCATGACTTATTCTCACTTCCTATTAACTTCCTAACTAACTCTTGTGCCTAATAACCTCATCTTTTGACCGTTCTCCAATGGCAAATGCACTTGGCAGATGGAGAATAGGCAAAGGGCTAAAAATAGCCCTTTTACCCATTCTCTAGCCGTCGACGTCGGTCAACTATCAGCCGATGCCAGCAGGATCACTGACGTCAATTACTTAACTTAGTTCCAACGTTGAGTTAGACTCTCGGACTCTCTCTCTCTGATCCCGAATCTAATGACTCTCTTCTTGAATCTCGAATTCTTCCTCCTGGACTCTGAGTCATCGATGCGCACACTCTGAGACCAAACATCAGACTTCGACTAATGCTCTCCTGGTATAAAAACTCTGCACAAGTGACTCCAGATTGGATTAAAACATTGCACGAGGGCTTTGACATCAGCCACAATAGGAATATGCATTCTAACACCCCTGGTTCTTCTAATAGAGCTAAGTATTCTTCTTTTTCATTTTAGTAATTTAGAATACATTAGTAATTAGTTTCTATTTACTATTTCTAAATACTATCAACCAGAGCCGACTTCCTATGTAGAAGGGCTGAAAAGCCTTCTTTCTATTCTTATCCTCTTTTTACACCTATCCCCGACCTTAGCCCCCTCTCAGACCCTATTCACTATCTTGCAACCCTGCATAGACCCTTAAACTCCCAGACTCCTCTGTCGACCACAGACATAACCTAAAACCCATCCAAGGCACACTGCCCCTACCGACATCGGTAACATAATCGATGTCAGTAAATTGACAAACTGACATCGACAAAACTACCGACGTCGATGACTGTGATAGACTGATTGTAGAGAACAGGTACGTGTTATCTTTATTTCTCTTTCTTAATCTTTCACCATTTCATTTTATACAAATCTCTTTGTCTCAAATAGTCGACTGTCATCCCTTAAGGAAGTTTTTATGTTTCTGGGACCAAGCGTGTTACTTGGCAGTCCACCATATCTTTATCTGACATTTTTGGTGTTTTAGTCTTATTCTTATCTACAGGTTTCTTCCTCCACAGCCAAAGAGGAGCTCCTACAATGTCTAGATATGGTGCGCAACTTAATCCGGGTAATGTACAAACCCCTGACCCCTTAACCTTTAGTTTCTTCTTCTGAATGTAAAAAGCAAAAACGTAGAGAAACACCACTAACACAAAATATATTAGACAAAATAAAAATACATATGGTAGTATGCTTTAAAATAACATATTATTTATTAATAAACATATAAAATTCAAAGTTTGGTACACCACACATAATGGGAGTAAACACTAACCACCTAATTATCAACTAAAAATAATTAGTGTAGTGGTTAACTAGGACTTATGATTATATTATTATTTATATTCCTAAAAAACCTTATCATAATCCTAAGTCCACTGAGTTGGTAGTCTATGCAACTACTACAATGTAGATGGTGTACTCAAAACTTGGAAAACCACAAGTCATGATGAAAACATTGTATGTGATCGATCTCCACCCTTGTAAGAATTTACACCCACTCATCATATGTCTAGATAAACCATGTGTTAAAAGAGAGCAAAAATTGGATAACTAAAGATGATGATCACGAGTAACCTAAAAACCATAAAAGTGTGATGTAACTGCACTATAAACCCTGAATGTCTCAATATTTGTCAATCTAAAAATGTGAACCAATATCACTCCACAAAGCTCTCAAATTCAAAAAATAAAGAAACACATCAACACATTAAAAACTGCCCCTGTGGTATAGAAATGACACTGAAACTTAAAATATCTGATGAACTAGATCCATGCATAGTCATAAAAAAACCCCAAACTTAACTCTTTCATATATGTAGTGCCAAACTTTAAAAAATACAATCTCTGAAGTTTGATGTGTCAGCTACTAGTTTGAACATCACTCACTTAAAATATGGTTATAACAATCCAAGGACCTATGGTATGTCTCATCCTCAAGGCTACAATAATCAATATGAAACTTTGTCCAATGTTATAAAAAGATACAATATGAAATAAGATAAATATCCTAACATCTCTAATATGTTGCAATGGCCAATCCTTAGTGGCCAATATGAACAGTATCCAAGTAACACATTTAGGATAACACCTCACCAATTTGAAATGACATAAATAAATAATACATCGAGATATATTCAAGTATATCATATGGAATATTTGAGACCAAATACATAATCAAAATTTTGATATGCATCCATAATCATTGTAAGTAGTTTGAAAATACACAACCAAAACCCCAAAGTTGACATAAATTTTAATCACAAGTCTCTAATAAAAAAACATTAAAAATGTATATAATTAAGATGATACACAAATAGTAACTCTAATACTCAACAAACAGATACTATGAAAAATGTAAATCATGTGCAAAATGACCCATACGGTGCACAAGTAAACAAATCAACATCTATTGACTTAATCAAGTATCAACAAAGGTGAGTCGAATCCAAAATCACTCATTATAAAATAACTAAAATCCACATCATCTACAAACCAACAACTAAAATTAATCATGAATCATAACCACACTGCATGAATCAATCAATAATGTCCTCTATAAATCCATGAATCAAGTACCTGCTTAGAATGAAAAAATATCCACAAGCTCAGGACCCACAATTATAATCTCATAATCAACAACATCAAATCAACAAACTAATTTACTTGAAATATGACTCCTGATGTTTCTCCATGTTAAATGAGAGTTGAGAACTCATGCATATAACACCATTAAAATGGAATTACTTTGAATCATAAACACAAAATATCTTAGTACTTGCATATAAAAATGCATAACTCGATGACACCCTTTTGGGTTTTTATCACGAGTTTCTATTAAGCTACCCTTTTAGATTTCCAACTCAATGGGAAGAGTTTAAGCTACCTCTTTTGGATTTTAAATTACAAAAGTATAAACAACAAGATGAAATATATTAATAGCCATAGCCTCAAATAACAAATCCTTAACTTGACAACTTCGAGGTTTAGACTTCACTAGACTAAATTATAGGCAAGGACTTAACTTTACATTTATTGGCAAGAACTTATTATACAAATTTGATGGGTTCGGTGTACTCTAACATATGAAAACCCACAATCCATCAATTCCTAGACCAACATGATTTTTATTGAATTAAATTTTCTCCCATACTTGCATAACAAGTACATACTCGATAATATGAGCATGAACAAGTATATTATTGACAATTGGTCTAGATGAATTTTGAAAAAACTCCTTTGAATTAAAAAATACAACAACACTTTTCATAATAGGATTTTCACCACTGATAGATGGTACATTAGGTTTGATCACATCTTAGATAATAAATTTGACAATTAGTTGACAATAGGTTTGACAACAAGATTTTGTTGTGCATCTTGTGTTGTTTGTAACCTATAAGTCTCTTTTCATAGAAGAGAGTGCTAATGATAAAAATGCATAAACAATGGCTTTAACATGCCCCAACATTATTCAATCAAAATAATTTCATGTGAATTTCAAATTAGAATGCAAAGTGATAAAATCCCATATGTGTAAAGTGTATAATTCAAGATGCAAATTCAAAAATAACTCAAAACAAATCACAATATGAGTTTGGCTCAACCAATAATTCTCAAAAAAACATTTTTTTTATTTGACAAGTATTTTCACTTGGGCCATGTTTAAACAAGTCAATTGATAAATGTTTACACCCTTTTTCCACTAAAATTTTTAGTAAATTCTTATTTATCCATTTTGTAGTCAACTTTTCAACATACACTCAAAAGATGTGAAAAAACCAAAACATACGTTCAAATACTAAAATTTATCTCAAAGAAACACTTAGATTATTTATTCTATACAAAACAAGTGGTTATTCACCAATTTTGGCCATTGGATTCAAAATGTATGTTGTTTTGAAGTTTCCCAATAGTTTAAGTCATGACATACCCCTTACTAATGCAAATTTGACAATTAACCTGATATAAGGGGATTCAAATATACTAGGTTGAGAAATTGTACCCTTTGGTGTTTGTACTCTTTGGGATCCCAACTAAGTCTGGTTACTAAAAAGACCAGGTTTACAAAATGAAATGATCGTATGCCCAAGATATGACGAAAATGTAAGTAAGGGTGATAGTTTTCTTAGATTTGACAAAATTAATTTGGCAACTTTATAAAAACATATTTTTTTGCACTTTTGGTGGCTTGAACTCATGACCAGTGGGATCTAAATAATTGGTTATATAATAATAACATTGACTAACTCATATAGAAATTTTTATAAAGGTATTTGCATGGTAGTTTCTATTTAAATAAAAAACATGTTACAAAGGGATTGAAAAACATGAGCATGGTTTGAATCAAGGTTTGAAATTGTAACCACTTATTTTGTGTCTTTATAAATTTGGCCACTAATAGGAAAAAAGTGAATAAAAACAAGGTGAGAACAAGAAAAACTATGTAAATCAAAGAGAAAAAGACTGAAACATAACACAACTAGACAAAATCTTAAGATTCTGAGATTAGAACATAACAGAACCAGGCAAAATCTTGGGATTCTAGAATTGGATCTAAGATGTGTCAGTCTTTATTCAACTTTATGTGAAATATGGAAGTTTGATTCTATAGAGATATATTTTTTAACTAATTTATACCACTGAATGTGACCTGGGTGGATTTGGTTGTAGAATGTGCCCTGGCTATTTTTTAAAAATCTATTTCTAGGATTGAAATTGTACTACAATCACTTTTTGATTTTGAGATTTTTCAAATAGGTTCACCGAGTGTTGTCATACAACCATGTGTATTCACTTTGAATAATTCAAGCATAATTATCTAATTTATCCTCTCTTTTTTCTTGATTTAATTCACCACAATCACTTGTAAGAGGAAAAAAGAAAGGTTAGCTCGGTTGGGCAACCATAAAAGAGTTGCAACTACATATCCTACATGTTGGAATAAGATTCAACATAGTTTTAGTGTAGTGTAAATGGATATTTTGAGTAAGAAATTTCATCTTCCCTTTGTAGTGGAGATATAACTACAATCACAATTTATCTATCCTTATTTTGATATAAAATACAGATAAACCTTGATACAAGTCCTAAAGAGCATAAATAAATCTTTGTAGAGTATGCCTAGACTTGAAATGATGTTTAATTATTCTTAATACTTGTTCCTAAAATACGTATAAGAGGCCCTATATATATAGCCTTCTTAAATTATAATTAGGGACCTATTGGAAGCCACCCCAAGGAGGAAGAAAGAGACTAAAAAAATAGGCCCACCCAAGAACAATTAAAGTGAAGGGAGCCAAGGCCCATAAATAAGAAAAAATTAGATAGACTACTGAATATGCCCTAGAGGAAGAAAGGGTCTAAAGCAAATAGAGGAAAAAGAGAGAGGAGAGAAAAAGAGAAAGGAGGGTTATCCAAAGATATATAACAAATAAGAGAGAAAATAGATTAAAAAGGGTGAGATGAGGGCACACAGAGGAGACAAGGAAAACACATGAGAAAAGTATCAATAAGTACCTAAACCAAACTAATGAACCATATGCACAAAAAGACACTAAAATATTGCAATAACAATCCTTGTACCAAAATTAGATGTCTGCACAATACCCTTATGTTGATGTGCATATGCGAGTGAATGCATGCATGTGTCAAAGTATAATTATATATAATTGAAGCACAGAACTTGACTTACATAGGAATGGAGGATACAATGTTTACATGTGTCCATCCACAATTTGATTGTTTATAAAATTTTGGTATACCTATGAGCAATGGGAGTATACCAATAAGTAATCAATGTCATATCAAGTCAATAAAAAATATAGTAAATTTTAAAAATATAAATTGAAAAATGAGAATAGGAATGACTACACCTAGTGGTACTTGAACCATTTTGGTACTCTAAATTACCAAGGTGTAGTTATGGGTTGTAATACTTGTGATGGTCTATGGATAAATTCATCATGCTTTTGGCAAGGTACATATTGTTTAACATATTTATAAGAAATAGATTCCATCATAAGCCAATAGTAGCCAACATGCAAAATATTTTTGTCAAGGACTATGCCACTTGTATGAGCACCATAAATTCCATTATGAACCTCCTTAATTACTAAGCTTGCCTCTTCAAAATTCAAACACCTTAATAGAGTTCCATCATAATTTTTTTGATATAAGGTATTTCCAAGGATGGTGAAACATGAAGCTCATTGGATGAAGACTTTATTTTGATTATGGGTTAAATTGGGTAGAATGAGGTTATCATGGGGAAGTGGGACCAACAACCTCACAAACCATCTCTGAATCTAGCATATCATATGCATGAATCATCAAGTTCTCTATAAGAAAGTGATTATGTTTGGTTTGTAGGTCAAGCAGTGAACCAATTGTAGCCATTATGTCCATTAATCTATTGTTAGTCTGAGGAAATTTTTCAAACTATATATATTAGAAGCATAACTTAATATTATCCACCATCCGTTTGTAAGGGATTAGTTTTTCATCTTTGGCTTGGAATTCATTTAGGACTTGTTTTATGATAATATTGGAATCACCAAATACTAGACAATGTTGGATACCCATTGTATTGTTATATTGTTAATTAGATACTAGATATGAGGGCCTCATACTCCATTTTCAAATGGGAACCCTATTGTTCTGATTTGGTCTTTAGTTTACAGGTTTCTAAATGTGAATTTATGTCATCTAAATGTTGCATTGATATTAACCAAGTCTAAATTCAAGCCTTTTGAACATAAGAAGATCCATGTCTGATCTACCCAATCTAAATTATACCATCCTAGGAGCTAAGAACCTTAGAATCTTAGAACCTCAAAACCTTGGAAACTTGAGGGTATTATAGTATTAACCTAGAAGCCTGAGAGTTGACCAACATTGGCAAAGGACCATGGCCCTAATATGATGCCATATGGCACCCTCCTAGAAGCCCAAGAGCCTACGGCATTAGCAGTATTAGCCTAAATCATGAAGAGACCAAGAACCCAAAAAGGAATCACATGGCCACGATAATGATAAAAACAAATAGCAAAGTTAATCTTCAGAGTAATGACAAGTTTCCAAGTGACAAAGTGGGACCTAGTGAGAAAATCCAATAGCCCAACAAAGTAAAAGGAATACAAAACCAAAAAGAAACCACGTGGCCAATGGAGAAGAGCTCAAGGCCAACAAAGTATATAAGTGAACCCAAGGACCTGAGAGAAAGCTAATGTGGCTGAGAAACATTTCTAGGACTGTGGATGAGTGTCAAGTGGAAAAGAGAGCTCGAGTACATAAAAGTAGATGAACCCAAACCACGTCAACCATTGATTCATCATAAAGGGCACGAGCCTAAATTTAACAACCCACTAAAATATCAAAATGACTCAAATTGAGGAGAATGATAGAATAATAATTTAAGCTAGATTTTAAGGGATTTGACTTGTCAAGGGAGGTATGTGGAGTGAATTGGTGGCTTCATGACCCAAATATTCTCCTTGGTGGGTCGAATAGAAGAATCATTCAAAATACTTATCCCAGAAGGGAGAAGTGGGGGATCATTTCAATTGGAAAAATTTCATAACCATTAAAAAAAAGATAAATAAAATTTGACATCTTGTGAGAGTGAAAGAGAATATTCTAATTGAATGCAATTGTAGTGGCCTAGAATGGCAATCATGGCCAAAGATGAGATCCTTACGCTACTTGGATACAAGTCCCATTCTCTTTTCTATAAAAGTCAACCCATATTCTTGTAAAAAAGAGGGAGATGCTATGCACCATAACTCTATATAAATTGTATAAGCTCAGTTCTCTCTTTTTCTTATTTTGTTATGTCTTGTGATTGTATGTCTATAAAGCACACTTAAATGCTTTAGTAATAACATTGAAATAAATATTAGTCTAGTTTGAAATTCATGTTGTTATGTATTAATGTACTTCATTTCTTAATGAAATAAAATTTATTAATGTTATAATATATTACAATGTTTATTTACTAATGAATATGCAGTTAGATTGTGCAATAGCTAGTCTGATTGGTTATGAATTTCTATTCTATCTAACTTAAAGTTGTGTCAATTAATTGTGTGTAATGGCTACAGGTCTCCCATATAGTTTTATTTAATATAATTCTAGGGTAATATGTTCAATTAATTCCTTGAAATCTTACCCATTGAGTTCCTTCAGTTTGTGTTATATCTAGACCTGGTATACAATGGTATAATTATGATCATGTATGCTTTTGATTTTTAGCATTAACAAACTTGTTTTAGTCAAGGAACCACTTACTTTATTAACTTAATTTGTCTCCCATTTTATATTTTTTTGAGATGAATTTTTTCCCATTGTATTATAATGTGATACCTATGTGAATTAGGAAGTAAAGGACTTAAGCAAACATCAGTAAGATTTCGCAAATAACACAGAGTGGATTGAACTTTTGGTGGTTAATTTCCATTGTTCACCTAGTTAAATGATTTAAAAGTTCTTGGCTTTGTATTTAACAAATTGAATCCTAAAAATGAGGGGTCATTATGTCCCATGTGGTTTTATCTCTATTTGTCCCATCAGATCAATTAGTCTGATAATTATTTTTGTTATGGGTCATAACTTGAAACTAATAAAAACTAATGCTAGAAGGAAGGCCATGATTTCTATCTAGTTTGAAATTATAGATACTTTATGTCACTCTAATTTATTATTTGTTGTTAATTTCTAAATTCTTTATATTTCATGTTTTATTATTTTAAAGTTATTAGTTTGAGTATCTCTAACTCATATTTTATATCTTACACAATATGGAGCATGTTGAGTGAATCACTAGATCTCATACAATCAGAGGTAGATTGATTGTATACCCATTACAAATATTTATGAGAGCATGAACTAATAGAGGGACACATGTTAAGTTATGGAGATAAAAGCTTCACCAATGAGCGAATGCAAAGGTTGATGTATTACACAGTCACTGACGTCGGTCAGGGATCGACTGGAGGCTGCCGACGTCGGTTATGGATCGACCGACGTCGGTCATGTGCAGACTGATAGGGACCAACGTCGGTCACCTGTGCATCTAGAAAGTCTATTTTTATGGATAAACAGAATGTTTGCATGATTATTTTAGTTGTTAGTTGTAAGTCCACGTTTCTATTTTTGGCAGGACTATTTTGAACCCTTGATTAGGAGGTGTATCTAATGGTTGAGAATGCATAACGAATGATCCCTAATCTTATATAATAGGGATAGATCTTCATAGCTTGTGTAACAGACAATTCAAGTAGCTGAATTGTGTTTGTAATTGTGAGAGAGAACTCTTGAGGGAAAGAGATCTGTACATCTGAGAGGTGTGGAAGAAAGAGAGATTTCTTCATTGTATTTCCTTTTGAGAAGAGTTTAATACAAGTTTTCATTGTTTCTTGTATCTCTTGTTCTTTGTTGATTCTAGTTTCTAGTTACTTATTACTTATAATTAATTTCGTGTTTAGTTGCTTGCACAACAATAATCAATTGTTCTTGTTAAGATCCTGACAAGTGGTATCAAAGCTCAGGTTCACTAACAGGTGGTTTCAGATCTGTTTAGTGTGTGTTGATTACAAGTCACTCACAAGGGTTTTCTGTTTGAGTGGGAGTAAAGCAATGGGAGAAGAAAGTAAACTAAGAATGGATAAGTTTAACGACAAGAATTATTAATTATGGAGGATGCAAATAGAAAATTATCTGTATCAGAAAGATCTATACTTACCATTGGGTGGGGTTTCATGCAAACCCATAGATATAAAAGATGAAGAATGGAATGTTTTTGATAGAAAGGCTCTGGGATCCATAAGGTTCAGCCTGGCATCTTCTGTGATATCCAACTTATCACAGGCAAAGTCAACGGTAGAGTTAATGGATACTTTAGCAAATTTATATGAAAAGCCCTCAGCTTCAAATAAGGTATATCTTATGAAGCAATTATTTAATTTGCATATGCAGGAAGGTGGATCTGTATCTACTCATCTAAATGATTTCCATGCAATAGTAAATCAGTTGAATTCAATCAAAATAGTGTTTGATGATGAAATTATGGCTCTCTTAATTTTATTCTCTTTACCAGAAAGTTAGCATAGTTTGGTAATGGCAGTTAGTAATACTGCATCTGCTACAAATATCTTGAAAGTAGATGATGTTGTTAGTGTAATCTTGAATGAATAAATTCGTAGGAAAAGCACAGAGGAGACATCAGGTAATGCTTTAAGTATTGAAAGCAAGGGAAGGCAAAAAGAGAGGCGTAAGCAAGGGAGATCAAGGTCTAAGTCAAAGATGAGCAATAGATCCAAATCCAAAAATGGAAAAAGAATGATAACCTACTTGAATTGTGGAAAGAAAGGGCATGCAAAGAAAGATTGTTGGTTGAAGGTTAGAGAAGAAAATCAGCAAGGAGGTAATGAAGAAGCAAAAGTTGCAGGTATTGTTGCACAAGATGCTTTTACACTTTCTTTGGATAATAGATTAGAATCTTGGGTTGTAGATTATGGTGCTTCTTTCCATGCTACCCCAAATAGAGAATTTTTCAATGATTATGTCCAGGGAGATTTTGGAAAAGTCTATTTAGGGGATGATGAGCCTTGTAAAATTATTGGCAAAGGAAAAGTGCAGCTGAAATTGCAGAATGGCAACACATGGGTGTTGAAATATGTCATGCATGTACCCATCCTGAAGAGGAATCTGATTTCTGCAAAAAAGTTGGGGGATGAGGGTTGTACAGTAACTCTCATAGCTGAATCTTAGAAGGTTACCAAGGGTGCACTTGTATTAGCCAGAGGTAAGAGAGTAGGTACTCTCTATTTATGTAATTGTATTATTGATTATTCTCCTTCTGTATTATCTACTTCAAATGTAGATGCAAAGTTGTGGCACCAGAGGCTTGGCCACATGAGTGAGAAGGGAATGAAATTTCTTAAGTCAAAAGGTAAGCTTTCAGATTTGAAAAGCATAGATCTAGATTTTTGTGAGCATTGTATTTTTGGGAAACAGAAGAGAGTGAGATTTCTCAAAACTGGGTCAACAAAGAAGAAGCACAAGTTGGAGCTTGTTCACACAGATGTGTGGGGACCAACTCAGGTAGCTTCTATTGGAGGATCACAATATTATGTTTCTTTCATTGATGATGCTATAAGAAAGGTATGGGTTTATAGCATAAAGAAGAAATCTGATGTTTTTGACACATTTATGAAATGGAAAGCTTTGGTTGAGAATGAAACAGGTTTGAGATTGGGGTGCCTTAGATCTGACAATGGTGGTGAGTACTACAATTATAAGTTCAACAGGTATTGTTTTATGAATGGAATACACAGGCAAAAGACAGATCCAAGGACACCTCAGCAAAATGGAGTTGCTGAAAGGATGAACAGAACAATACTGGAGCGTGCACAGAGTATAAGGTTGCATGCTGGTTTGCCCTTACAATTTTGGGTAGAAGCTATAGACACTACAGTTTACCTGATTAACAGAGGACCCTCTACTGCTCTGGATGGTGGAATTCCAGAAGAGGCTTGGATAGATAAAAAGGTAAATCTTTCATTTCTCAGAGTTTTTGGTTCTGAAGCTTTTGTGCACGTTGATAAAGAAAATAGAAAGAAGCTGGATGCTAAGTCTATGAGGTGCACTTTTATTGGTTATGGCTCTGGAGATTTTGGATTCCAGTTGTGGAATCTAGGAACTAACAAAATAATCAGAAGCCATGATATTGTTTTCAATGAGAAGGTGATGTATAGTGATCAGCTCAAGAAGCTAAATAATACTGAGTAGAGCAATGTTGATTTGGACGAGGTAACGATCCAAAATAAGCTCACGATAAAATATAATCAAAAATAGGAAAACACAGACACCGACATTGGTTAGGAAGGAACCGACGTCGGTCAAACAGGAACCGATGTCGGTCAGACAGGAACTGACGTCGGTCGGGTGGAACCAACGTCGATCAGGTACAGGCCTAGAGATGATTGAGATCGGTCACTGACAGAGAATTTGGGTGGATAGCAAGTAGCGAATGAGTCTCAGACGCCCATAAGGAGGTCAGAAGGGTAAGTAAACCTCCAATTCAATATTTCCCTTCATTATTCTACTTGTTGCTCACTGATAGTGGAGAACCAAAGAGTTTTGATGAAGCAATGCAGGTAAAAACCCAAAAATAGTGGGAGCTTGGTGTTTCTATCGCTAATTCGCTTTTTCAAATTATAAAGGAGAGAAGAAACTAAAGAGATAAATGGTCAAGGCATGTGAAGTACCTGGATATAGACCGTGCATCGTAATCCAGACGTTTGTGAGCACCCCTCTTTGGCTGTGGAGGAATGACACCTGCAAAGAAAAGGAACTTGGACAAGAAAATGTTAGATGGATAGGCGGTGGGTTGCCAAGCGAAAGCCTGTTCCCAGAAGTATGAAAACTTCCTCAAGGGAGGTCAACCCACTGATAACAGACAAATAAAAGACCAAGGAAATACAGAATGCCAGAATACAGAAATGATGAACAAATTAGAAAGGAAAGAAAAGACAAAATGATTACCTGAAGGAGTTGTCGGGCTGATGACAGTCGTCGAGGTCAGAAATGTCGCCGGCGTTGGTTAGCTGATCTGCCGACGTCGGTTATCCTGCGAACGTCGGTTGGGGAAGTGACCGGCGTCGGTCAGGGTTGTGGCCTGTGGTCGGGTATGGTTTGGTTTCTGGACTGTGAACGGGTCTGGTTTATGAACAGGGTCGAGACAGAGTTCAGAGACGAATTTGGATGGACTGGGGAATGGTCTAGTTCTGATTAGGTGCCCTGTATAGGGTCTTTGTTGACAGAGGGATGAGGAAGTTGTCTGGGATTGTATAGAAAAGGGGACAGTGTGAGAGGAAGATGCACAGAGGACAGGGCCTGAGAAGGCTTTTCAGCCTCTCAGGGGGAAGAATAGAGGGAGCAGGAAACAGTAGGTATACCAGATAACTGGAAGCTAAAGAAATGAAATGAAATGAAATAACAGACTGTGCTTACCTTTTTGTTTGCTGAATGAAGAGTGGGAGAGTTGTTGTTGGAGCCACAGAAGGCTTGTTGCAAGAGGAGATTCCTGATCTAGAGCCTTTGCACCTGTTGCTGTTGTTGCACGAGGTCCAGATGGAGGAGAGACGAATGCCAAAATGCTAAGAGAATTCAGTTTGCGAGCTCAAGGGTCCAGGGGCTGCAACGGATGCAGAAAGGGGTAATGAAGGCTGTCGATGCCGGTAGTTTCACCGACGTCGGCCGAAGGGTCGCCGATGTCGGCGGTGGCAGAATGGGGACAGAGGCTAAAAATAGCCTCTTTGCATTCTTGCACGCCGCTGGGCGAGGGGTTGTGGGAAGAACGGTCACGAGGATGCTTAAATGGGCGTGGGGGGAAGATAATGAGGAGATTTGGCATAATAAATGCTAGGGGGAAGGTGGAGGGATTCAAGGGAGGATCCAAGGTGGCAAGGGTGGGGTGGAAAGGGGGCCACTTTAAAATATTTAAGTTATTTTAATCATATGAAGGCCAAGGGTTAGGATATGGGTTTAAGGCGAACAAGGGGGAGGACCAAGGTGCAGACACGTTTGCGGTGTCTACATTTGGCATGAGTGAGGAGATTGATTCCTTAAAAGAGAACCAAATGTGGGATTTGGTGGAGTTTCCAGCGGGTAAGAGAACACTAAAAAATAAATGGGTTTACAGGCTAAAGGAAGGTGAGAATGGACAGATGAGACATAAGGCCAGGTTGGTAGTAAAGGGATTTGCACAGAAACCAGGTATTTATTTTGGTGAAATTTTTTTTCTTGTAGTAAAAATGACTTCTATTCAGACTGTATTGTCTTTAGTTGCTATTGAGGATTTGCATCTTGAGCAGCTTGATGTTAAGACAACGTTTCTTCATGGAGATTTGGATGAAGAAATATATATGGATCAGCCAGAGGGTTTTGAGGTCAAAGGTAAGGAGAAGGTTGTGTGCAGGTTGAAGAAAAACTTATATGGTCTTAAGCAAGCTCTTAGATAATGGTATGTGAAATTTGACAGGTTTATGACTGAGCATGGCTACAGTAGATGTCAATCTGACCATTGTGTGTATTTTAAGAGATTGGATAATGGTAGATATATTATCCTGTTGCTATATGTAGATGATATGCTAGTTGCAGGTTCACACATGCAAGATATTTTTGAGATTAAGGTAAAATTAGCTCACACATTTGCCATGAAATATTTGGGAGTAGCAAAGAAAATCCTTGGCATGAGTATTAAGAGAGATAGGAAAAATTACAGGTTGATTTTGTCTCAAGAGGATTATGTGAACAAGGTGTTGGAGAGGTTCAATATGCAGGATGCAAAACCAGTAGGTACACCTATGCTAGACACTTCAAGCTGAGCAAAGAACAGTGTCCTAATTCACATGATGAGGTAGAGTACATGAGTAGAGTTCCATATGTTTCCACAGTTGGGAGCTTAATGTATGCAATGGTATGTACTAGACCTGATATTGCCCAAGCAGTGGGAGTTGTCAGTAAGTTTATGGACAATCCAGGGAAGGAACACTGGAAAGCAGTTCAGTGGATTCTCAGATATCTGAGAGGGACCAGCAGTAGGCATTTGTGCTATGGAGGGTCAAACACTTTTCTACATGGATATGTAGATGCAGATATGGCAGGTGACTTGGATGGCAAGAGAAGCACCACAAGATATGTTTTCACTGTTGGTGGAACGGTGGTTAGCTAGATTTCAAAGTTGTAGAAGATTGTTGCCTTGTCTACTACAGAGGTAGAATACATTGCAGTCACGGAGGCTAGCAAAGAGATGATATGGATGACACGGTTCATGGAAGAGTTAGAAAAGGAGCAAGAGAGTTGTAGATTATATAGTGATAGTCAAAGTACAATTCATTTGGCTAAGAACTCAGCCTTTCATTTAAGAACCAAACATATACAGCTTAGGTACCACTTCATTAGACAGGTATTGGAGGATGGTGAGTTGAAGCTAGAAAAGATCCATACATATAAGAACCCTGTTGATATGTTAACAAAGCCGATAACAAAGGAGAAGTTGAATCTTCATTCAAATTTTGTTGGTCTTCAAAATTGAGCTTGAAGATGGAGGAGAAGCTAGAAGATGTTGTTGTACAGGTACAGGTGCAGCTGTTTATCTCCAAGTACACCAAGACTCTTCGCCACCCCTACTATTTCATCCTCTTAACTTTCCAAGAATAGACCTGTTGATGATGAAATTTATACCATCAATGAATCAACCTTTTTTGCCTATAGCGAAGGTTAAGTTAGAATCGTACCAGTCTAATCATGGGATTCTAAAGGTTCAACTATGATCCTAAAGATGCAATGATTTTTTTAATGTTCTAGAAAATAATAAATAAGTCATCAAAAGTAACATATTCCATTATAATTTTAGAAATCTTCTTATCAAATGAATCAGGTTAGATATGAATCTGTAATCTATCCTATCTAATAGAGAATACTTATGGATTAGACAATCTCTTGAAGGAAAGAAATCTGATTCAATAAAATATTATATTCAAGTAATTTAAATAAAGTAAATAATCTAAGAAACTAATTTAAAGAAAATAGAAATCAAATAATAAACTAAACAAATAGAAAAATAAAGATAAAACACTAAATTAACAAAATCTAAAAGATAAACTATATTAAAATTATAATTAATATAAAGTACAATAAAGTCTGTGAGTCTCAAAGGAGAGTTGTCTTAGCAAATAAGATATATTTTATTGAGAAAACCAACATCCTTCTTTAAAAATATCTTGAGAGGAAACTTTTACAATCAAACAAATCAATGAGATGTCACAAAACAGTGAAGTGTTCATCATTATTCATGTTGAATACTTGGATTCTATGCATAGGACTACAAATAAAAATCCTCAAAAGATGTTAAATTTAAAAATATTCAAATAATCTATCATAAATAATAATAAAAACTAGATATACTTGTGTTGTCTAAGCAATTACTCAACCATTAGATAAATTACCATTGGGTTTATCTACAAAAGTCATGCTATCTTAGAGAAGTTGCATAGAAAAGAAGAAAAATAAATAATTGACTTAATAAAATGTATAAGTATTTAGTACCTATATTGTTCTTTTATCTTCAAATGAATCTTTCATCTCCTTTTATGCTCTAAACTTAGTTGAAAAATAAGTTATAACTAACATAAATTAGATATTAGTTTATGTTAACTAATTGACTTTAAAAGTCAATTAATTATAAATAGTTATTGTTTAAGGATAACTTTAATTAAGACTTAAAAAGTCTTAATAGATCAAGTTTTGAATATAGATTGGGTACTTATCTAAATGGGTGAAGACCCTTATCAATTAATAATAAATAGAATACATATATCAATTAATGAATAGATAAGTCAAAGTTTAATAAAATCCTATTTATTTCAAACCAGAATGCATATTCCAAAATTAAGTTAGGTATATATATATCAAAAATCAAGTACGTTATACTTTCCAAATTACCATCACCAAAAATATCAAAAATTTAAAGCTAAAGTATCAAAGCTGAAAGTATAAAATCCTGCCATCTAAAAGTTTAACTAAAAATAAAGTCTATCCTCTAGACATCCATTAATTCTTTGAATCTAAAAGCACATCAATTACAGGCTTTCCTTGTTCATTTACACATTTGTTATATTCCATTTCAATTACAAGAAACTGTACCAACTTTGTTCCAGAGTCACTCATATTGTCATTAATTTCCGTCTTGATACTTTTGAGCACTCTAACTTCAATAGGCGAATCTATATCATTTTGATTGTCTGACCTTTTCTCTGAAGTGGAAGCATGAATCTCAAGGGTTCTTTTTTTGCCAACTAAAACAAGTTTCTCCAAATTTAACTTCTTGCATCCCATAATAGGTTCACTATGAGAAGATGTCAAACCTTGTTTCTTACATCTGAAAGTAGGATCCCTATGAGAAGGTGAAGGCTCACTATAAATTGAAGGCAATGCAAGGTTAACATAGTTTTTAGCACGGACAAATTCAACATCAAATTGAGTAACCTGATTAGCAGGGTGAAGTTCAATAGCAAGTTGAACTCTTATAGGAGTAGGAGACTGAATTGGTAAATGTTGTGGGTTATTTTGAAAATGGTAGGAGGAACTACTTTGTGAGGGAGTTCTAGCACCAAACCTGTGTCCATAAAATCCTTGGTTTCCTCTATGATTGGATAGATTGAAAGGTAGAGTATTTAAGACATTCCAAAATTTGGGATCTAAGACATGAAAGTGAATGGACATCTTAGTACCTCTATGGAATTTGGGACCAAATCTCTTGGCACAAAAACCACCCCTAGGAACATTCCTATTTGGATTTTGTTGATTTACATTATCTGAATTTTGTCCCCAACCTCTATCATCATTACTCCTAGCTAACCTGAGTCGATCCCATCCAAACATTTTTAAACAATCTAAAATATATTCAAAAATTTATGACTTAAAATCAACATATATCCATTTCAATATAAAATAGAACTTTACTTTAAAAATATAGTCACATCTCAACAAAAAGGTCTGACTGAATTGTACCAAGTATATCTAACATCACTTAAAATGTTCCATTAATTTATCAACAATATATCTTAAATCAACTGAAATCTCAAAAATAAAATTATAATATAATAATTTTATCTCACAAATATTTCTAATATCTCTTCATGAATTTTTTATATTCACCATATATCAAAATAAGAAGCACAGATTTCAAAATATTTTGTCTGAATTTTAATTCACTATTTTGAAAAATCACCTTATACATATATGTTATGTATAGTTTCTAAATGAAAGCCTTTCAAGAAGAGAGTTTCACACCACATAAATGAATTCTTTCACCAACTTATAGTTTTCAAAATACCATAACATCGATATCAAACTTTAAGACAAATCCAAGAACTTCAATATCAAGGTGTAAAACTAGCAGTAGCTTCATTATTTGGAAATCAATCCATTATACCTCTAAACAGATTTGTTTTTCCAAGAAATAGTTTTACTATATCAAAATATGACTTTATTTATATGTTCAAACTGTTTCAAGCATAACCTATCTACATCACAACCGACCTAATAATCATTGAAAACTTTTTGTATAAAACCATCTCACATCAAAAACTAATTTGTTTAAAACTGAAACTAATATTCTCATAATCTTATCATGCTTTCGACTTCAAAATTCATGAAATAAATAAAATATGACACAATTTTTCAATATATTCAGGGAAAACATACAGATAGAAATCCCTCAAATAAAAATTGAAAGGAGCAATGACCAATATTAGACTGCATGCTCAAAATACTTTGAAAACCTTAATAAAGCTTACATCCACAAAGATCTAGTTTTGAAATCATCACATACTTCAAAAATGATATACTCACTGAACCCTAGCATCAAACACAAAGATGAAAAACTTTTCCTTCATTTCAAACTTGATAAGCTTCATTCCTCAGTATGCACTCAAACTCTCTTTTCATCTAAAAACTTCCATGAAGCCTCTGAGTCTTGAAATGATAAATTTTGAAGCCCAGAATCATTTAATTGAAGGCCCACATATTTCAACCAAAAACTTTTTGAAATTTTCAAATACCTAGCTTCGAAAACCAAACCAACTCTATATTTCATCGAAGACCAAAAATATATCAAAAACCAAAACCAATCTTTGCCAATATTCATGCACAGATGAGCAAGTTGATTCATAAATGAAATCATAGTGAAATATTTAAAATCATAAATGCTTCAAAACACATCACTGACCATGTTTCAAATATATTTGACAAAAACTCAATATTTATACAAACTTGAAAAGAGAAGCTTCAATTATTCAAGAAAAATACGTCCATTATCCTCCAAATCAAGGCTGAGGATAAAAATTTGAAACCTTGAACATATTCAAAAGATCATATAGAAATAAAACCCCTAAAATGTTTAAGCAATCCACATTCAGAGCTATTTTCAAAAACCCAAAGTTTGAAAGAAACTTCTAACTATAATGGCATGCAGTATTCTATTTACAAACTAAAGTTCCAAATGAAACCCACTTAAGACTATGTATATCTCAAAAATAAAATATCAAACTGTTCAAATAACCATCTTAATAACAACTTCATCCATTATCTCACTTTTTGGTAGGGATAAGTCAGACATAAGTTATTTACATGCATGGAAGTATAACTAAAAATCACAACTTTCCTTTACTTCCATCATACATGCAAAACATACGTAGAACTGAAACCATTCCTTATCATATACGTAACATTTACTTAAAATATATTCAAATATCAATTGAAAAACTCATTAAAATGTAGACCATCACAATTTTCCTTTCATAACTATCCAAATAACTCATAAAATCCTTCAAAGAGTTATTAAATTCATTCATGATGTACCTGGTTATGCTTTCCTATTATCCTTTCGCTCAAAATCCTTCTCTGTAACTTGAAATCCCAAACTACCAGAGCTCCACTTCTATGAGAAGCTTTCCAACATGACCATAAACCAAGAAAAAATGACCTATTTGTATTCATCACCCTTCTCTATAACTAAATTGGCTATGTGCTCAATTTCTATTGGCTCTCTTTTATTGAGGATATACATTGCAATTATGTTAACTTCATTATCATTATGATAAACTTTAGTAATGACTAATCTTCCTACTATCCTCTTTATCGACTTTCACCATTTGAGGCAAACATACTACACATTAAATTCTTCCTTGTCACCAAATCCCAACTTGATCTTGATGCTTTAGGATTGTGCTCTACATTAAATACTCCTAACAACTCAATGTGCCATGAAAACATGTTGCCAACTAAATGCCAATGAGAGTGCCAATGGGTCATTGAATATGCCTTGAAAACAATCCAATACTTGCCTTTTGAAACAACATTTTATGACTTAGACTTAGGGAAATCAATTTACCTTACAATGAATCCTTATGTCCTTAGAAAATAGCGAAGCCCTAAGACTTAGATTCAATCATGATTCGGTGGATTTATCAATATCATTTCAAGACTTAGGATGAATAATCCTAAGTTAAGATGTTTAGAAATCAATATATTACCTTTAGAGCTTGGGCTTAGGAAATTTTTTAATTAGGAACTTAGCAAAATAAGAGATAAAATTAAACACTTATAAATTTAAGACTTCTTTTATATCCTTACAACTGACTGATTCAAGAAACAAATCAACCATAGTATGTTTAGAATTTCAAAAATCTAACACACTAGAAATGGAAGTGAGCCTTCAATATAATTCATAAAATAATCATAACTGATGAAATATATTACTTCAAATGATCTTTCTTATGACTAAAATATGCCCAATTGAGGTTCATTTTCCAATGAGAACTATATGATTCCCAAAATAAATGAAATGATGCATTTGACCATGAATAAAGTGTTTTATACAATAATCATGACTTACTTTCCTATATATTCCCAGTATTTATTTCAACCAATAATCACATTATCCATGTATGCCAAATAATCACCATAGATTGATCAATCTATTAAACTGAAAGAATAATCCAGAAGCTATTATGAGAATCCATATTTATTGAGATCAAATAGATATATTCTATTAAATATATGTATTTCCAAATTTGAAACCATTCTAAACTAAAATGCTACCTCATGACCTGATCATGACTGAAATCAAGATAACTGTTCACAAATTTCATAATGATAAATATATATGCACATTTTATTCATTTATCCACTATGTTTTTCAAAAACACCCAAAATATAAACATGAATTCATCAACCAATCATCATCAATTCATAATCAAAAATATGCATTCAAATATACCACTAATTGATTGGGTCCCCAACATAGTTTTAAATTTCATGATAGAGTCATCTCTATGGCAGGAAGTATTAAATTAGAAAAATTGAGGGGGTGTGAAAAATATGCATAACAAGACCCCCACCCATTGCTACACCCATGGATTGGTTAGCAAAGTTTATAATAAATGTTCTAGGGGATGTGCATGATCTACCTAAGAAACCTAAGAGGTACCTTCTAAGGTTCACACCAAGTACTGGGAGGACTACTGAAGAACATGTCACGTCCTGAAACACTTGCCTCAAGTTACTCAAGGTTAAGCATGAAGATGTATCCTGTAGACTCTTCCCTTTCATCTTACTTGATGTGACCTATGATTGGTTCCTTAACTTTCCTAAAAATTTAATTAGAAGTTGGAAACAATTTAATAACATGTTCTTAGCCCATTTTGGTTAAATGGTAGAACCCAATGTTCTATATCAACAATTTCATTGCATGAGAATGGATCCTAATGAACCTATATGCAATTTTAATGCCCACTTTCAAAATATGTATAGTATGGTGACAACCCTGTATAGATCATATCATCAATTAACATTGGAAATTTTTAAAAATCCCTTGGACCCATGGACAACCATGTTCTTGAAGACGGATCCAACTATCATGAATCTACCCCTCACCTATACAAAGATAATAAAATTAGACAGGAAACTCAATCTATAAGGACAAATGTCAGACCCTATTCCTAACATCCTCCCAAACATGCCAACATTGAACCTATTTCACCTGTAAATTAGAACGTTCCAATGTACAGCCTCTTCTTATCATAAATAAATCTTATTCTGCTCCCTGCTGCTCCAAATTACAATTTTTAAATTATGTTGGTAATTATTATATGCCACTATCTTATAACCAAGCTATAGTTCTAGTTGTAACTAATAACATGAATACTTCCAATCAATAAATAGTTAAGCTTAAGCTAGACACAATCCAAAGGATAGTCTAGAGGTTGAGCAATAATTTCCTTTGTAAAAATAAGTGGGTAGATCAAGTAGTGGAAATTTTACCCTAAATTTTACTTATCAACATAATTATAGACCCAATAACAGGCAAGGCAAACAATTCGAGTCTCCATCTAATAGGATGCTTGAAATCAACATCATGGAGATCACCCTACCCAATTGGTATTGAGTGTATAACACAACCTAGCATGGGTAACTTGACTGCGTTGAGTTTTGTAATGCCTTTAAAATAATGCAAAAGGATATTGATAAATATGAGGTTATTTCAAATAACTAGAATATCACAGGTCACCCTGATATTCCTATTTCATCCAAATCACCCAACATAACCATGGTTTTATAGACCCTAAACTTTCCTAGTGAAGGATATAATGAACCTAAGGATAATACCAATGATATTCAAGTTATTTATAAGTTATAGAGGGTAAATTATACCCTTAGGATCAAGGCACACCAACCCTTGATAAACTCAACACCAACCGACAATGTTTTTATGTGATTTAATCTTTTAGGGTTTTACATAAGTAATTCCTATGTTTAGTTAAGGGGCTAAGATGTCTAAATCAGTTAAATAAATTTCAATAATTAACCTACTAATTTGTAAATTATTTTTACCTTGTTTAACTTTATATAATAGCAACAAATAAGGATAAATAGAGACTTGGATAAAAATTTACTATCATGGATGATCTGGGTTTTGAAAATGGAGATCCGAGTAGTGGTGTATGTCATCAATAGGATTTTGATATTCATTTGTTCATTAGATAGTAGCACCCAATTTAGATAGTAGCATCATATATGTGTAGTGTCCTCAATGTGGCACTAATGTCCTCTTTGTGGGACTATTCCTATTTTTAGTGATCACCTACACCTATGTCTATATGTTATGTTCCTATGTGACCAAAGCCTATAGCTATGTATTATACCTGAAAACCTTAATTTGATGTACAAACCCTAATTCTCTTTACAAGTATGATATGAATAAGAATTGAATGTGTTAATAGTATGGATTAAACATCTTCAGCACCTCATTGTGTATAGATTTGCCTACATACCAATACTTTGAAGAGGGATCAAGTCCGATGTAGTTCTCCCAACTAGTGCTTGATGTATGTGTAAGTGAATATTAGAATGAGAGTGGCCTTAGATGCCTTGAATGTGCTTGAGCTTTTGAATTATTGAAAATTAGACTCAGGGCTATTATAGATGGTAGTATGTAGAAAGTAGGGTAGAATAGAGATAATGTACCTTAATTTTGCACAACTTTATCTTTAGTTTGAATAGTTTTTGCATATATTTTATATATAGTGAGTAAATGTGGATTAGACTTGTATTTATAGGGTTTTGTTGCTTGTGTAGATAATAAAATGAGATTAGGATGACCTTAAGAAGAGAACATATTTCAAAAAGTATCCACTAAGAAGAGTTGGGGCTAAGTACAGTAGTGCCCAGTTAGGGACACTAGCACCATGTGGTTGTAGTGCCCCAAATGTGGTGTTAATGTCTTTTTGGCAGACTACTAAGAAATTTGGATTGGGGTTAGAGGTGACAATTTGGGGACTATGTCTTGAATGAATGTAGGTGATTGTGATCTATTTAATGGCTGGAAATACAAGTCTAAGGCTCTAACATAAGTTTATGTCAAGCCTAGGGATAGGGTAACTCAAACAACACTCTTAGCATCTAATTACCACTTTTAGGTAATTACATTTGGACCCCATTTATTCTAGTAATGTAGCAAAGTGAAATGACTAGTATAAATAAAAACTAAGCATACTTGGACTTACCTTAGAAGTGAAGCCCATGTAGTTGAGTTTGAATATCTGAATCTGAGTTTGCATATGTCAAACATGATCCAAAGCAATGTCCTGCAATGAAACATGCAAAAATAATTCCTTACTAATGAGATAATCAAAAGTAAAAGACTATGTTAAAAGAAAATAACTAGGTAATAAGAGAGCAAAGGAATGAATACACCTCATTCGGTACGTGAACAAATGATGAACCTGGTAAAAACCTACAGGTGTGAATGTTCATAGTGATCATATCATTGAATAACTTAAATTTATTTGATGGTTTTCTCAATCCTCATATGGGTGGCTCAAGAACTTGATCTGGTTTTGATTCCATCATTGCCCATCCCTACTTTGTGGATCCTAGTATCTATGAATAGCTTGGATAAGATAGTAAGTGTGTTGAACCCTCTCATGTAGGTGGCTCAAGAACTCAAGTAGGCCATGAATCCATCATTTTCACCTATGTGAATTAGATGCATCTATAATTGTATTATGTAAAGTGTTGAAAGTATCTAACTGAGTAATCTAATTGTGTATTCAGCTCCTTGGCCACTCAGGTAAATTAGTCAGCTCTAGTCCACTCAAGAATGCTAACCACTATAGATGGAGTAAGGCATGAATCTGGGGATAACTTGGAATATGATAACAATTGTATACAATGTAGAGAATGACATGGAGTTTTCCATTCCATTTTATCAACCTATCTAAAGATGAATATATAGAAAACAATGTGTTGCACACATGCCCCCAATCTAGTATCTGAGTATATTGAATCTGAGTCAAGTATGTAATAGTTGAATCCATGTAACTGATCTAAATGTATGAGTGATCATATTGCACATAATGCCCCAAAATATAAGTAACTAGTATGAATATAAATTTTAATGATTAGATCTGGGTTAAATTTGAACATAATTACCAAACCTATGATTGTATTTGTGTAAATATATATTGTACCAGTGTACTGGTTTGAATGATCTGGATTATCCTAAATTTAGGCCTATTGGACAAAAGCACCCTGTAGTGGACAGTAGCACCATGTGGTGCTAGTGTCCCAATCTAGGTACTAATGACTGTCTAGTCTAATCTCTATGTGGTCTAGACTGACAGTTGAACCTCTATTTTGTTTTGTGTCTGCCCTAAGTCTAATTTTTGTAATTGGGCCTGTGTGTTGAAATGTATTTGTGAAATTAAAAAATAGGATCTTGATCTCTGTAATAACCCTTATAAATTCCCCCTCTTTTGAGGGTAATTGTGAAACCTATGGAAGAACTACCCTCTAAAGAAGTAGCTCTAAAAAATATGTTAGTCAGAGCATGATATTCCAATATAATGTGCAAACATATCATCAAAATGTAAATGTATATGAGCAATAGTAGGAAATGTAAGATGTATGTTGTAATCTAGCATTAGACAAGGGTGTCAAGATAGATGTAAGAAATGTATAATAGCAGTAAAATATGAGTAACTACCTAGTGGGATGGGGCATGATGTCCATCAAGGCTCCCAAGCAGGATATGTAGATGCATGAGATCTCTTGTGACATTGAAAATTGGTCTTTGTGTGTGTATGTAACAAGTAAATACAAGTGTTATGGTGTAGAATCATACAAAGAAATAAACATTCAATCACATAAGGCGTGGAAAAAGTAGGACAAGGGGCCATAATACAATGGACATGGGCACATGTCACTAAATCTAAAAATGAAGACATACAAGGACATGTTCAAATGTCCACATATATAAACAAGTAATTTAGTGTATAGCCATAAGAAGGACATGTTCAAATGTCCAGATATAAAATCATGAAAAAGCACACATAAGGGACATGGGCATATGTCCAAGGCATACAAATAGAGAAGTGGCATAGAATCCAAAGAACAATGGCATATTCAAATGACCTTGAATATGGAAGAAGCATAGGAAACACAATCAAATCTAATCTAAGAACTAAAAATGAAAACATGTATAACTGTGTAATAAAAATCTATATAGATGCCAAGGTGTATATGTACTGAATCTAACTAGTCATAGTTGATAAAAATTTTGAGTAATGAATAACGGTGACAAATATCAAGATAAATCAATGCATAATTAGAATGTAGGGTATGTAAAAATAATACTTGGTTATAGAAACTGTCTAGAAGATGGCCCCAAGTGGGTAGATGTAGCAATGTATAAACCTAGATCAGTGTAAATGCCCCTAATGGGTAGATGATAGCTGGTCTAGATCAGTATAATGGACCGAAGTCCTATCTGGAATTTTCAAGCACTCAAGAAGAACAAGTGAAACATATGTCTATGATAAAACCAACTACACTATGATAGATAACAATATGCAATATTTGGAAGTTAGAAGAAATGTAAACAAAGCAATGCATACAATCTATAAAAAAATTAGATTTTTGAAATATTTGAATGTTTTTGTATTTTGACAAATTATATTGTTTTTGTGTTTTCTAATTATAAGCTATGTACAAGCATATGAAAATAAATTATGTACAAGGAGCGAGAGAGAAAAGGAAGTATACACAAGGGTAGTAATAATGCTAACCAATGAGTCTCATGGGAAACTCACCATCACCATAACCTATGTCAAAAAGTGGAATAGTGATTGTGCATGTGGTGTGAAAGGGTAATTGTGAGCCCATGATCTGGTGTGATGTATAATCTAAACCTGAAGATAGCTAAGTAGTGATGTTATGATGTTGTGTCACTGACTGTGATGCCCTATGAACTATAGGGGTCTTAGGGACCCATCTAGTAGATGTATAAGTTATAGGTGATATAGGTGCTCTATGCTGAGAACCCTTAGAACCAAATATAATTTATCTTAGTGTGAACTATGTAGAGGAAGGACCTCTAAAATCTATGACATATATTTGATATAATGGTCTCTCTAGTAATGGTCTCCAAGGGAAAGAATGCATACATGTAGACATTGTAGAAATAGGCATGGCATACTCTAAGGACTCTACTGAACACTATGATGTATGCATAAGAGATGTACTCTCTTGAAATGGATAGCCTTATAATGTCTGGTAGTGGTACTAGAATTGTAACTATTGTTGGTGCTGGAAGTGTGACTAGAATCTATGTTGAAACTGCTTGTGGGATGGGAAGAGGATACTCAATTGGGACACCTTCAATATTAACCACCTGGTTAGCATTTATATACTTTAGGCATCGGTGTATTGTAGATGGGATGGATCTAATCTGCTATAACCATGGCCTACCTAATAATATGTCAAATACACCTACATTAGGTACTATTATAAATCAAGTGGCTATATGTGTTAATCCCATCTATAATGGAAGTATTATCTCCCCGATGGAGCTTTGAATGTGGCCACTAAAACCACTAATAAATTTATTTTTAGGGATATATCTTGATCTATATAGCCCAAGTGTTGTAAGAGTGTCATGGTGCACATGCTTATACTTGACCCATTGTCAACCATGACATTGTGAGTACAATGGTGGTCTATATATGCTCATATGAAGATCACATGTAAATCTATGTCATCATATCCAATATCCTGCTCTAAAAATGTGATAATTAGTCTAGGTGGTAATGTAGTGTGATATATTCCAATAATATTATGTAGGGGATGTGTCTCCTTTATAACTGTGTGATAGGAAGCTAGTGGTGGATGAGCCTATTATGTATAATGAAAACCTTATGTGTTCCTACCTCATTAGGTATATGCTTAGGAAAATAACCCAAAAATATATTAGGTCCCTTTGCCTCTATTTGTTGTTTCAGTGCCTCAATGGATGTGCCCACATCAATAACATTGGCCTCAATGAGATCATGTATCTTATGTTTCAAGCTAATGCATTTATTTGTGGTGTGGCTTGATACCCTATGATACTCAAAGAATTCATTTGAATCATAACTCTTTGGAAAAGGTTGTGTCATATCAAACTCTTTAATGGAATGGAGAGATGTGACCTGCATTCCAATAATTCTTATAGAACTCATGTTGGTGACTCTAGTAGATTAATGAAGACTCTGCACTGAGAAGCTGATAAAAGAAATCTAGTATAAGGCCTTGAATTTGTATTGATTATTGTCTTTTGATATGTTTTATTCTTTATGGTCCTAACCTTATAGGGAGGTTTCCTTAAACTCTTAATAGGTGATTCTGATCCGCTTGTTTATTTGAGTTTACCCATTATGAAGAGCTTAACCTCTCTTTTTTTAACTGTGTGGCACATATCTGTAAATGTGGGAAACTTTTTGAATAATATTGCTTCATGAAGTGTTGGTAATAGACTCTATTTTAATATATCTTGAAGTTCTCTGTCTACAATGGGGATAGTCAATTTTGATAAGATTATTTTGTATCGTAAGACATAATCAGTTATGGGCTCATTTGACCTTTGATTTAGCAATGCCACATGGACATATGATATATTATCACTTATGTCAATATAGAAGTGTGCTAAGAACATATCTAATAAAGGATTGAATGTCATGATAGATTGGTTAGGCAAATCATAGAACCACTATAAGGTATAATTTCTGAGACTATGTGGAAATAGCTTTGTAAAAAGCCAATCATTAGACACATAGTCCAAACATGCTTCATGAAAGGCTCTAAGGTGATGCAACCAGATGGAAAAGGAATTGCCACAATGTGATGTTCTAATGATGTATGCTATAGAATGTTGGAATCCAAAGCATGTGAAGGCTTAGTTGCTCCCTACTCGAGATGTAACACCTTAGATTGTAGAGAAATAATCTATTGCATAAGGGATTATACATCAGGAGGAGAATAACTATCCATAAGCAAAGTAGTTATCTTTGATGGTTGAATAAAAAGCTTGGGTTGTGTTATTTTAATTGGTTGGGTGGGCCCCTCTAAAATTGTAACAACATCATTAACTGGAGGGGTGGAAGATTCGTCGTTATTATTCTTTTGGAATTCCTCTTGAACAATGTCCATGAAATCATCTTGTATATCCTTATGTTTGGACATAAATTCTTGTAATTGATGCTTATCAATTTCATAAAATTTGTTTTTAAATTATACCATTTTAGGTTGAAGGTATGAAAACAAGTTTGGTATATTTTAGACTTTTTAAGAATAGAAATTTATGAAAGTTTTTTAAATTTAAATATTGCAGCAAATTAGAATATTTTAGGAATTGAAAATTGAGTATATAAAAAAAGGATATAAACCCTAAGTGTGTCTAGAGTTAGGGTTTCAAAAGCTAAGGTTTCTTTGTAATAATTTAAATTAGATGAAAAATAAATTGAAACCCTAATAAAAAATTTAACTTAGTTAGCTAGGTTGTCTACAAAACATAGAAAAAATAGAAGTGTGCATCCCTAAATTTATTTCACAAAAATAGGAATTAATGCAAGTTAGGGTTTTATGTGATGTCGAAGTAAGATGGTTTCACCAAATAATTTAACCTTTTATGGTTTTACATAAGTAACTCCTATGTTTGGTGAAGGAGATTGTTTGAGGTACAATCACTAAGAGGGGGGTGAATCATTGAGCATAGATAATCCAAATTTAATTCCAATTCCTTCAAATCCTTAATCAATCAATACATGCATTCATAAAACATATATATCATTCATAGAAATGAACAAGAGAGATAATGAAAGATCAAACACATAACACATGACATATGTGGGAAACCCTCTTGGAGGAGAAAACCCACTAGAACCTGCAATTGGATTATTGTCTTATAATAACAAGAACCAATTCAGACTAGCATAAATTGATCAAGGAACCATTATCCCTTATTTTAGTGAGATTTCAATCCCATAAAGAGCTACTACACCTATCTATTTGAGCGACCATAACAACTAGACCTTTATCAAGTTTCACCTTGGAAGGAGGATTCAACCCCCTAGATGTTGAGCAGCCATAATAACACCTATGAATAACTCCACCTTTGTATTGATGTCTTCAACACCTGATGATGGACCTCTAATTATCACTCTTCACCTTCACTCTTTCACCTAACTCTCCTTTTTGTCCAAATCACATTACATTCTTGAACCAACACAGAAAGATCAATTAGGACATATCACATATCCCAACTAACCCCACCTTCAACTCTTCACTCACTCACACTTTAGACCAACAAAAGATCTATTACGACATCATAAATATGACCTATAGGTCATACACACCATCACAAACTATATATAATATTCAACCCATCCGTTGGGTACATTCCCTCTCTTCTTTCCTTCACCTTAATGTTCAAACAACCTGTAGGACTTACTCTCTCAAACTACCTCTTATAGGCTTATTAGGTCCAATGACCTATGTGTCCTCCTCTACCAACTTAATAAGATAATAATGACCGATCCTATTCACTCTCTGATGGTCCTCAATGACCTATAACTTTTCTTTCAAAGGTTCTCTCCTTTTCTTAGCTCCTCATAACTCTTCCACCAGCATCTCTCCATTCTATGAACCATCATCTTTGGTTTCACTATTTATAGATATTTCATGATTATCAACACCTTGGTAAACTATTAGGTATGAATTAACCCTTAATTAATCTATCACATCAATACATTGACCAAAAATAATCTTCATAGGTTGACCATATCATCTATGGGTCACTCTTAAGCAACTACACCTTTTAATTAGGCCCTTGTAGCTCTTATAGGTTTCATGGAGACCTATTCACCCATTTAGCACTTCATCAAGAAAACTAAGAACATAGGAACACTTTACAACTCATTTAACCATTCCAAATGATATATAGGTCCTCTTTAAGTTCCAACATCCATCATAGCACACTTCTGCTAACCCCCAATTAGCTCAAACACCTCTTTGTACACACAGTCACCATGAACGAAAACATAGTCAACTTCTAACCCTTTTTTCATACTAAATATGATTATTCAAATTTTAATAATTCACACAAATGGTCCTAATATATTATAAAACACTTCCCAATATCCAATTCATAAATATGTATCAAAACAAGCTCAAATAATCTTCTCGGGTTACTTGCAGGACATACATGAAAACATAGTCAACTTTAAACCTTCATAAATTTGAATATACACACTTTAAGATATTAAAATATATATTTATATATGTTTCTTGGATTATTCTAAGATTTTTATTTTTACACCATGAGTAAATTCTACTGCATCAAAAGTTATAGCCAAAATATAGAGCATTGGTTTCTCCTTTGTTAAATTCCAATGTTCAAATGCAAGGTCAAAGTTAAACCTTGGTCATTTTGATCACATCTCATGTCCTTGATTCTTAAATAAATCATGCACCATATATCTTATTTTAATTATCTTATCATTTATCTTTCATTTCCCATTGTTAGATCTTCATCTTGACTATTTGACTTAAAGCGCTATGTTGATCTCTTATACATAGCTTGGTCTTTATCTGTGTTAAACATTGGACACCTTGAAAACATCTCACTAAACATGCACCATTAAGATATATCTATACAAAAACTTGCTTATTTTTATATCTTGTAAGAGGCTCAATATTTATCTTTGCTTGATGTTAAACTTTAAACACTTGTCCTCATCTTGTTACTTCCAAACATCTTAGAATGAACTTGCTTCGTTGATCCTTTTGTAAGGAGATGTATCTTTACTCAGTTTAAGCATAAAAAAATTTGACCCATTTGACTTAATTTTCACCATATATATAGATATATGAACTCCCATGAACCATTGGATCTCCATCTAGTTTTGATCTTTAACATCGTGCAAAAATGACTAAGTATGGGAACCATTGTTTATCTGCCTGAAAGGCCAACTTTGGACCTCAATAACTTTTATTGTGCTTAGACACATGATATAAAATTTGGACCATATGATCTCACATATTATAATCTAACCATGTATCAAACTAATCCTAAAACCTTCGCATGTATGATATATAACTCCATTAATCTATTCACTTAGATTTTTCTACCACAAAGACAACTATGCCAAGAACTGTCTGGAAGGCCAACTTTGCACATGCACATCTCTTGATGCACTTCATCGCATGATATAAAATTTATCAAAAATCAACTAGGCACAAACCTATACAAACCCATATGATCAAATTATCCTCAAAACTACCACATTTGTGAAATATAACACTAACAAAATGTCTACTTAGTTTTTCTTGTCACATTACAAATTTGGCTATGGGAAAACACTGTCAAACTATCTGGGAGCCCAACTTTGCACTTGCATATATTATGTTGTGATTCATCATGTGACCTAAAATTTAGTACATATAAAATAGGAATAAATTTTATCATAACCATATGACCAACTCCCCCTAACTCATCCACACGTGGTAATGGTGATGTTAATAAACTTCCTACTCAAATTTTTTGCCACTAGACCCAAAATTTATAGATGAAAACAATGATCAACCAGATGAAATCCAATCATGAACACAAGCACTCAAGTCATTCTTGACTTATGATAGGACCCCTTGCACATCTTTAAATCACAATACTCATACGTAAACATCTCTAACCATGCCAAAACTGAAAATCAACCAAGCATACTTCAAGCATACTAAGACAAGTACATTGCACACTTTGTCATTGTCACTTAGACTATCAAGGCACTTCATCCACTCGCCTGGACACCTCCATGACATCACTATGACATCATTGACAATTCTCTGATAGGGTTGATATGCCTAAATTAGTTAAATAAATTACAATAATTAATGTACTAATTTTTAAATGATTTTGACCTTGTTTAACTTTCTATAAATATCAACAAATAGGGATAAATAGAGAATTAGCTAAAAATTGACTATCACGGATGATATGGGTTATGAAACTAGAGATCTAAGTAATAGTATGTGTTGTTAATAGAATTTTGATTTTCATTTGTTCACTAGATAGTAGTACCTATTTTGGACAGTAGCATCATCTGTGTGTAGTGTCCTCAATATGGCACTAATGTCCTCTTTGGAGGATTGCTCCTATTTTCAGGGAGTACCTATGATTATGTCTATGTATTTTTTCATGCATGACGAAACCTTGTAGCTATGTATTCTACTTAAAAAGCTTGATTTGATGTGTAAACCCTAGTTTTCTTTGCAAGTATGATATGAGCAAGAATTGATTGTGCTAGTATGATGAACTAGACATCCTCAACACTCCATTGTGTAGAGAGTTGCCTAAATACTAATACTCTGAAAAGGGATCAAGTCCAACGTAGTTCTCCCACCTAGTACTTTATGTATGTGCAATTGAATGCTATAATGAGAGTGGCATTGGATGCCTTGAATGTGTTCAAGCTTTGGAATGATTGAAAATTGGACTTATGGTTGTTGTAGATGGTAGTATGCAAAAAGTAGGAAAGAATAGGGATAATATACCTTGATATTGCACAACTTTATATTTGGTTTGAATAGTTTATGTATTTATTTTACATCTAGTGAATAGAGGTGGATTAGAATTGTATTTATAGGGTTTCATTACTTGTGAAAATACTAAAATGAGCTTAGGCCAACCTTAGGAGGGGAAAAAATTTGAAAATTCATATGTTGGGAAGAGTTGGGGATAAAGACAATAGTGCCCAATTTGTTAGATGGTGGAGTCTGATCTTATTATAATGCCTAGTTTATAATAGGGAGGGTGTGGGGGGGCAACACCACCTCTACTAGGGTCACCATGGGGGTCTAAGGATGGAGCCCCTCCTGCTAAGGGTTCAAGGGTATCATCCCTGAAGAAAAAATTTGTTAAAAATGCATTGTAAAATATTATAATTTCATAGTAAATCTAGACCATTCACTATCAGCTCACAAATCTAATAGTAGAAATTATTTTTGTGCATTTTTGCCCTAATATATAACCCTCCTTTGATATGAGGGCATTGTAATCATAGTGATATACTCTGTGTGAGTTAAGAGGATATTGTAGTGAATGGATTTCAAGTTTTTTCCTTCATTAATTAGACTGAATAAGAAGAAGGACTAGTTGTTTGTGTGGACATATCCCATATTGGGTAAACCATGTTAAATCTATCTCTATTGTGTTATGTTTTCTGCATTTTATTTCCATCTTTAATTCATTAATAGTATTATGTGTTCTATATTCCTAACACAGTTGGGAAAACTATCACCATGTGGTTGCAGTGTCCCAAATGTGGTGCTAATGTCCTTTTAGTAGACTACTAAGAAAGTTGCATTAGGGTCAGAGGTGATAGTTTAGGGACTGTGTCTTGACTAGTTGTAGGTGATTGTGGTATGTTGAATGGATGGAAATGCAAGTCTAAAGCTCTAGAATAGGTCTATGGAAATCCTAGGGATATGGTAACTCAAGCTACACTCTTAGTATCCAATTACCACTTTTACGTGATTACATTATGCATCTTGATCTAAAATCTAGGAATGATCTACCCCTACCAAATTCAGGCGACAGTCAACCCATCACTAGTAAGACCACTTAGCCCAACATAGTTGAAGATATGAAAAGGATAAAATACAATATGACCCTCCATGAAATGGCATAAATTACTGAGCAAATGCATTTACTCCTTAAGTCTCTTATGGATAAGAGCACTTGGCCCAAAAATAAGGTCACATCCAATACCAATGTTGTGATAAACAAGGATAAAACTGACATTCCACCCTTCTTAATCATAGTTTGAATATTTGGCAATAATTTTCATAATTTCCCAGTTGATTTAGGTGCCTCAATAAATATCATACTTGTATGTATTTGTAGGAATCTAAGACTAGTCCCTGTCAAATCAAATAAGGTAATGGTCCAATTAGATAAGTTTAAAGCCAAAATTATGGGAGAATTATTCAATATTCATATACAATTGTAGGATGAACCAAGAATGCAATAGTTTATAGACATATAAGTGGTTGAAATCCCAAAGGCATATGGCATGTTGTTGAGTAGATATTGGTCCAAATATCTTAATGGTTATATGGCAACAAACTTGTCCCACATGTGACTGCCATGGAGAGGAGTGGCAAATCATATAATAATTAATAAAGAGCCATGTATATAGTTGATTATGGAACATAATGTAGGTAATAAAAAATTCAATTTTACCTCTATAGATTTACGTGTCTATACCATAACCACCAAACCATCAAACAAATAAAAACTCAGCCAAGACCATAATTTAGGTATGTGGTCTTTGTATTTTTATGGAGCCCGATCTAAGCAAGGATCACGAATAGGTATTGTACTTATTGATCCGTAAAAAAATGTAGCTTCATATAGATTATAATTTCATTGCATTAACAACATATTATAATATGAGGTTTTAATCTTTGGATTGTAATTTTTAGCCAGGTATGATGTCCATCAATTAAAGGTATATGATGGCTCTGAACTAGTCGTCAATCATGTAAGGAAAAAATCTCTATGTAAGCTTTATAATTTGAAGAAGTATAGTCACCATGATTAGGATTTAATGGAATAATTAAATTAATTTAACATTTTTTCCATTACTATAATTTACAATGCCATGGTAGACTCATTGCTTGTTTCTAATGCTAACCTTATTGTTGACCAAATTTGACCTTGCACGTCAAATAGCGATCCCTATAGGAAAAAACTTGACTTTATAATTTTATATGAGGTTTAATATTTTTTCATGGGGTGTATTATAGGTATTTTTGTGACATTTAATATTATATTTGCCTTGGTATTAGTCATTTTAATCAATATGTCATTTTGGGTCATTTAATGGGCTTTTAGGGGTCATAAATGCAAGTGGCATGGTTCCCAAGGTGTACAAGTGTCCTATTTTTATTTAAATTATCAAATAGGTTATATTCCTTATCAATAATGTTATTTTAATTATAATAATATAGGTTATCTAACTAAAACTCAAGACACTAACTAAAAAAGGTGAGTTCGGCAATTGTACGATCCATGGGGAAGTATGTCATGTGGGGTAAGGTCATATATTGCATATTAATATTCATCACTATCATTAATTATTTAAATTATATTTAATTTCCATTTTGATCCAAAACCATTATGATCCTTCTTTGCCTTTCTACACATATAGAAGTGACTAGCAGGTTTATGCTTAGTACGGATAGTTGAAGCAATTTCAGGTCAAATGATTTTTGGAGATGATAGTACACTTTTATATCTTCATTTACATAAAAATATTTTGAACAATGTGGTCTATTATTTATGAACCATCCTCATGAAGTTGATTGTGTTTTTATGCTTATTGTTTCATGCACCCTATAGGTTTTTCTCCATTTTTGGCAAGTCCATACGAACCAATTGGTGATATTGACTCTAGAGGATGTTGGATATCTTCTAAAATTCCCTCCATGATTTTTTTATGTTTCATGGTGTTTTAGTGAGAAAATCATGTCTAGATGGCAGATCAATCTCATTTCAGATGATAGGCAGGTTTCCACCATCTACATAGCTTCTCATGCTCTATAAATGTTTTTAAAGGGTGTAGAGAGTTTCATAACCATGTCTTAAATGTATTATTTATCCCCTCCTCTTTAAATCTCATTCTCTAATAAAATTCTCTATGAAAGTGTAGTCATAGCTAGTATGCAATCAGTTTGATATATGACTGCCATTTACCATAAATTGGATGAAGATGTCTAGGTGCCTCCATGGAAACCAAATACGTTGAAAGGAGTAGTTTGAGATGAGAGAGGTTTTTAAAATGGGAAAATTATATTTGAAACCTTTGGAAAAAGACTAGACTTCATTAAAGCTCATAAACCTTGTACATTGCCCAAGTTTGCCTCACTACCTGTGTGTGAAAATACTCACCTATAGGAAGATGATATAATGGAAAAAACATGCTTGAATGGTTTTTATCCCCTCAAGGTTTCAAAAACATACTTTAAGAGGTTAGAATGGAATTTTAGAGTGATCAAATGGTCAAAACAATGCTCATTGCCATCCTCATCTTCATTGCCTGTAGATATGAGAGTAACCACCTACATGTGGCTTTACATAGATATAAAGGGTACTTTTTTGGAGAATTTGAAACATTGTAAGGTTTCCCTTCAAGTCCTAGCATATGAGACACTCAAGGTAGACATGTTTGAAACATCAAATGGGTAGGAGGAGATGTAAACCTTCTCAAACATAAAATGATAGAGTCTAGGGCTCTTTTCCCTAAAAATGCAAAATAGAGGCCTAAGGCCATTTTTATGGAGTCATATGATAGCGTTATAGGAACTTATGATGCATATTGTGCTCATATTGTAACCTCTAGCAATTAAAAGGAATCTACAAGGTTTGTGGGGTAAATGAGCAATGACAGTTAGTTTTTTGGAGACCCAAAATCGCCCATTTATGCTCTAAAAATAGTCAGTGTTATCTACAATTTTGAGTCAAGAAGATACCTCTCCATCCAAGAATTACAAACCTAGACTATGTTATTATGATAGAATCATTCCAAATGGTAAAATGACATTCATGACCTAAGGATCATTTACAAAGGATAACATATTATGTTTTAGACCCTAAACACACCTACAAGTGTGTCTAATCCTAAAATACTCACCTACAATTTGGAAGGTAGTTAGTGACTCAAGCAAGGTGTTTTGATGGTTTTTTAGCCCATCCAAGGTGAATACAGGTGTTAGGAAACTATCAATATTAAATGGAAGCATTCATATATCATAACTAAAGTCTAAATAGTTAATTCATACCTAAAGGATTGGAGGAAACTAGATATCATAGTCAAAACATAGGGAGAACTCAGTTTGATGATTTCAAAGTGCATATGAAGGGCACAAGTAGGGTTGAAATGATGAAATAGTTTTTGAACACCTCCATGAATATAATGATCACATCCATGATATCTAAACAATTTAAATAATCTTATGTATACCCCTTAGGACCCTATGCGCACCTACAGCCATTGTAGATGACTGTGACACATAGTGAATAGGAAGGCAATATTCTTGGTGTGAAGATGGCATGAACATGATAAAATTGATCCAAGTAATTTCCAAATGGTATTTTTAGTTCCTAAAGATGTTTTTTAGAACTACATTCAATGTCTAATTATGCAAATCCACCTACAGGGGTTACTGTTGAAGAAGGAAACACAGTCAAGAAAGGCATATTATTTGAGAGTTTAAGGTGTTTGCAAGAATATATGAAAGGATGGAATGATGAATGGATATCGGGAAATTTTAATTAGGATCATTAATATATTTATATTCCCTTGAGATTGAAAATAATTAAAATTTAAGGTCTTCAATCAAGCAATATTGTGTGCATGCCAAAAACCCTGCACAGTATGCCTCTTTCCTTACTATCTTGATTGTTTCTACATTTTAGGGGCCTATTGACATGATCAAAATATAATTTTTGGTGTATAAGGTCCCCATAACTTTGGAAATATCATCCATTACTTAAATTTTCTAAAAAATAGGGTAAGTTCCCTCTATTTTGTTTCAGATAGATGGCACTTCCCCTTAGGCATAAACTGGCAGGTTTTAGGAAATGGATACAACGGGACTCTTCAGAAGCTGATGGAAATTTTTAGGAGGTTTAGGAGGATGTATAAAACCTATTTAAACATAAAAATAAATAAATAATGGTTTAATATTAACATGGTATCCCAGACCATCAAGATTGCAAGCAGGCTTGTTAAGCATGGTGAAACCGAAATTCCAAATGAGACACCAATGCCACTTCCAGCTCCTAGAAGTGGATTATAATAGACCTATACATGTTTATTTGGGTATAATAGATGTGTAGGAGATATTTAAATTCATTTAATCCATCAAAAAATTCATTTTGGGCTTAAACTTGTAGATAGGCCTATTAAGCATGATTAGGCCTAGAACCCAATGGGGGGGTCAATTTCATGTATAGCCTTAGCTAATAAATCCAATGAATTTGGGCATGTTCATAGGGTCTTAGAAGAGGTGATCATGCTTATATAAGGCATATAAGTTACAGGGGAATCTAATTTTGGCTTAGGACCAACATTAGGCCTGTGCAAATGGAGAAGTTAGCTCGATGGGAGAAGTTTAGATGTTCACATATTTTTTGAGGTTATGTATGGGGTTATAAGGAGTTAGGGTAAGTTTTTAAAGGAATTTAACTATGTTTTAGTAGAATTTTTTTTCAAATTAAATGTCCCATCTTTATGAGCGAAGCTTAAGAGGTCAAAATAGGCCTAAACCCTCCAAAACCCTTGTTAGTGACCAGTTTGAGAAGATTGAGGTGATTGTGGACCCTAATGGAATATTTTGACCAGGATGATGATTGAATGTTGTAGGGGTATCTCTCAACCTTCCACCCACCATTTTGAGTTGTACAAAATTGTATGGATAGGGTACTTTTGACTGTTTTGTGTGTTTTGCAGGTTCTAAAATGAGTCTGAAGATGAAATAAAGTTTGGGAGGAATATTAGGACTTTTAACAACTCACTATTTCCATATAATTCTTTGAAAAAAATTAAGTGTTCAAAAAATAGCTCTCATCTCAACCAATCAAAACTGGCATAGTAAGCAAGCTAATGAGAAGTGTGAAAACTCCAAGTAGAAGAGATTTTAAAGTGTGCCTAATGCTTATAATACCATGGATGGTATTGACATGTCATCCAATCCTTCCCAAAAAAATTCATGGAAAATTTATGCCTTTTTGGAGGCAAAGTGTGCAAGGTACATTAAGGAAGAGTTTTTTGGACTGTAAATGATGATGGCTCATTCCTAGATGATTCTAGATGACCAGGCCTACAACCAATGCATGGAGAGACATGTATAAAATCCTTCCCCTTAATTACAATCATCATAATTTTTCTTAATTATTTTTTGTATGTCTTAACAGTTCTAAGTCATGAAGGTAGTTTTCTAAGCTAGAATAAGGAGTGTTATGCCACTTTGTAAGAGTTTCATGCCTTGTATGGCCACTTGTATCTTCTAACCTTGCATGGTTCATCCCATATACTCTTGTCATAAACAAGTAACTAATTTTATCAGCTTGACAAGTGTCTTTGTTACATTTGAACTTCTCTCTTCTCCTCTCTCTCTTAATTTCTATAAAAACTAGCCATTTTAGCCATTGTAACTTATACTCCACCTAAGTATGGTGAAGCCCTATTTATTTTCATACCATTTGATCAATAATACTATTGATTTTTACCTCTTCATGATTTTTCATAGTGTGTTTCACTTGGATGATTTATTTTGCTTAAGTGATAAATCTTGTTTCCAACATGTTGTTTCATTTTTTCACCTATTTGTAGTTGGAAAGCCTCTTCTTATAGGGCATATGAAGTGTACTAGGAAGTGTCAAGTTTTAGTGATTTAGTATATTTATTAGTGCCATTCAAGGCCTCTTGTCTAGTCCTCCTAGCCTAAATATTTTTCCATAGCCTCATAATGTAACATTGATGTGAGAAGATGCAGATTGGAGAAGTGTATGTTTGGTTAGTCCTTTGTTCTCATGTGTAACATGAAGCTAGTTGGAAGTCATTAATAAATTTGGTATATCACCTCCCTTATAATAGTTTGCTTTCATTTTTCTCTCTCCCTTTTACCCCAACAAAGTTTAGGTGTAGTAGTGATCCAAAGTGGTACATCAAGGGAGTTAGCCCTAGCTATAGATTCACCTCATTCTTAGGCTACCCACAAGACTAGAGGTGTTTCCATTGTGCCACTTGGACGAGGAGAGCTTATACATCTCCTCAAATGGTTAAAGTCCAAGTGACAATAGTTTTTGTCACGTTCGGTGGGACTTTTAGTCTAAGAAGTCGAAGGATTTTTGGTATTATCCTTCAACACATCAGCCTTTGGAGGCATCTATATAAGAATCAATGGTGACTCTAAAGTTATATCAGCTATTTAAGTAACCCAAGTTTTCCTTTTGAATATTTTGGTAATGTTTCTTTGTGTTCTTACTTCCTAATGAGTTTTCATGGCTAATTTTGGTGTTGAGCTTTGTTTTACACAAGTTGGTGAGACATATCAAGATTATGGCACTCCCTATCAGCCTTGGTGTGATTCTTAAAAGTCTTGATATAACCATTTTCAACCTTATCATGATATTTATTGGCACTATATCCAGCCTTGTCATGATTTGTATCAGTCCTATAGCCAGCCTCATCAATATCTTACTTCTCCTAGTCAACCTAGCCACTTCTCAACTCAATCCATTTCCACCTTCAAGTAAAATCTCTTGGGGTATGAGAAGTATATGTTAGATCTTGATACTCTAATGGTATGTGGTCAAGATGTTCTTAGTCATCTTATTCATAAGTTGATAGATGCATTAGATCTGGTAAAAAGAGAGTGGGCACCTATTGAGAGAGCCAATTGGCAAAGGCTCACAAGTGAGATGCTAGATGTGAGTGGCTTGGTTTCTTCCTTAGAGGATAGGCTAAGAATTTGTGAAAGGTAGCCTCACCAAACATATCAGCCTTAATTTCCAATTATTTAAGATTTCTATCAATCCTACATGGTTCCCACTCATGAACAAAATCAAGCTTATCAAAGTTATCCTTTTCCCAATCAGTTGGAAGAGAGAGTTGAAAATAGAAGCCTTATTTTTGAAGAAAATATTGATAGGTAGATTAAGTTGTATATTATGCATGAAATAGTCTATGTAATAAAAAAAATAAGTGTAATTTAATCCCTCATTTCCCTCTCTAATTGTAGCCCCACCTCAAGAGAAGACCTCGAGATATGAGATTCCAAGTTAGAGACAAGGTGGAGAATCCAAGCCTAAGGAGATTCCAAGCTTATTGAATACTTCATCCACTCCTCAAGTTGAATCACCACCTAAATAAGAGACTCCTAATCCTAACATCCTAAGCTATAATAAGATAGTGGAGTCATGGGGAAAGGAGGAGAAAAATCTTAGTAAAGAGTGTGAAGTTACGATAGAGCTTGATTCTATGCAAGTCCCTCCCACCCTTCCTCAAGAGACCTCTTGTGTTCCATGTCATCCCTCTTTTACTCCTCATCCTCATGAATATTCCTATGAACTTCAAGAAAGTCTTTTCCAAGAGAACCTAGCCAATTAAATTTAAGAGTTAGAGTTAAGGATGAAATTGCTAAGTCAAGGTGTGATGGAAGGTTTAGACCCAAAAGAAGATACTATGTCTAAACACACCCCATATAACCTCCCTCAAGAGAGTGATCAAGAAAAATCAGATGTGAATTAAGTGATTTTAAAATGGAAGAAATAAAATGAAGATGTTTTATCCCAAGGTTTGCCTCCTCTTCCTCAAGAGCTTCCAAAAGAATCCCCTACACTTCACTCTCAATCTGATTTTGAGTTCTATGTGTCACCTCCACCAACTAGTTCATCTTGTCCTCACCCTATCACTCTTTACCTTGATGAACCTATGATATGGGAACCTAAATAGGAGCATCTGGTTGATAATAATTCAAAATTCTTGCTTGAAGAAAACATACCTCCTTGGCAGCTTCATTGGGATAAGTCACATGATTTCAAGATGCCTAGTCTTAGCATCACCATGAAGGAGAAGGAGATGGAGACTCTTGCAGACCTTGAATAAGACTCTAAATATGATCAAAATGTTGTATATTATCACCTCCATAATGAATATGAATGTGTTATTAAGGATGGAGAACAATTTCAATCCATCCCCAAAGAGGTGGCAGTCCTAGAAGAATCTCTTGAGACCAAGGTGGAAGTTATTGTTCTTGAAGATGACCCAATACCTCAGTCTAATTTTTAAACACCCTCCAATGTAACGAATCTTGAATAAAACCATATTTATTACCTCATACCTCAATAATAAAAGATTGAAAAGGTAGTGGTTCTAGATGATGAAGAGGAAAAAGAGGATTAGCAGCTGCAAATGGAGTTCTTTTAAGAGCTTGAAGAGTTTTTCCTAGTTTAGGATCAAGTACATGACAAGGTGAAGGAGTATTCCATGGATTAAAATGACCAATATTGGGTATACTATTCAAATCTCCTTGATGATCTAGAATAACTTGCAACTGAGAAGAAACCCAATCCTATTGAGAACACTATGGAAATCAAGAAGGTATGCCTTGTTGAACCACCATTAGATGTTGCAATTGAGGATCCATATGAGAAGGTTGACATTATTTAGATGAAAGAAGATTTAATTTCCATATCCAACATATTTTAAACTACTTGGTTCTCAATGAACATCATGCCAATGAAGTTCACAAAAATCATGAAAAAGTTAGAGGCATCAATGCTAAAGGTCAAAAGGTTACATGTCTCACTAAAACCTTCATGTAATGAAGCAAGAAGAGTTTAAAACTTCCCATTTGATCCATGAGAGTGTTTTCATCTCAATTTAGTTATTGTTTTATTTAGTTTGTTTATTTTGGTGTGTGTGTTTCATAAATGCTCATGAAGCACATGTGTGTCTGCTTTTGCTTTGTGTGTGTCTTTTACTTTATATGGTTGAGGTAGTCATTGGTCTTGTCTTGATCAAATATTAATGTAAAATTAATCTTGTTGTGTCTCATAATTTATATGAATCCCTAATCCCAATGTATTGATAAGGCTATTGGTCTAGTTAGTATAACAGACATACTACCCTTATGTGTCACCAATTTGTTGACCAAATTTGACCCTGTAGATCAAATTGGGATCCCTATAGGAAAAAACTAGACTTTATAGGTTTATATGGGGTTTAATATTTTGTCATGGGGTGTATTATAGGTCTTTTGGTGTCATTTAATATGATATTATCCTTGGTATTAGTCATTTTAATCAATATCTCATTTTGGGTCATTTAGTGAGCTTTTAAGGGTAATAAATGCAAGTGTCAATGTTATCAATGTGTCTATGTGTATACGTGTCCTATTTTCCCTTAAATAATCCAATAGGTTATATTTCCTATTATTAATTTTAGTTCAATCAGAATATTTCAGGTTATCTAACTAAAATTCAAGAAACTAACTGAAAAAGGTGAGTTTGGCACTTATATGGCCCATGGGGAAGTGTGGCACATGGGCTAAGGTCATGTAACACCTATTAATATTCCTAAAACTCATATAAATTCATTAAATTATCTGTAATTTCTATTTTTGAGCCAAAACCATTATGCTCCTTCTTTGCCTTTCTAGACATACAGAAGTGACTAGCAAGTTTGTGCTTAGTAGGAACAGCTAAAGAGGTTTCAAGTCAAATGAATTTGGGAGATGATATTACACTCATATAAATTCATTTTCATAAAAATATATTGAAAATTTGTGTATTTTTATTTATGAACCACCCTCATGAAGTTGACTATTCTTTTTTGCTTGTTGTTTCATACACCCTATAGGTTTTGCTCCATTTTTGGCAAGTCCATATGAAATAATTGGTGATGTTTAATCCATAGTGATTTGGGTATATTTTAATATTCCCTCCATTTTTTTTTAGGTTTAATGGTGTTTTAGTGAGCAAATCATCTCAGGTTGGCAAATCAATCTCATTTGGGATGACAGGCAGGTTTCCACCATCTACAAAGTTTTTCATACTCTATAAATGTTTTAAAAGGGTGTAGATAAGTACATAACCATGTATTAAATATATTTTTGGTCCCATCCTCTTTCAATCTCATTCTCTAAGCAAATTCTCTATGAGAGTGTAGTCATAGCTAGTGTGCAGTCAGTTTGTTATATGACTGCCATATACAGTCAGTTAGATGAACATGTCCAAGTGCCTCCATGGAAACCAAATACATTGAAAGTATTATTTTGAGCTGAGAGAGATTTTTAAAATGGGGAAAGTCTATTTTAAACCTTTGGAAAATGACCAAACTTCATTAAAGCTCATAAAACTTGTACATTGCCCAAGTTTGCCTCACTGCCTGTGTGTGAAAATACTCACCTAAAAGAAGATGAAATAATGGAAAAAACATGATTGAATGGTTTTTATCCCCTCAAGGTTGCAATCACATATTTTAATAGGTTATAATGGTGTTTTAGAGGGATCAAATGGTCAAAACAATGCTCATGGCCATCCTCATCTTCACTATCTGCAAACATCAGAGTAACCACCTACAAGTGGCTTGACAGAGATATAAGGGGTTCTTGTTTGGAGAATTTAAAACATAGTAAGGTTTTCGTTCAAGTCATAGAATATGAAAAACTCAAGACAAACATGTTTGAAACATCAAATGGGTAGGAGGAGATGTAAACCATCTCAAACACAAAATGATTGAGTTTAGGGCTCTTTTCCCTGAAAATGCAAAACAAAGGCCTAAGGCCATTTTGATGGAGTCATATGATAGGGTTATAGGAACTTGTGATGCATCCTATTATGATCATCTTATATCCTCTAGAAATAATAAGGACTCCACAAGGTTTGAAGGGCATATGAGCAATGAAAGTTAGTTTTTAGAGACCCCAAATTACCCGTTTATGCTCTAAAAATAGTTAGTGTTATCTACAGTTTTGAGTCAAGAAGAGACCTCTCCATCTAAGAATTGTAAACCTAGACTATGATATTATGATGAAATGATTCCAAATGGTAAAGTGACATTCATGGCCTAAGGATCATTTAGAAAGGACAACATACTATGTTTTAGACCCTAAACACACCTATAGGTGTGTCTAATCCTAAAATACTCACCTACAGTTGGGAAGGCAATTAGTGACTCAAGAAGGATGTTTTAATGGTTTTTTAACCCATACAAAGTGAATCCAAGGTGAATTAAGGTGATAGGTGACTATCAAGCTTAAATGGAAGACTTCATATATCATAACTAAAGTCCAAATAAGTAATGTATACCTACAAGAATGGAAGAAATGAGATATCATAGTCAAAAGGTAGGGAAAACTTAGTTTCATGATTTCAAAGTGCATATAAAGGACACAAGTAGGGTTGGAATGATGAAATATCTTGTGAAAACATCTATGATCTCTAAAAAATGTAAACAATCCTATATAGACCCCTTAGGACCCTATGAGCACCTACAACCATTGTAGATGACTGTGACAAATAGTGAACATAAAGGCAGTGTTCTTGGTGTGTAGATGGCATGAACATGATAAAATTGATCTAGGTCATTTAAAAATGGTCTTTTGAGGTCTTAAATAGGTTTTGGATCAATACATTCAAGGTATAATTATGCAAATCCACCTATAAGGGTTACTATTGAAGGAAGGAAACACAGTCAAGAAAGGCATATTATTTGAGAGTTTAAGGTGTGTACAAGAATATATGAAAGGATGGAATGATGAATGGAGATTGGGACATCTCCATTATGATCATTATTTTATTTTAATTCCCTTGATATTTCAAATCAATCAAAAGGAAGGTCTCCAATCAAGCAACATAGTCCACATGCCAAAAACCCTGCACAATCTACCTCTTTCCTTATTTGTCTTAGTTTTTTGTGCATTTGAGGGGCATATTGACATGATAAAAAGATAATTTTTGGTGTATAATGTCACCATAAATTTTTTAATCTTCTCCACTACTTAATTTTTCTATACAAATAGGGGAAGTGCCCTCTATTTTGTCTTAGATAGAGGGGCACTTCCCCTTAGGTATAAACTGGCAGGTTTTAGGAAATGGATACATAGGGACTCTTAAAAATATGATGGAAATTTTTAGGAGGTTTATTAGGATGTATAAAACCTATTCAAACATAAAAAACTAAGCAATAAGGGTTGAATATTAACAGGGTATCCCAAACAATCAAGTTTGCAAGTAGGCTTATTGAGCATGGTGAAGCCTAAATTCCAAATGAGAGACCAATGCCACTTCTAGATCTATAAGTGGATTAAAATGTACCTATAAATTTTTATTTTGGAATAATATATGTTTATGATCTATTTAAATTCAATTAATCCATCTAAAAATTCATTTTGGGCTTAAACTTACAGACATGCCTACTAAGCATGACTAGGCTCAGAACCCAATGGGTGGATCAACTTCTTGTATAGCCTTAGATAATCACTCCAATGAATTTGGTCATGTTAATATGGTGTTAAAATATGTTATAATTCTTTTGAAAGGTAGATAAGCTATAGGGGAATATAATTTTGGCTTAGGACCAACATTAGGCCTGTGCAAATGGAGAAGTAAGCTCGATAGGAGAAGTTTAGATGCTCACATCTTTTTTCAGGTTATGAATATGGATTTAAGGATTTAGGTTAATTTTAAAAATTTATTTAACTATTTTATACTTTAATTTTTTGGTAGATTCAACATCCCATCTTTATGAACGAATCTTAAGAGGTCAAAATGGGCCTAAACCCTCCAAAACCCTTACTAGTGACCAATTTGAAAAGATTGAAGAGATTATGGACCCTAATGGAATATTTTGACCATTATTATGATTTAAGGTTTCATAGGACTCTATTAATCTTCCCCCCACCATTTTGAGTTGTACGAAATTGTATGGATAGGGTACAAAATAGGGTACTTTTGATTGTTTTGTGTGTTTTTTAGGTTCTAATAGGAGTTTGAAGATGAAATATATTTGGTAAAAATCTTAGGAATTTTAATAACTCAATATGGACATATAATTCTTTGAAAAAACTTCTAAGTGTTCAAACAATAGCTCAAATCTCAGCCAGTCAAAACTGGCATAGTGAGTAAGCTAATGAGAAGTGTGAAAACTCTAAGTAGAAGTGATTTTAAAGTATTCCTGATGCTTATAAGACCATGGAGGGTCTTTACACATGTAATCCACTACCTTCCATGGATTTTAAAGGAAAATTTATTCCTTCTTGGAGGCTAAGTGTGCAAGGTGCATGAAGGAAGAGTTTTTTGGACTACAAATGATGATGGCTCATTCCCAGATGATTCTAGATGACCAGGCCTACAACCAATGCATGGATAGGTATGTATGAAATCCTTCCCATTAATTACAATCATAATACCTATCCCTAATTATTTTTATTATGTTTAAATAGGTCCAAGTAATGAAGGCAATTTTTTGAGCTTGAATAAGGAGTTTTATGCCACTTTGCAAGAGTTTCATGCCTTGTATGGCCACTTGTCTCTTTTGACCTTGCATGGTTCATCCCATATCCTCTTATCATACACAATTAACTAATTTTATCAGCTTGAAAATTTTCCTTGTGACATTTGGACTTCTATCTTCTCCTCTCTCTCTCAATTTCTATAAGAACTAGCCATTTTGGCCATTGTAACTTATGCTCCACCTGAGTATGGTGAAGCCCTATTCATTTGTATACCATTTTATCAATAAGACTACTATTTTTAACTCTTCATTACTATTCATATTGTTTTTTACTTGGATGATTGATTTTACTTACGTGATAACTCTTGTTTCCTTAGGATGTTGTTTCATTCTTTCACCTATTTGCAGTTGGAAAGCTTCTTCTTGTAGGGCATATGAAGTGTTGTAGTAAGTGTCAAGGTTAAGTGAGTTAGTATATTCACTAGTGCCATTCAAGGCCTCTTGTCTAGTCCTCCTAGCCTAAACATTCATCCATATCCTTATAATGTAATATTGATGTGAGAAGATACAGATTAGAGAAGTGTATGTTTGGTTAGTCCTTTGTTCTCATGTGTAACATGAAGTTGGTTGGAAGTCATCAATAAATTTGGTTTATCACCTCCCTTAGGATATTTTTCTTTCATTTTTCTCTCTCCCTTTCCCCTCCCCCACCAAATTTTAGGTGTAGTAGTGATCCAAAGTGGTACATCAAGGGAGTTATCCCTACCTAGAGATTCACCTCATCCTTATGATACCCACAAACCTAGAGATGTTTCCATTATGCCACTTGAATTAATAGAGATTATAATGGTTTATTTTCTTATCTAAACCATAAAATTTACTTAATTAAATAAATGAAGCAAATGGAAGCACTGATATAGTTTGAATTTGTCTTAATAATCTAAATTTTCTAAGTCTATCATTATACTTATGGCTTGGTTACCAACCCTCAATAGATAGAATGGAAAAATATTTTCAAGGAAACTAAATAAAAATTCAAAATCTAAGTATTCTTCTAAAGGGAAATTCGAGCAATCTCCGCCGCAGGGTTTTCATCCTGGATGGTAATGGAACAAGGCTTTGAGCAAGACCAAAGGTATCTCTGTCGAGTCTATAGATGCCTAGCTGGTAGTAAATAAATTCCTATGTCATTCTCCCCAAGCTAAATAAATAATATTATCCCTCATATAATTTTTGGTTACTTATATAGTTCTAAATTATTTCACGTGAATTCAAGAGCTATAAAATAACCAATCACTTTTACACACATTGATGGTCTAAGGCTGAATTGGAACTTAGTATGTCACATGTTGAAGCAGACTTTAGTGCCTCCATATTTTTGATTTTGTTTAACGAATTATTTGTAATTTATGTTTGTTTTCTAGGTGTGAAGATTTACTATCTAGGTTTTGAATGCTGATATAGCATTCTCCCTGTAGAGGTTGCCATTTGTTGGATCCAACATGCCCCTTTCTTAGATTTCATATGGGGACCTTATTTTGATTTGGTCTTTAGTTTACAAGTTTCTGGATGTGAAGTTATACTATCTAAATGCTTCATTTATATTAACTAAGTTTAAATTTTATCCTTTTGAACATAAAAAGTTCCATGTTTGATCCACCCAATCTAAATTATACCTCTAAAGTATTTTATTTTGATTTGAAAATGACTAAGTCCTTATAATTTTCCATTATAAAGACTTGGTTGATATTAGATTTTTGACATGGCTATTCATAAATTATTCAAGCTTTGAAAATTATTTGAATTCATTGTTATGGGCTAATGAATTCTATTATGTTTAAAGTTAGAAATTGGCCTTTATTTTATGCCTTGGTGTATTTTCTCATTTTTTGGCTAACTTAATAATGACTTTGTTTGCCTTAGTTCTTTTATTGCCTTATCTTTTTTGTAGGTTCTAAAGACTTTTTGAGTCCCCCAAATCCTTCTACGTATCTAAATCTCATCGATGCATAACTTTAGAGTCAAACCTTTTTAAAAAATGATTAAGTCCTTTTAAATCCCTAAGGCCCTGAGATGGTGCCATGTGGCACCATCCCAAGAGATGAATACCTCAAAAACTCAAAAATTGGGAAGCTTGAAACCTCAGAGGTATTATAGTATTAACCCAAAATCTTGGGAGTAAAATGACATTGAAAAAGGCACATGACCCCAAGGCCCCAATAAGATGTCACATGGCACCCTCCTAGGAGCCCAAAAGTCTAAGGCATTAGCAAAATTAGTCCAAAGCATGAAGATACTAGGAGCTCGAGAAGATGCCACATGGCCATGGTGATGATAAAAGAATATAGCAAAGTAAATCTCAGGGGTAATGGCAAGTTGCCAAGTGTCAAAGTAGAACCCAAAAGGTAAAGCCAATAGCCTAGCAAAGGAAAATGATTGTGAAACCAATAATAAGACACATGGCCAATGGAGAAGATCTTGAGGCCAACAAAGTAGATGAGTAGACCTGGGGACCTAAGAGGAAGCTAACGTGGTTGAGGAACATGTCTAGGATTACAAATGAGCTCCAAGTGGAAAAGAGAGCCCGAGGACATTAAACAAGATAAACTAGAATAATGTCAACCGATCAAGTCATCATAAAGGGCACAGGGCTAAATTTGACGCTCTGTCAGAACATTATAATGACTCAAATTAGGGATAATAATAGAATAATCAATTGAGCTAGATTTTAAGGGATATAACTAGTCAATAAAAGTACATGGAGTGAACTAGTGGCTTCATGACCTAAATATTCACCTAAGTGGGCCAAATAGAATAATCATTCAAAATATTTGGCCCAAAAGGGAGAAGTGGGGGGTCATTTAATTGGACAAGTGTCACAACCATAAAAAAGACATAGAAATTGACCTCTTATGAGAGTGGAAGGGAATATTCTAACCGAATGTAGTTGCAACAACCTAGAGTGGTAATCATGGCCAGAGATGGGATCCTTGCACTACTTGGAGACAAGTCCCATTCTAATTTTTTATAAAAAGTAGCCTACAATCTTGTAAAAGGTGGGGAGATACTATGAACCAAAACTCTATAAAAATTATGATAGGCTTAGTCCTCTCTATTTTTATTTTGTGTGGCTTGCGATTATCTGTCCAGAAGGCACACTTAAATGCTTTTTTAATAACACTAAAATAGATACCAGTGTGGTTTGAAATTCATGTTGTTATGTAGTAATGTCCTTCATTTCTTGATGAAATAGAATTGATTAATGTTAAGAAGAGAATGTAATGTTTGTTTACTAATGAATATACAGTTAGATTATGCAATAATTAGTTCTGAATTTCCATTATATTTAACTTGAAGTTGTGTCAAGCCATTGTGTGTAGTAGCTACAGGACTTTCATATGCTTTTATTTAATATAAGTCTAGGGTAATATATTCAATTAATTCCTCAAAATCATGTTGATTGAGTTGCTTCGATTTGTGGTACATCTAGACTTGGTACACAATGATATAATTATGATCAGGCATGCTTTTGATTTTCAACATTAACAATATTGTTTCAGTTAAGGAACCACTTACTTTCTTCCTTTACTCTTTCTCCCCTTTTATATTTTTTATGATAAAATTTTTGTCCATTGTATTATAGTATGATACCTATGTGAATGAGGAAGTAAATGACTTAATAAAACATCAATAATATTTCTCAGATAACATGGAGTGGATTGAAATTATGGTGATTAATTGCCATTCGTCACCCAATGAAATGATTAGAAAGTTCTTGGCCCTTGGATTGAACCAGCTGAATCCTAAAAATGAGGGGACATTATGTCCCACATGTTGTTATCTCTATTTGTATCATCAAATCAGTTATTATAATAACTATTTTTGTTTTGGGTCACAATTTGAGACCAATATACTCTTTCACCCTTTGGTCATTATGTTGAGCCAATAATGCCCCTAGTGTATATTGTGTTGTCAATATGTACAAAAGAAAAGGTTTTCTTGGGTTAGGTGGCATTAGGACCGGTGCATTGGAAAGATATCATTTAATATTTTTAAATGCTTTGTGTTAGGATTCATTTTAATGAAAAGGAGTGTCCTTCTTAAGTAGACATGTAAAGGGGTGACATATGTTTACAAGCTATGAAATGAATCTTCATATTGTTGTAACTTTTTCTTGAAAACTACGTAGATGTTTAAGATTTTTGGGTAGAGACATGTCCATGATAGTTGTAATCTTTGAAGGATCAACCTCAATGCCTCGATGTGATACTATGAATCCTAACAACTTCCCTGAATAGCCTTGAATACACATTTCTTTGGATTTAAATGGAGCTTGTATTATTTCATTATTTTAAAGATTTTAAAGAGAAACTTGGGGTGTTTTACTCTAGTTTTTATTTAGTCAGGATGTCATCTACATAGTCTTCCATGATTTCATGAATTATGTTGTGGAAGATGATTGACATTGCTCTTTTATAGGTAGCTCCAATGTTTTTAAGTCTAGAATGCATTACTTGATAACAGGAAATGCCCCAAGGCACTATAAATGTTGTCTTATGTTGGTCTTTGGGAGCTATTTTAATTTAATTGTAACCTGAAAAAATATCCATAAAGGACAACATCTCATGACCTACAATGGATTCTACAATCATGTCTATGTTGGGAAATAGAAAATCATCTTTTGGACATGTTATATTGATGTCCCTAAAATATGTATAGACTCAAATTCTTGATGGTTTCTTTGATACTGGTACTATGTCAAATATCCATTCAAAATTCAATCAGATGTATGAAACTAGCCTCCAATTATTTTTTCAATTCCTCATTAACAAGTAATGCTACTTTGGGATACCTTTTCTTGAGTTTTTATTTTATTAGTTTAGCATCCTTATGGATAACAAGATTGTGCACATCTAGTGATAGATCTAAAGCTAGCATATTGGCATATGACCATGCAAACACATCTGAGAATTATTTGAGAAAGAGTGTGAAAACATTTTATTCCTCTAGATCCAATGATGCAGTAAGTTTAACAATTTTCAGATTCTCATGTGTCGATGTTAACCTCAATAGTGTTTTCAGTTAAGAGGGTATATTCTTCTTGATACTTTATAGGAGGTGGAAGAAGATTGAAATCCCGCTTAGGTTCTTTATGGTTTGGAGCTTATTCCTAAAATGTATATGTTGTTGCTACATTGATTTGATGGTGTTGATGTGAACTTAAAATCTCCTCAAAGTATACAGAATCTTCCGACTGAATGAAAAAGCCCTTTTTGTGGTCCCCTGCTAGGATATGATATTTGATTCTCAAAATTTAGATATTACCTCATAATTTTAGAATTGATCAAGTGGAGGTGATGGTTTTTGGTCCCATTGAATAAGGTTTGATTAGGTAATCTCATGTGTTATAATGACATTATCATGGAATAGGTTAGTAAACATAAACATCTTCGAATTGGCTATAAATGTAGCTCATTTTAGTGTCTGAAGAGACTTCCTTAGAATCACTAGAAAAATCACTAAGTGTAGTACTCACAATAAGTGGTTTACATCTAATGCCATGTAAGACTTCATTAGATTTAAGACTTATTGGTTCTAATGTGCCTCATTCATAGAGACCAAGGTCCTTGCCTTTGTAGTTCATTAAATTACACATTATGGATTTAGCAATAGGGTATTGGTTATTTAGGAAACATGTCGCTTATTCATCATAATAAATCTAAGAAGATTTTGAATCATCAATTTTTTCATAATAAAGGAAACCCCCTTCTACAAATGATCTTTTGCCAAAGTTATGAACTATTTGAGCATCCTTTCTATATTGGGGCCTGTCATGATTACTATGAGACATGTGGATTTTTCCCAAGTAATGAGCATCATGAATTTCATATTTTCCCATCCCTTTATATACAATGGTGAACTTAGATGGAGGATATGGTATGGATTCTGAAGTGGAAGGTCCACTAGTGGATGCTTGATTTGTGGATGGTTGACTTGTAGACGGTGGATTTATGATTGTTTGAAGTAACTCATCTAGATGAATATAATTGGCTAGCTTTGGTGACTCCTTAGTAGGGACATAAAATGTCTTAAGTAACTAGGAGATAATTTCACTGTCTATAACATGCTTCCAATAATTTGAAGTATTGGAAAGGTTAAGAATCACTGGGTATATTTACTTCTATTTACTGGTTATGCCCTTCTTCATGTTTCAGAAATGGATTTTTTGTATATACCCAATTTTTTATTGTAGGATGATGAAGATTAATTTTTTATTGTAATTTCCCCAAGATCGATGAGGTCTTAAATTAATATTTAAGCCTCATACAATAGTTTGTTAAAAGTCCCTTAATATTACGGTATTTGTAGTATTCATTGTTTCGGTACCACTCTAGTTTAGGAACATTCTCTTCAAATGGTTCAATGTTGGGGAAGATGATCATGTTTGTAATAACCAATTTTCAAAAGATCACATCATAGGGTTATTCTAAAGGCATGAATTTGTGTTTATGATTTTCTTGTCTTAGTTGGCCACTTGGAATGGTGATGTTATTGATAGGTTGTGTGTTTGGACTTGTTTCACATTGGTTACACCGTCACCTACAACATTTTTGTTCTTTGCAAAGAGTTTGGGTTTTTTCATTTGATTTGAAGAGTTATAGTCTTATTTGAAAATTATATTGACACCCTTGGAAATTAAAGTTCTCTTAATTCGGAACTCCCTTATCTATGATTTTGTCAAATGTTGTGGGATAATGAAGTTATAATTGATGAGCCATTTTTGAATTAAGATTATTTGTGAAGATTGTAATAAGTTGTTTCTCAAGTGGGGTCCTTGAAAAATGGCTTGATAATAATCGCCATCTTTATAAAAGGAAGTAAAAGTTTCATTGTTTGGTATTATATAAGTCTAGAATGGTTAACTCCTATTCAACATTGTAATAAAAATGACGCACAAATCTTTAAGAAAAATCTTCAAAGGTAGTGATCGATCCTTTAGGTAAGTGAAGAAACCATTTTGAGGATTGGCCCCCTAGACTACATGAAAAGAATATTAATATGTATTCATTGCTATAGGCAATATCTATACATGCCATATAAAACTCTTTTAGATGTTCCCCTAGGATCTCCCTTACCGTTGTATTTATCAAACTTTGAAAGTTCAAAATGTGTGGGAAATGGTGTCATCGTGTTGTTAACGTCAAATGGATATGGGCAAATTCTTCAAATTTGAATTGTTTTTATTTGAAAAAAGTACCATCTTTCAAGCCTTGGATTTTATCTTTCATGTTTTTCCACTCGTGAATAAGTGTGGCAAGAGATGATTATTTTGATGTGAAGTGGTAAATGTGTTGGATGGTTGATCAATGAATGGATTTGGGGTTGTATTAGAATGTGAAAATAAATATAGATTTTGGGGTGGATTTATAATGAATTGATTTAGAGTTGGATCTGGGTTAAAATATGAATTTGGATTCGATGGATTTGTGAAGGGATTTGGATTTGTTGGATTTGGGGGTCAATTAATAAATGTATTTTGATTCAAGTTTGGATTTGAAAATGGATTTGATGTTGAACCAAAAGTTTGGTTTTGATTGATGTTGGGGTTAGTAATGAATTGGGATTGAAGGTTGGATTAGTGTTTGTATATATATTTTGATTTGTGGTTGGTGGAGCTTGATTTGTTGACAGACTTGAATTTGTGAAAGAATTTGGATGGATAAAAGAATTTGGATTAAAACTTAAAAATTGATTTTAAGTTGTTCCTAAAGCAAAATTTGGATGTTGATTTATTGGTGAACTTGAATATGGATTCAAGTTTGAATTTGGATTTAGATTTTTTTGATTGATTGATGAACTTGAATAAGTATGCAAGTTTAGATGTTGGTTGGATTTATTCATTTGTGAACTTGAATATGGATTCAAGTTTGGATTTTGATGTTGATTGTTAATTGGTGAATTTGAATGAACATTCAAATTCAGATTTGGATTGATTTGTGAACTTAAATATGGATTCAAGTTTGGATTTTGATGTTGATTGTTGATTGGTGAATTTGAATGCACATTCCAATTTGGATTTGGATTGATTTGTGGACTTGAATATGGATTCAAGTTCATATTTTGATGTTCATTATTGATTGGTGAATTTGAATTCATAGTCAAATTTGGATTTGGATTGGATTGATTGATGGGTGAGGTTGATTAAACATTCAAACTCTAGTTTGGATTGGGATTAATGATAGATGAACTCAAATATGTATTTAATGATTTGTGAGTTTGTAATAGCATTCAAACTCTAGTTTGGATTGGGATTAATGATGGATGAACTCAAATATGTATTTAAATTTGGATTGGTTTGAGCTAATCCTATATTAATACTGAGGTTACTTGGATTTGAATTCACAAATTAATTAACCAAAGGATTATTTGTTTTGTTGGTTTGAAGATTGGCAATCTCTTGATTTAATTGTTGGACATGAGCTTTGATAGAAAATGCATGGCTTGGTTGGGATGATTCTTCATTCATGATAGTTTTTCCTTTGTCCATGTAAACTTGGGAATTATTTATTAGACTTAGGATGACCTTATTATTCCCTAAGGATCCATGAGATATGGATTGATCTTGGATGGGGGATGTTGTTTCATTCCTAGCAAGCAAGTGCTGTAAATTTTAGACTTCAAAATCAAGAGGAAGCCTAGCCCTGGCACTCGAAGTGTGGATCAAGACCTCATTATTGTTGGCTAAGATATATTCAATGATTTGAGAAAAGGGTAAGATGGCTCTAGGGCTATTTTCCTCTTGGTAAGGTCCCTCTTCGTCCTCATTGTCATGGATTTCATGGATCTCAACTCGATGTTTTTGGTTATCAAATTCAAAAAGGTCATTGCCAAAAGGCTCCTCCCTTAACCATTGATCAACATAGTCATGTGCCTTATGATAAGTGACATTGCTAAAAAAGCTTGACTCAAAAATAAAAAGATGAAAGACAAAGACTAGAAAGTAATATGATTGACAACAAGTTTTTTGAGTTTTTGTAACTTAGGACTTCAATATTTAAAAACTTTGGATATGATTTTGGTTTAGTTTTAAAACTCAAATTTATGTTTTTAATCAAAAGGCTTCAACACGTGGCTTTCACAAGTAAGCAAAACAAACAACTTCCTAGTTTAAACACATGCAATTCATAAAAAAAGTATAAAACTAAGATAGAGGATTTGATCAACTTTTTGACTTTCTTTGTTACTTTCTTGTCTATTGGATAGTGTCAGCCTGATATTTCAAAGCGCTGACTATAGAGGATGTGTCGTTCTCATAGCCTACCAAACATAATTTTAAGGGTACTTGGAAAATATCTTCTAGGTGTTAAATGTTAACTGATGCACCAAATTCAAACCGTAAAATGGCTCACCTAAGCTTAAGGTTTTCACAAGATTGTTTAAGTAGAGTCCTCTAAATACTTTTCAGTACGTGAAGCATAAGACCATAGAAGGAGCCGTTGAAACCTTGGGTTGAGACATAGAAACCTTTCACATCACTGCTTAAGCTTTTGAAACAATTGATCCTACTATTTATAGTCTACCAGAATACAAAGTTTGGCCCATTGCATGGTGTTGAAATCCACGGTTGATAGAAATCCTAATAAAATAAAATAAAGAAGATTAACATTTGTCTTTGATTCCTAGGTATTATCACCAAAATGACGCAAAGGGAAGAGCGTATGTACAAGTGAAGCCTTGGGTAACAAAATTTACAAGATTGTTTTTATTCTCGAATATCCTCATCAATGTGATGCTAAGGGAAGAGCATACATAATCTTATAACGCACATAAACAAAGTGTTTGAAATGAAATGCTTGAAATAAAAGATTAATTAACACCAAAAATGAAAATATAGACTAATTACTATTTAAATTGTTCAAATGACTGAACTAAAATAATCAAAAACTTGAAAATGAAAAGATTAATCCAAAAATTGAAAATAGAAGCCAAGCGATAAGAAATAATTTTAAAAAAATGACTTGCTTTGTTTGCTTAATCTTGAATAAATGACCTACAAAAAACTATTAAAAATGTTTTGAAAGCTAAAAGGATAAGGTAACATGCAAAGTTAGCTAAAAAAATAAAAAGATGGAAAATAGAGAGAAAACATTAGTCTCTGGAATGATTTCATTATTAAATAGTTAGAGCAAATAGCAAATTCATTAGCAAATAATAACTACATGAAATAGAGTGAAAGAAACAAAAAATAATGCTTTCAGAATGAATATGTTGTTCTAAAATGAATTCACAGTAGCCAATGATGATTTCACTGCGCCCAGAAATGATTTCAATACGGATAGAAACAATTTTACCACGGTGAAGATGATTTCACTGCCCTACACAAAAATGCTTAAAAAAAAAAAAAAACCCAAATATAAGCAAAATTGAAACAAGAGATTGCTAGGCAATAGAAATAAACACAAAAATTGATTAAAAAAATAGAAAAAAAAATGTCAAAAAATATCATAGAAACAAATTTGTTGTTCACCTTAACAAATTTGTTGAAAATACTTCCGATTTCACTGTTGCAAAAAATAAGTTAAAACAAACAAACATAAGCTAAGACAGAAAACAAAATTGAAACAGAAGATGATTAGGGAATAAAAACACACTCAAAAACTATCAAAACACTAAAAAACTATAAAAAGAAAAGTGAAAATGACCCAAAAATAAATTCATTGTTCACCTTAATAAAGTCATTGAAACTATCTCTGATTTCATTTTTTGTAGGTTTACGTACAACAAGTTTAAAAACTTGGAAAATGGACCTATAACTGCAAACAAAAGTTTTCAAAGACAAGATTAAATGTATGTGTACAAAAAATTGATTAAAATCAACTGAATTAACCTCCTAATGCACTTATGATGTGAAAGATTAGAGAAAAATATCACTAAACGTGGCAGAATGTATAATATGAAATTTAAAATGTAAATTAAGAAGACAAAATATAATACAGTTCTGCCTAAACTACACTAACCTTTTGATAGAGGAGCAACAATAAAAGAAAGCTAACTAATGAAATACTTACAAAGCATACAATACATGTTCATTACCTTCTTCATTGTGTGATCAATGGTGGATTTGCTTGTTATTACTTGATGTGGTTGCTCAACTCTTCTCCAAACAAAGGGAATTGGGCAGCGTGTGGTTGCAAGTTATTTTTTATCTCAATAGATTCACAAGAGTAATTTGATAGAATTTTAATTGTTTGAAGGTGGATGATTTGAGTGTAGAATTGCACGTCAATTTATAAGCTTGAGGGTGAATTATTAAGGGATGACTCACAAGTTGGTTGAAATGTTCTAAGATGACTCCTAAAGTGGTTGAAGAAATTGAGAAAGGTAAGTTGGATGAGTCAACATTTCATTGAAACAAACATGGAAGATGTCTAGATGAGATGAAAAACTCAAAATTTTAATTAGTTTTAGAGGAAATAGGTGTCCATAATTTTATTAATTAATTATGAATTAATCAATTACTTGAAAAATGGAGGGAAATGATATTAATATGAATTCAAATTATGGATTGTAAAGGATTAGATGCTTAATCATGTGTGCTTATATTGCATGATTTGCATTCTCTACATTGTTGTGATGTATGTCATACACATTAACTCTTTATTGCTTATATGATTGTCACCTACATTTTCATGGCTTTTATTATGCATCCATTAAGGTATATTAGTACATATATGTTAAATACATCCATCTAAAAAATATCAAGAGATATCAATCTCAATGCTCTTATTTTGGACTTTACATATACCACATTGATTAATAATTCTACTACTTTTTTTTCAAAATTTCCCACTCACTGGTGACAAATTCCATCAATCTAACTACACCAACGTGTCGAACTCAAAAAAAACTTTATATGGAAAAAATGGGCTTTAAAATCCACCATATAGCCAAGATATTACGGTTTTTCAATTCACTTCTCAAAACAAATCGAAAAGCTTTTAAATGACAATCCAATATACATCAAATTTAAAGTTGAAACTACCTTATGACAATCAAATAGACACATAAATAAGGTCATTGTTAATTGTTTATCCACGTATATTACAACCCCCCACAACCCCCTATCATTCCCCACATCCAACATCCCCCATCCAACACCCCCAATGCCATTATAAGATGCTTATTGGTGCAATAATAAAAACATATTTTCCTTTATCTTTGTATGTTACATAGTTACACAATTGTGCATATCCTGAATAATTGCATATTGCTAGGATATTTGTATACATTGTTTACACAAGTATTCTAATGATATTATTGTATTAAATATAAGGTATACAAGCTTTCACATATGATTATGAATTCATAGTTACTTGGGGGTGGTATCCTACACCAAAGCATCCATTTGTCAAATTTTATAGTAACTCCATCAATTTTCAAGGTATTTCTTTCTTTGTTTTTATTTCATATTAAAATCCATACTTAATGACATATATCTCATGTGATTTTCTTCAACATTGCTTTGTGCTCTAACATATGAGTGCTTGGCATTGGTTCTAGATTGCTTCACATTGCTTGTTATATTATCTTTCTTGTTCAGCCTCTAATTGCAATGATTGTTGATGTTTGTACTTGTTGGTTAGTGTGTTTCTCTTATTTTTCATATAGAGGATCGTCTACTTGTATACTTTGTGTCACTTATTTTTTTATTGATTAGTTTGTTTTCTTTGATTGTGTTGCTTCACTTGTTTATTCTAATTGTTATATGTTTGTTATATAATCATGTGTGCCTATATCACCTAATTTGTATACTCTGCATTGCCATAAGCAATGTTATGATCTATATCATGCACATTAACCCTTAATTGTTTATATGATAGTTACCTACATTTCCATGGTTTTTACCATGCATCTAGTATGGCACATTATAATTGCACTTCATTGATTGTACATTGCATATTTTGAGGCATGATATTGTCATATCCCATTCTACCCACATTTGGGGCAAATTGTTATTTATGTCCTCTTTGTTATATCTAGTCCTTATTAAGATATATTATTAATCTAGGCATATAACATGCATCCTCCTCATTTACCCCTTGCTAATATACTCATATGACTTTGACCTTCAATGGTCTTATTAGCTTGAGTTATATATGGATGTTAATAATGATATAATTCTTATACTTGGATCCACAATAAAAATATTTTTTATACTTAGATCTGTAATAAAAACACTTTACATGATTATATCAGCGTATAAATTTATATTTTTTACAAATAGTAGGCATAATCTTTTTCTTAAAATATAGTTATAATAAAATTATTCAGAATTGTAGATAAAAAACTTTAAAAGTTTTTTCCAAAGTATTGAAATTTATGCTAACATTGCAAAAACCTTGGCCATGAAATAAGGACTCGTTTAAGCTATAGATAAAAACCCCATAATATTCTTGTTTTTCAGATTCTCAAAATAGTTCTAAATATAATTAATTTGCAGATATAGTTGTATAATTAACTTGGCTTGTCTTTTACAAGATATGAAGGAAATAGTGTCAGACTTCATCAAAATTAGTTTCTAGCATACTCGTAGATCAAACAACAAGGTGGTTAATCGTATTACTAATCTAGCAATTGATATGGCACAGGTGGAATTATGGACAGTGGGAGTTTTGGAATTGTCAAATACTGATAGTGCTATGCAACTAAGATTCATTATAGAAGTGATAAAATGCTTTCTATTTATAATTGTGCCTTGGGGAGATAGATTGACAGCTATAAATGGTCTCATATCAAGTAATGTAAGGTTAGTTGTGATTACGTTTGGGTAATAATAACTAATTTTACATTTATTTACAACAAACCCAAAACAAGCTAAAACCCAAAACAAGCTAAAGGAAAAAAAATCACCATACTGGCCACCCCAGAACCAAAAACAAACTGACAACTTAGCCCAAACATACGCACTGATAAACATTAAGCCTATAATAGATAAAAGACTTGATGTATTACTGTTATGCTACTCGATTCGAATGCCAAAGAAAGACACGGTAATAGCTTCAAGTTTTTGTTGTATTGTAATTGAAAATGGTTCGTGTGCAATTCTATCAAGGTTCACACCAATGAAGTATAGGTCGTAAACAATCTTCTAGCTGCTGGTTGCAACAGGTTGATAAATAGAGGTCTAAAGGAGTTTTCAATTGCTATTAGCAAATGTTCACATCCAATACCTCGGCTTCAGTTAATTAGGCATGATATTTTTCATATTTCAAATGTCTATCTAGAATTCTTATTTTAAATGATATGCATGCAGCCAAAACGATACACTGGAGAGTTCAAGGAGACATTTTTTATATTTTAAGGAATTAGTTTCATAATGGAATTTGATGGCTCCCGTATAGAAATCTTATGTTGTATTTGATATACTTCAAGGCAAACTTGTTCTTACATTTTCTTGCTCAACCCAATAGAAGTATAGCTGGACTAAGATGATCCTAGCAAGAAATCATTTGCTAGGAATACATAATAAACAAATCTTGGTCACCAACTCCTAATAAGCACGAAGGCATCAATATGATCTTAATGTTGTGCTTCTGAAGTAGATCACTAGTCCAGAGAAAGATTGTAATGGATTGAATTGGTTCAACAAACGTAGTCGAACTGGTATGCCATGAATAGGATATTGAGCCCAAGTGCAGATTAACATTTGCCATCCAATCAATGGGGAATAATATCATAAGGCCTTCACACTAGAGATAGATAAACCTCTATCACTTTTAGACTAGAGTTCACTGAAGTTTCTCCAGTGATACTTATGAAATCATGGATACAAATCTCCACATACCTCTGAATTGAGGGGGCACAGCTGAAACACCTGTAGGAAAAGCACTAGTTCAGCAACTTTGGTTGACAAAGGGAAGCAAAAGGAAGCATATCTCCAAAACACACCCATGTAAAAAAATCAATGAATTTAACAATTCTTGGATATTCTTCCAATACACATTGTACCAGAGAATAAATTCTTGTAATTTTAAATGCATCTACTTTTAAATATCACCATAATGGTTGCTAGATTCAATATGCAATCTTTGAAATGCAAGATGAAAGAGAAACTTGAGATTGCATTAATATAGATTCATAGTAGTGCCCTTGGTTGAGACCTGAAGATACACTTCTCTTCTCAGTTCTGAAGAAAACCAATAAATTTCTGCAAACGATAGGTCCCAAAAGATACATTATTGAAGACAGTTTCTGAAGAATCGTATTCCCTGCAGCATGGTTTCCAAAATCCATCCTTGACATGAGAAAGGATAGTAATCTAGAAAAGAGATGAAAAGACAGAACAAGTACGTCATGCAAAGGAAATTGAACGCCTATATACCTGTAAAGCAAAAATAACATCTCCTTCATCAACCTTTAATGTTACCCTCCTGAGTCTATCTTCACGGGACTGGCCGAGGTTAAGGAGGGCCTAGTTTGCAAACCACAAGTTAGCATTACACAATGATTGAAAACTCTCGTGACTTTTAGCTCTTTAAGATGATTGTATGAAACCTGAGGATTTCTAACATACCTGATCACTAAGCACCCTGCACATGCTTGAAAACTCAGGCCCAGTAAGAGGGTGCATGGATGTGGTTTTACAAAAGTCCAAGTATGCTGAATTCAGCTGTATAATAAACAAGAAAAATGGACAAAGTGAGAAACTTACAATCACACAATTACAGGGCCAATTTGAGAAAGCTGGAAGGATTGTGTTTACAAATCTTATTGAGCATAATCATTAGTAATTAGATATTCATAAATGTGTGAAATGCTTCCACTCATTACAGAAGTTACATTGGAATATTGGTCAAACTACGTGCATATACATAATTACACTTTTTTGAATACTGGAAAATTAATCTAACATTTATTTTTGTAAGGAATGCATCTTATATTACACCAAGGAGCATGAGAGTTACATCTTTGCCTTTGCCCCAAGAAGCTAAGAGGCTTCATTTTCTTAGACAGAATCAATTATTCCTTTGATGTGCAAAGCCAAATGCATTGAGACATGCCATAATGATTATTATCACACAAAGAAAACATCGAGTGTGATAGCATATTCCAGTTTTATCGAGAGTCTTGTTGCAACTTTAACTAATAACTTCATAGAATTTGAGGTAAATTGATGTCCAAGAATAACCAAAAAAAAAGGTTGGTCAGACAGGATCTCATTAGTCCAAATAACAGCCAACAAGCACTGAGAATGGGGCAAGCCCTCTAACATATTGAAAGTAAGAAGAAAGAAGTACAGTTTGCAATATACAAGGAACAAGAAAACATCAAGATCTATAAAGTCGATGATAATATCAACAGTGCAAGACCACAGGCATAAAATAAGAGATATCACATGAAGATGGAGGAATGTCTAAACAGAGTCCCTAATAACCCTTTGAAATTGGATTGGAAGTAAGATCCAAAGCTAAAACTGAATCTACCATAAATTCAAAAGTTCCGAACAAGAAAAATTTGTAGATCCAAATCTAAAAGTAGATCTACCATAAATTCAAAAGTTCTGAACAAGAAAAACTTGTCTTTATCCCAGGACAATCAGTATAGTTAAATGGCTTTCTTATGCATCTAAGTGAGGACTTGAACAAACTCGAGAAACTTCACATCAAAGCTTCATTACTGTGTACACTTCTGTTCTGGAAGCCGATGAGAAATTTACTAAAGCTTTAAAACCATAGCTTTACATGCTTGTCTATTGTAATCCTCATTCATAATGTACCTAACTCTCATACTTACAGACTGACATTATCATCTACTTATTTGAAAACTTACTTAGGTGGATTTTCTAGCATCTCTAACAAAGGAAAGCGGATCATCCAGAACCCCATCTAACAATGAAGATAAGCAAAATAAAAGATATTCTCCATTTTTCAGGGCAAATAATTGGTGCTTTTCTAGCAATTGATTGGTTGTATATGTATGCATTACAAGTGATGGTAATTAAAAAGAATGACCAACAAATAATGCAATCCAACCTTAAGCCACCATCTCCTAAATTCATATGCTCCGTTAGAAACAAAATAAAGTAAAGCATATATGTCATTGGTTATGAATATCTGATACAAAAGTTTTCCCACTTACCTCCCCTAGTGTGGCATCCTTCTTCCCACGCCGAAAAAACTTGACTGCTGAACATAGGACTATCTGCACAGTAACTGATTAAAATTATATTCCACCAAGTTTTACCGATTGTGTAGGGTTAAAATCAATAGGCCCGAACTAACTATCATATTTTAGTGCTAAAAAGAAGTTCTGTATTGTGACACTTTTCTGACTCATGAACAGTGTTAGTACTTCTAATACAACTATAACTATAAAACTAAATTTAATACACAAGCAGGACAACCTACATAATTAGAAAAGTGAGGAACTCAAGATACAGAGCATAGTTAGTAGGAATTGTGCATTGCAAACTGGAAAAACATTCCATCAAACACAACACATTGAAGTTTGATCATGCAGCCAAACACCACAATTATCGCTGAATAGAGAATTTTTCTTGTGATTCCTCGCTTTGGTTACTTCATCAACTCTTTGGAAGCTACTTCATGAATATATTTTCTTCCGTAATAGAGTCAATTTAGGAATACCCATACATAATTGGAGTTATTCATGTAGGACCCAATAACAAAGTGATGTGTAATAAATCAATGTCACTAGGAAGTGCATAGAACATATGGAAAACAAATCACAAGAATAACCATGCAGGAATTAAAGGTTAAAAAGGCAATGCACATAAACCCAATTATATTTTCAGGGTTATAACCTAACTGCACATTATGGCAAACACACTAGTCAATGTAGCCTTTAAACCTGGTTGAAGGTTACAAAATTGCTACTGAAGGCAACCTTCCAGTGTACATACAGCATGGCAGCATTACATCCCACATTTAAGTTATTATAAACTCAAATTAACAACTGTAGACAGAAGGTATGTTGGCAATTGCCAATGACTAATTGATATCCCTAACTGCACTCTGCAGTATCCTAGAGCAAGCAATGAGAGAAATTTCTGTGGTAAGTAGAGTGTCTGAGTCCTTGTTGGATTTAGAGGTACGGGAATTTGGACTTTTCAATTTTTTACTACTCAAAATGTGATTTGTTTTTTAAATTCTCTCTGTTAGAACATAAGAGTGACATGCAAATGCAGGCAAATATTTATTTTGTTAATGAACAAAGATGGGTTTTGCAGAAAGAGGAATAAAAATAAATTCAGGTTAACCGTTGATATTCAATAGATGAAGCTAAACCCAAATAAGAAGTTGAATATTTGTGTAAAGATAAATATGACAAAAGAACACCGCCCAAATAAGAAATAATACCTGTTGATGTTGTGGTAATGACTGTATGGTGTCAACAACAGCTGACTGGAATGTTTTTGCAAGAGCCCTAGCCATATGATCAATTCTAACCTACAAAACCAGATTCCAGAGTTTGTTCAAATATAAGAAGCATTCGTGGCTATTATTACCTATGCAATCCATCAGAGCCAATTCAACACCAATTTAGAAGAAGCGAAATCATAGGTTAATGTGAAACACGGAATGTGATTCAAAGCCGAAGTGTCAAAGGTAAAGTTTTTCGTTTTCAAAATACTTTGTAGGTTGAATCCCTAAATAGTAAAATAGCTTGACTTTACCCTACATAACATTTATATGACTCACAATCTACAAACAGGCAAGCCTGACAAACTAAACTAAGTGATGTTACACTAGCTTCAAGAAACTGAAATTTCATTGTACCATCACAATACATGCATTATTCATATGTTCCCAAAAAATTTAAAACTTCCTGTACATAAATGATAAAACCCTTAACCCTTGGAATCCTATATTTACACTAAAGCGCTCACCATATCCATTTCCTGCTTTGTTAGTTTTCCCTCAATTGATAAACTCAGATCACCAAGTGGCTTTTCGTAAGAAACTTTGTTTAAGTCATATATCCCATCAGTTAATTCAAATTGAAGCATCTCAACAGCATCTCTGCAATGACCAAAGCCACTAGAATGTTGTGAGTTGAAGTATCCAACAATTGTAAAAACCAACATAAGGCCTGTTTTTCTGAACTTTAAATTGATTGCCTCTAGAAGTAACCATGCCAAGAAATCTTCAGAAATAGACACCTTAAAATTTGATGCCACACACAGCTCGGAAGATTTAAACATCAAATATCAAAGGAAGCAATCATTACATGCAAAATAGCATCTTGGCATTCATATATGCTCTAAAATACCTTAAATCTAAAAGTTATTAATAATTATGATGTTGAGACATTTTGAGTACAAACTAAAATATTTGGGATTACTAGATTCAACTGGCGTAAGCTTTTTAAATTAGTAACAACAATACTTGAGAAATGCACTTCTAGGATTCAGAACAGATAGTAGACCTGCAAACATGAAGAGCTTTTCTCATATCCCCTGATGCAGCAGCAACTTTCTACAGCATCCCAAGAAAAATTAAAATGGAACAAACAATTAGAGGCCTTTACTAGTATTAGAATAAACATTTGCAATCACATGAAATATAAAGCTACTATAGTTGTACTTTTACTTGATGTTCTCTATAATGTAGTATTTTGAAGCATTCAAGAAAACATTTCCATGCATGTCATTTAATCTAAAAATAATTCATTTGGAATTTCTCTTATCGTGCATCATTCATTTTGTAAGCTAAGATACAGGCTGTTTAACTCCATTCTTGTATGGAAAGCACAGAAGCGACTAACACTACTAAGTTTCTGTAATAAGAACCAAAATCTAAAATTTCCAATGCTCTGTAGAATTTCAGAAAATAAATGACTGAGCACAAGATAGAAAATATGATATATTGAACAAGATTACAAGAAATATAAAAATATTCGTTTATGGAATAATATTCATTTCTAATCTCCCTAAAGATCAGTACACAACGTACTCAAAATTTTGGATACCGTTCCTATTAACATAATGAATCCAGATAACTCTTTTTCAGATTGACAAATTGTCTACATCATGAAAACCTACATGATCTCGTATAAAAAGGATACTAATGACCAAGAATGAGAAAAAATAATAATACGCCATGTATAAGTTAATGTGGAAAGAAACAGCAAGGCTAAGACTATAAGTATACTCAAATGGTGGCGTGTTACAGTTGCTAGCAAGTCTGTGGTAATCATTTAAATAAAAGGCATCAACTACCATAATTTCTTTTATTTCATTGTTCATATGTCGGTGTAGAATATTCAACTAGCTATTCTAGCTGAGGTTATCTCATCTGATGTTGGTACCATCGCACCTCAATTGGGTTCTAGGAGGCTTGGAAGAGAAAACTAGGCAAGGCATGGACATAGACATTACCTAGGAAACTTCAATCAAACAATCACCACATGTATAGTCGTGAAGATGGATGAGCTAAAATCTTGCCAAAGTGGAGCTGAGTTTGCAATTTGCAGATCATACAGATATTGGGGTGTGGGGGAAGGAGGCGGGGCAAGGAATTGGATGTTTGACTCAGATGCAGCTAGTAATCTTGATGACCAATTCAGATATAGGGATAACCACGAGCGACAAAATATTTGGCCAAGCATCTGCTCATAGTCAAGCAAAATTAACAACGAAAGGAAAGCAAAAGTGTCAGCCAACATAGAATATCTCTTAGCATCAAATTCGTTTCTAGTCAAAATTCTTAGGTGGTTTTATCCAGAAGACAAGGTATATTAAGATATACAAGGCTAAACACATTAACTTTTGCATCATCAACAAAATCAGTTTACTAAGATTTATCAATAGCAAAAGCTCAACTACTGTATCTGGTAGAAACTTCGAAAGTCTAAAATCAATGAAAAAGTGGACCCATTATAACTTTTAACAGCAAATCCATTCCATAGGCTAGTGGAAACACTACTTTAATATCCCCTATGTGATAGTTGACAGAAGAAAATCAAATGAATTTTTCACTTACATGTGCAATGATTAGAAGAAAAAGTAGATGGATAATGAAACAACATTGTAATTGTGTACAACTAATAAAAGATTACAGTTAGCCCAATCATAACAATGTGTTCCCTCTACTCTGCCAAGGGCAGTTGAAATCAGCAATTAGGCTTTCAAATAAAAGCGAACAATGAAATTTTTTAATCTAAGTGTAAGTGCTCCAAAATGACTCAACTGGCTCGTGAAGAGCTCAACACCTAAGAATGCACTGCAAAAACAACCTCAACCGTATATAGCATATTGTTTATAGCGTTACTAATAATCAGCAAAGCACTCTTTCTCTAGATCAGCTCAAATTGCAGAACAAAATAATGCTCATACTATGGTCATTGAAAATCCTCCTTCAACTTTACCCAAATAGGATAATCAATTTTAAGTACCTAATTGAAAGAATAAAAACTTGAGCTCTTCAAAAGAGGAATACAAAACTACTGCATCATTGGCCTGCTAACCTTGTAATTTGATTTATTAGTTGGTTTTCAGTCAATAGCATGGAGTCGAAGCTAACAAAAACGAGAAAGTAAAGTGTGTAGATTTAAGTGGAATAAAGCCACAATATCAATCCAAATTATTTGTATTCATTAAAAGGAATAGAAAAAGCCCTCCACTTAAAATGTTGATCTAAACAAGGAGTAGAACTCACCCTTGCACAAAGCTCCAGTGCTTGAGGTTGAAAAGCTTGAAATGGAAGATCCTAAAACCAAGCAATATTTAACATATACGAGGTTAGAGAAGCTTCAAATGCTGTAGTCCAAAAATATGCAAAGCACATGTATTTTCAAATGGAAAATGTAATGGAAACATTGCTTACTGTATTTTTTATGGTATGGCAAGGAAAATGAATGTGAACATTTTTCAATAAATGAGAAGCAAAGCAATTCAAACCACAATAGATTACCTTCAACCGTTGCTGTAGTATCTTTAATATCTGATCTTTTGAATAGGCACGGAATGTCATAACAAGAGGTTTACCTGCCAATTTACATAAATATAGACATCAGGATACAATAGCATCTTTTAGGAGTCAATACAAAAATGAGTCAACAAGGTGTAATTCATGATTGAAAAATGTCAGTTGTCTATTAAGTAATCAGTTCCGACAACTCAAAATAGCATGCACAAGATCTTGGATTAACTACAAAGTTTAACAAAACCGTGCCCTTGCGACCAAATCAATTTATTGTCATTTGACAGTGTCAGTATATCAACAAGATTAACAAGATCACAACAATCTGTTCTTAGAATTCAGAAAACTACATAGTTGATGACCAAGGCCCTCTATAAGAGTTGATAACAAATTCAACTAAACTTTTAATGTCTGTTGCTATAAGGATTAGGTGATTTATTGGAATTGAGTAGGTTAACCAAAGCCCAACCACTAAGAATCCCTTCCATTATTGTGTGGATGTTACATTGTCAATAATGGACAGAAAGATCAATGGCTCATACAGTTTAGGGACTGCAATTTGGGAAGAAACCGATCAGTCAAGTCTATTGCATTTGAAATTCCTGCAGGAAAAAGCGGAAAATAATTATTTCCATGAAGAATCCATTGGAAACTTCATATAACATCTAACTATTTTGCAGCGACAACTAAAATAAAGGCTTTGCTTTCCACATTGCATGTTCAACATACCTATTAGCATACATTGTGAATTTGGGAAGCTAGGAAGCCTGAAGAGATCATATAGAACTGATTGATCTCTATTAATTAGAAAATCCATCTCATCAATAATCAGCAACCTTTTCATAAGACAACATAATAAAATCAGTAAGAAGCCCGGTATTCAAGAGTTATTGAATCCCAACAATGAAGGTGACTTGTTTACTTATCATTGCAAACTTGTTGGAAACAGATAGAATTGAAGGGAGAATTGTAAAACAAATTAATTTGTCATCACATATTTACTTTGCGTTCAAGAGAAAACAGTTTGTTCCATCCTCACTTATACATGAGGCTGGGAACTAATGCGTGGAAAAGTAATGCTTTCCAACAAAGCCGTAACAATTTTACTTACATCATCTCTTTTGCAGCGGAATTTTTCTTCTGGCACAATAAAGTTTTCAACTCTTCAAATGGTGAAATATATGCAGAGTGTTTTTTCCTTCCTTGGCATTGTTCGAGTATCTACTCAAAACAGATTCAGCGTATAAGATATCACTAACTGCATACCAAACTTTTGTGGTTCAAGGCTCTAATTCAGCTGTCATTTCAGTATGTATTCCTAACCCTGCTTTGGATGTTGACTGCTAAAACAAGCCGTGTATTTTTAAAGAACAATTCCCACATCATTTGTGATACTTACCCTTTTGAATACATCCGAAGTGTTTGTCAAGGAAGTGCAATTAATGACCACTGAATTTGGGGGTGGAATCCTAGCCTGGTCACATGTGAATTCAACTGTCAAAAAATTAAGTCATAACTGAATTCACAGAATTCATATTACATGCTTCTCACAAATGCAACTAGCATTCTGTACTTTACAATTCACATCCGGTTAGGGTATATGAAGAAAATAAAGCCATGTACGAAACCACCAAATAGGTTCTAGAACTGCAATATGCTTCAGTAGAGTCCTTTACAACACGGATCATAAATTCAGCTTCCAGCTCACAAAAATGATAGAAAAGAACTTTAATGTACCTCTTTGGCCCATTCCACAGAAAGTGATTTGACTTTCTCCAATAGCAAAGACTTCCCAGTTCCTGGGCACCCACATACATACAAGCTCCCAACTTTTTCCTTTTCTATACATGTCTTGCAGAAATCAAATAACTTTTTCTGCTCTTCTTCGCGGCATATCAGTGATTTCGGTACCTCAGATAAATGCAAAGCCGTCTTCACTGCGAGAACATGTGAAGAATCTGCAATAAAAATTGGAAGTATACCTTCTTAAATGCAGTCTGAATAATTCCGTGATACAATATTGAAAATTCAATAAACACTTTCAATCAAAAAAAAACTTCAATAAATAAAAACCTAAGACCTGTTAAGATTCCTGCAACTATGAGGAAGTGTGCATACCCTTGGGATTCCACTTCTGTATTTGGTTGGTTAAGTTATTTAGTTTAATTCTTGGAGACTTTGGCGATCGAGAGACAACAGCTTCCATACGTGTTACCTGCCAATCAATAATTTTCATTTCATCGTCTAGAAAACATCCAGAAAAAAATTTAAAATTACATACAAAAAAACAGCTTGCATACTTCCATGTTTCACACTGTATTTGGTAAATAATCTTAGAACTGAAGCTGCATAATCCGGATCCCGGGAGATATGCAGTGGACAACACTCTAAATCGCTAGAATTTGGATGTGTTATACACAAGCAAATTAGAAATATGAAATCAAAACAAAAATAACATTCGTCGATAAACCTTAAAAAGTGTACACAGATGAACAGAACTTTATTAATCTAAATATTTTTGTAAATGATATTTTCTTGAAGGAGATGAATGACTGTCTATCTTCACTTTCTAGCTCAATCTATCTATGCACATATGCAATTGATGATAAAGAAGAGAAAGGAACCGGTATGGAAGACGAACAGTTGCTCTTCCACCCGTGTCCCTTCATTTTCCATCAGTTACAGATAAGCTACATCATGAAATAATGATTCTTATTTATATGGGGGACCCTGCCGCAGATGGTCAGGGGATGAAGTGAAGTCCGAAGACAACTAGCATCTGCAGCAATGTTTGTGCTGAAACAAATGCAAGCTGCATCTCAGCTAAGCAGGAGATTTGATTCTAATGTTGATATCGATCATAGGCTTGAGTTTGGCATTGGCACCAGCCATAGAAGCAGATCTGCTACATGTATCACTGCAATATATGATCAGGGAAAGTAGCCCGGCCCAATTAGAAGACTTGCAGGGACCTGTTGTATCCTGTTTTTAAAGATTGTTGATTTGAATTCAAAAAGCCTCCCTACACTATACTGCTCAGTTTGCATGTCAGCATCAATTGTCCTGGCCTTCAATAACTCATACCAATGCAATACATTCTTGTTAAAGAGAAGCTATCATAGGTAGTGGTAGAATAGTATGCCAGAATGTGATAATTAAATGGAAATAAAATCAAGAATACCGCAAGGTTGAATCTAAGCATACAAAGTTGAAAGTAGTGATGGGGATCACTTGCTAGGGGAATAGATATAGAGAACCATAGGCAAGGATATAGACTAAGATCCAGTAAAAACTAAATTATTACACCAGGAATGGCTTAATGAACAACCCCCGAGTGTATAAGCTATATCTTGGAATTGCATATACTTTCCATACATTCATAGCTCATGAACTCGTGTCTGTGATACTGACTTGTCATTGATTATGTAAAAAAGCAAATCAATTCCTGATTTAAAGATGAAAGCAATTGATGGATCACTAAAACTAATTGTATGGAGACCAAGGGGAATTATGCAGCTCTACGCTTACAAAAAGCATCCTGTACAATTCTTTTCCAGTTTTCAATAACAGAAGAAACTAGGAAGCCTCCGAGATCTTGAATTTACATGTATCCCCATCAGAAAAAAATAAGTGTCAATAACCAAAACCATTTTGGTATGAGAAGTTTGGTCATTCAATAGATACTTATCTTTGAGAAAATAAAGATAATTCGGCATATCCAAGAGTTTCCCCATTTTGAACGCTCGAGGTCTTTTCAAGTGATCACAATTTACTAGATGCCATTCCTGGCCAGCAAATAGAAACTCTCATATATGTTTCTCATTTCCATCAGTCTTAGCATTCCTGTGATATCTAATATTTATGCCCTTTCTAATGAATCTGACCTGCTTCCAGTGACCATAACCTATATCAAGAGGATAGCACCCAGAGCTACATGAATCAGGGCATTGAATGCCTAATCTAACCACATAGGTCAATTGACAGCATACTACATGAAAAGATCGTCAACGATTTTAATTTTAAGCTGGTGAGAGGAATTCTCCATGGGAATTTTTCACCATTTGGCTAATTTTTCATATTTCCCCAAATTCACAAGCAATAACAGTAAATGTAATGTTTTTCTCGGGTACATACATTCTTTAGTTTTTAAATGAAAAGTTCAAAAAAGTTTCCCTGCTGAGGTGGGTCAATGCTCAAATGCTAGCCATTATAAAGTTCCAGTTCAACGCTTGGCTATAGAGAAACTTTCTAGCAAAAGATATACTTGAATTGCTGGTTACCAGCCAATCACAATGACCTAAGGATACACAACTGCAAGAGAAATCACCTCAACCCTACAAACGCTAAAAGCCTAAAAGACTCACCTTTGCATACCCAACAAATGGGCTTACCCGGCATCATTGGGGATCATTCCAAGTAGATATTACATGCAATGCCAAAATGTTGCTGTGGGTTAAAAGATACATTCTAGATGCTATCCCAGGCAATCACCATGACCTGAGGATTACACATAACTGTAGGAGAAATCACCTCAACCCTACAAACACTAAGCTAATAGTCTGACCTTTGCATACCCAGCAAAGGGGCTTGTCCTGCCTGATTGGGCATCATTCCAAGTCGATATTCCGCGCAATGCCAAGTTATTGCTGTGGGTTGGCATTCTTTCCACATCCCAGATGTACTGTAGCCCGGATTCTTCCCTGACAACTAAACACGGTTTTTTGGCTTTTTTAATAAAATGAGTATAGATCTGTGCAAAGGATTGCAGTGAAATGAGAAAGGAATACATTTGTGAAGAGAGTGGCACAACACCGAGAAGGCCCGTGACTTAGAAGGCGTGGGAATGAGGTGTGGAGTATTGAAAATGTAGCATGTTTGCATTGTGAGACCAAAATTCAACCTCACCTATCAGCAAGGCTGCACTCCAAGAGCACACCCAGCTCGGTAACGAGGCCGAATCTTATAATCTCAGTGACAAACTTACCCAAAAAAAAAGGTAAATGGGCATATAGCTTTCTCTCACCTTATCGAGTAACCTAACCTCGCCTCCACGATGCAATAAGTCACCCCACAGTCTCAATGCCAAACTCTGAAAAACAATAACAAAATAGGCGTAAAACTTTTACTCACCTTTTTGGGCGATCTAATGCTGCCACTGCCATTAGACTGAACTGCAGACACCGTGTTATGATTATTCTCTTTCTCAGCAATACCTTTGCAAGGACTTGTTTTTTCTTTGATCTCCGCCCCATTGGAAATAACACCATTTTCAGATCCTTCCATTTTTAGACTGCGACGAACTCTGCTGGGGCTCTTCTCCGTTGCCATTTCCGTTCTCAAGCGCTTTGACTTGGGTGTAGTGCATTCTTTCTCAAACTGCTGTAAAGGGCATTCCCTGCAGCGCTTGAGCCCTAAACCATTGGAGTTAAGGAGAATGGGTGGGCTGTTAAGCCTGGAAGATCTTCTGGGTGTCATTTCTATTGATTTTTTAGAGCAAATGAACACCTGGGTGGGACTGGATTTGTAGGGAGAGGGACTTCGCACGATCACAGTCATTTGACAGAACTAGATTATATTTTATCTTTCTGTTTGAGAAATGGAGGGCTGAAAAATAAAAATAGTGGTTAGATAAAAATTGTTGGCTTCATGGTGGCGGGAAATACAAGCGCGGGAAACACGAATATCTCGTTGCAGTCCGCCATACAGCGGGATTTGGGGTACAGATTTTTAAAAAATAAAAGCCCGAGTGGCCTTTGCATTTCGGTTGTTAGTAACGGTCACTTGGCGCGGATCATTACACGTGTAGATTTTCGATTGATCTTAGTTTTTACAGAGGAAAAAATATATTTTGATTTTTGTTTTCGTTTCTTTTTTAAATTGGGCCTTTTAAGGCGTGTAGGGTATATTGCATTTTTTTATAGTTGGGCTATGGTTTTATGGAGGGATTTTACTAATTAATTTTTTTTTATTTTTTTGGGGTAAGTGTTACGAAAATTTAAAAGTTTTTTTAAATTAGAAAAAAAGAAATTTGTATAAAAAATATTTAAATGATAATTTTTTAAAATTATATGTAAATAAGTGATCTAAATTTTTATTAAATATTAAAAAATTTAAAATGACATTTATATTATTGTGTGTATAAAAAATATTTAAGTTAAATAAAAGTAACTAAAAATTCGTAGGCTAAAAATTTTTATATTTATATTAATTCAACTATATGAAATTAATCTTACAATAAAAGTAGGAGCCCAAGTTCCTTCCATAAAACCATTACATGTATTATTGTAATATTCATGCATATATTTTCCAAGTAGATATATTTATTTTCTAACTATTAGAACACTTCACATTATATTAACAAAAAATATATAATTATAGAAAGTCGCAACTCATAGCCCTGTTAAAATGTGAGTTTTTGAAAGTGAGGTCCACTCAAACTCTATTTTACATATCATAACTTAAAGTTTGAAAGAAAATGATTTTTTTTTTCCTTTTTTTTAAGTTAGCATAAAGGCAAGGCCATAATCTTACTAAAAATCTTAGTTATTTGGATTTCAAGTGATTTTGAGGACAACATTCTAAATAAGGGTGCATAGATCGTATGTGTATGCAAAAGCAATATTTAATAAGATGGAGAGTAAAGAGAGTAATACAACTTTAGCATAAATTATATTTATCTGTGTTTTGTACATAGCATACTCTAAAGAAAATGTATGGTTACTTACATCTATTATTTGTCTAAACTAATGGTGTGTGTGTGTGTGTGTGTGTGTGTGTGTGTGTGTGTGTGTGTGTGTGTGTGTGTGTGTGTGTATTGAAGTCGTGAAGGCTCTAGAACCATTATGGAATTCTAATCGGTTGAGCTTTCACATATGACTCTTTACCTTTCAATAATTATATCTCTTGACCTCCATGTGTGTGTGTGTATGTATGTATATATATATATATATATATATATATATATATATATATAGAAGTCATGAAGGCTCTAGAACCATTATAGAATTCTAATCGGTTGAGCTTTCACATATGACTCTTTACCTTTCAATAATTATATCTCTTGACCTCCATGTGTGTAGTATGACGATAGGTGTTATGTCATGGTGAACGAGCTCTAGGAGTGCCATCGCGTGTTGAGTGCATATTTAGAATTGCATGTAGGTTTGTGGATGTTACACGAGCTATGGGATTTGCACATAGTTTGAGTCTTTGCATTGTGCATTTTGTTGATGTTACGTAAAGGTTGCACATGTGGCACGTGTTAGACATAATGGTGTGTTGTGTGGAACATCGATAAAGGAAGTCCAAATTGATTATGTGCCTTTGAAACTTATGTCCCCCTGTATTTTGTGATTATTGTGATTTAAATAAAGTAAAACTATATGTTTCCAGATTGTGTAAAATAGGGAAATATTCATACAAATATGAATGTAAAAGGGTAGATTGGCATTGCACTTACTATATCTATAATTGACACAGCAAAGTAGGATAAATATATTTAGTTGATTTTTTTCATTTTTGTTGCTCAATGTATTTGTCACAATCCTTGAAAATGTTACATGTCTACTAAATATAACTACATAGATCAAGAAACTAGTGCAAGCACATAGCATGGATGGATTAAGTGGTAAAAACACTCTTTTAACCACGAAGATTGATGGCCATGGTGTCCCCTTCCAACACATTAGGTACTTTAGTTGATTGTCGCACTTTTTATTCAACTTCAAACTTCATCTTCTTGGGTTCATACTTGTCCTCTTCTTATCATCTTTACTTAATCCTACCCCTTTTATGGGGTTATACCCTCCATAGTTTGTACTCCTTCACCAAAGGCTTCTCGTATTTTCTCTTCATCTTCATGTGGGCTGAAACCTACCTTCATCTAACCACCTCTACCAAGAGTCTTATTGGCTTTGTTCATTCATTATCCAACCCATTGTTGGTTCCTTCCACATCACACTCTTCTCTGTTTTAAACTCCTCTTTTCTAGTGGTTTCCATCTATTCTTTCACCACCAACATCTTGCTTATGGCTTGATCATTTATAAGAGTCTTAAAAGTCTCTTCTTCTTCCTTCACTTCTTCATAATTTGTGAGCTCAAGTGGCTCATTCATTTTACCTTAGAAGGCCTCTTTGAATGCCTCCTTTATCCCCATATCTACACTTACAACCTTATGCTCTTCATCACATGCTTATGTTGATAACAAACCTAGTTATTTCATCTCGTCCTTGCCTTTTTCATCTTAAAACTCTTTGCAATAGTTTTAGGTTGATTATATTCTCCTTCGGTCACCAAACCATTCCATGTGCAAAAATTCTTATACTCTCCTTGTCCATATGAGAACAATGCATGCATTGACTCACAATAGCCTCTTCTCCAATACCTACGAGGGTTGCTCCCATTTGTACAATTTCATTTTCATCGTTTGTTCTTCTTGGTAGAAATATGTCCACCATATTTTTTTCTTAATTGAATCTATGCCACAAGTGACATTCTTCAACTCTCATTGTTCAAATGCTCTTTGGACCAACATCTATCACCAAGTTATTAAATTTACCATCCACTATTCCACTCTCTATCCATCACTTAAGATGGAGATTTAATGCATGTCTATCTCTATCCTCTGATTTCCTATTTGAGAAAATCTTTTTCTTATTGCCAATCTCTTCCACTTGTTTTCACGAGAGTATTTTCTCCCATATTTAGTTGTTACAAATGAACTCCCTCTTAGATATGCTCTTGAGATCTTTCTTGTACCCACATTTCCCACTTTTTATTGTCTCCATGATGATTTGAATACTAGCTTCTACTGATGAATATATATCCCCACCAACCAACTCTTCAACTACCATTGCCATATTATGCTATTGTTCTACTTCTTCACTTTGCTTCTCGTACATGTGAGCATGCTAGACTAAACCACACTTTGTCTTATTCTTTGCCATATTTTACATTGTTAGACCTGCACATTGAATAAACATGTGAAGGGAATCAAGGGTTCTCACAAACACTTTTTTAATCTCTTCATCAAGCCTCGTAGACATGCTTTCCAACCCATCTCCATTACTTTCATTCTCAACACAACTTATGCCACATAATGGACTACCAAAGGCCCATTCTTAACAACCTCAATGGTTTTCCTCTCCTTGTTCTTATTTTTATTTTATTCTCAACCACGTGTTTGGTCTTCAGCCATACTTTCCTTGTATGCATTAACTTGTACTTCAACCACCTCTATTGTTTCATTCATGGAAACCTACAACTCCTCATAGTTGCCTTCTTCATCCACCTATGTTGATTCCTTCAAGGAAACATGTAGATTTCCTTGGTTGTCCTTAACCCTTCTTCCCTCCAAAAGTTAAATATACAAATGCATTGAATTCATTCATCAAGGACAATTCTACCTCTTTGCACTTATGGGATACCACAAACTCTTTCTTATCACCAAATAACGGGTCTCTTTCTTCCCATTCAACAATTATCTCCTCTACATATTCTTCCATGAGGATTCATTTCTCTTTGTGTTGTTCATAACTTTCTTCCTCATTATTTTTTAATCATATTTGGGTTTCTCACATGGAAATCTCACTCTCTTATTGTCATTTAAGACAACTCTGCTCTCCTCACTCATATCCTTCTCCTTGTTACTTCTTAAAATAGATTTGAGTTGCTCCATGGAAACTTCTCTCTCATACTATGTTTCATGGAAATATTCTTCTTCTTTTCTCTCTTAAGCCTTAAGATATAAAGCCCTCAACCACTCTACTTGCATTATTGGGTGCACAACATGATCCATCAACTTGGAAACTATGTGTTCCCAACTTCTTACCTTCTTCTTTTCTTTTTCTTGTCTCCTCTCTTGGAGAACTCTCCAATACCCAATTAAGAATCCCCATAATCTCTTACTTGTAATATCTACCTTCAGGGTGTCTTCAATATTATACTCTTCTAAAATAACTTCTAACTCCACTATCCATTTCATTAGCTTATTTGGGCTCTTTTCACCACAATGTTAGGTTGTGGAGCTAAAAGCTTCAACCTTTGCAAACTAGGAACAGATGGTTGCTGATTTCTACAGGAACCGGCGTCGGCAGCATGACCGACGTCGGCAGGATCCAGTGCAGAAGGCAACCGGCGACGGCAGGAAGTCGGCCGACGTCGGCAGAACCAGACCAGCAGGGACCGACGTCGGTCGCCTGTGTGTTCCCGAAGTGTTCGTTTCACGGACAGTTAGTTAAGTGAACGATGAGTTTGCATGTCAAGACCAGCCAAAGTCTTGGGTTGCGAGGATAATTGTCTAAATTAAGAGTCTTAGTTAGTGTTTGAGTTAGGGATCTATTTATAGACCCATTGGCATGTATTGTTTAAGGCATGAGATAGAAAGGAAGAGTTCCTTCTAGTTGTAAGATCTATGAGTTACAGGTTGTTGCAAGCTCATTGGAGATCTACATGTAAGTTTGGTCTTTGAATTGCAGGTTGCAGGTTCATGAGAGATCAGCTTGAAGTGCTATAGAGTGCTTGATGTACCGGCAGGGTTATTACTGACTGGTTGGTGAGGTGAACACCAATTCTGTGTGTGAGTTGGTTGTTGGGACCGTTTTTGTGTAGGAGAGTGTGTGTGAGAAGAATTACTGTACACTTGAGGTGTGGCGAATCTCTGTAAGGTGAAAGAGTGTGGCGGCTCTTTGATGTATTCTTTTCTGTTAGTGTTAATACAAGATAGTGTATTGTCTCTCATATTCTGTGCTATTGGTGAATTCTAGTTACTTATGTTTCTGGTTATTTCCGCATATTCAATTGCTTATATATTTGGTAATCATACTGTGCTCTTTCTGAGGAGCAAGATCCTAACGAGTGGTGTCAGAGCATGTTTGTTGTTCTAGATTCCTGACAAGTGGTATCAGAGCCTTGGTTGTAGGTTCTTGAGCTTGATACCAACAAGTGGTATCAGAGCCTTGGTTGTAGGTTCTTGAGCTTGATACCAACAAGTGGTATCAGAGCTTTTGGTTGGGATACTAACAGATTGGTGTAGATCTGGGCAGTGTGTTTTGATTACAGGTTACTCACAGGGTTTCTGTTTGAGTGGGAGTTGAGCAATGGCAGAAAGCAGTCAACTACGAATGGAAAAGTTCAATGGCAAGAACTACCAATTATGGAGGATGCAGATTGAGGACTATCTGTATCAGAAAGATTTGTACTTACCGTTGGGTGGGGTTGCTAGCAAACCCTTGGATATGAAAGATGAAGAATGGGAGGTTCTTGATCGGAAGGCTCTGGGATCTGTTAGATTGAGTCTTGATTCATCTGTGATTTCCAGCTTATCACAGTGTAAGACAATGGTGGAGTTGATGAAATCTTTGGCAAATTTATATGAAAAACCCTCGGCTTCAAACAAGGTATTTCTTATGAAGCGTTTATTTAATTTGCAAATGTTGGAAGGTGGATCTATTCATAGCCATCTTAGTGATTTCCATGGTTTGGTAAACCAGTTAAGTTCAGTGAATATTGTATTTGATGATGAACTTAGAGCTCTCTTAATCTTGTGTTCATTACCTGAAAGTTGGGAAGGTTTGGTAATGGCAGTTTCTAATACTGTGTCTCCTTCAAAAGTCTTAAAAGTGGATGATGTTGTGAGCGTGATCTTGAATGAAGAGATACGCAGGAAAAGCACAGGTGAATTATCCAGAAATGCTTTGAGTGTTGAAGGAAGAGGAAGGCCAAGAGAGAAGACAGAGCGTGGGAGATCAAGGTCGAAGACAGGCAAGAGATCCAAGTCCAGGTATGGCAGAATAACCTGCTGAAAATGTGGAAAGCAAGGGCACTTAAAGAGAGATTGCAGATCGGGTGAAGATCATCATGAAGAACATGAAGAAGAAGCAGATGTTGCAGGCTACGTTGCACAGGATGCTCTGGTATGTTCTTTGGATAAAGTAGAATCTTGGGTATTAGATTCTGGTGCCTCTTTTCATGCATCTCCACATAGAGAATTTTTTCATGAGTATGTCCAGGGAGACTTTGGAGAAATTTGTGTAGGGGATGGTAAGCCTTGTCAGATTGTTGGCAAAGGCAAAGTGAAGCTGAAATTGCAGACAGGTGACACATGGGTGTTAAAAGAGGTCATGCATGTCCCAGTTCTGAAGCGGAATCTGATTTCTGTTAGAAGTTTGGGTGAAGAGGGTTGCACAGTAGCTCTCTCAGCGGACTCTTGGAAGGTTACCAAGGGTACACTTGTTATAGCTAGAGGTAAGAAAGTAGGTACGCTTTATCTATCTACTTGTTTTACTGATTCTCTTTCTGGGTTATCTACTTCAGCTGTAGATTCAGAGATGTGGCTTGATAGGCTTGGTCACATAGATAAGAAGGAGATGCTGGTTCTTGAGTCAAAGAATATGCTTTCGGATTTGGAAGGCATGGATCGTGGTTTCTGTATGCAGAAGAAGAAGGTAAGGTTTCTTGAGGAATCCGATGTTAGTGACAAGAACGGGAAAGCCTTGGTTTTCAAGGAGAAAGTGACGGACAGAGTTCAGCATAAGGTGCAGAGGAATTCTGAGCAGAGCAAGGGTGATTTGGACAAGGTTTTGATCCAAAAAGAGCTCGCGGGAAAAAGTCAGGTCTCACAAGAAAAACACAGAGACCGACGTCGGCAGGAAAACCGGCGTCGGCGTCCAGACAGGGACCGACGTCGGCTATGTGCAGCCCGACGTCGGTGACTCGGGGCAGACAGAGATCGGCGTCGGCCAGGGGAAACCGACGTCGGCAGAGTGGCAGTCGCAGGGAACTGACATCGGTCGGCTGTAGACTGAGATGTGACCGGTATTGGTTACTGAGATGAATTTTGGGTGGACAGCTAGTTGTCATGGAGTCTCAAGCGCCCATTTGGAGGACTGAAGGTGTAAGTAAGTTCTTAAATTCGTCATTTCCCTTCTTTACACTACTTGTTGCTCACTTATGGCATAGGACCAGGAAGTTATTGAAGAAGCAGAACAGGTAGATCCAGGAAACAGTGGGAGCTTGGCATGGATGAGGATGTGATTCCTTGGAGGAGAACCAAACAGGTGTTTTGGGTAGTGTTGCCAGCTGGAAGTAAGCACTGAGAGACGAATGGATGTTGAGGATGAAGAAGAGCGGAAATGGATACGTGAGATGGAAGATCAGGGTATATGATCTTGTATTAGCTGCAGGGCAATGGAGGTTTGATCATTGTGTTTCTCTTTACCAGGTTGGATAGTATTAGCTACACTATTCTATTTTCTGTATGATGTGCTTGTTGCAGGGTTACATATACAGGTATTTCTGAACTAAAGGTAAAGCTAGTTCAGGTGTTTGTCATGGAGAATCTGGGAGCGGCAAGATTCTTTGGCATGAGTGTGTTCTAGAGACATGGAGGTCTTGTTGACTTTGTTTCAGGATGATTGTGTGAAACCGGTTAGCACGCCGATGGTAAGACAGTTCATAGAACAGGTGTCTTGATTCACATAATGAGGTTGCGTGCATGGTATGTACTAAACCTGAGTTTTCCCAAGCAGTGGGAGTTGTCACAAGTTTGGAGTCAATCCGGGAGAGTAATACTGAAGGGCAGTTCAGTGGGACCAGCAGCAGGTGCACATGCTATGCAGGGTCAAGTTCTTTTTCTACATGGTTGTAGATGCGGATGTGGCAAGTAATTTGGATGACAGATTTTGCATCACGGATTTTGTGGTGGTTGGTCTTCAAGAGTGATCTTGAGGAGGGATACAAAGCCAAGGAAACAAACTAGACGGTGTACAGGTACAGGTACAGGTTGCAACTGTTTATCTCCAAGTGGGAGATTGTTAGGTTGTGGAGCTAAAAGCTTCAACCTTTGCAAACTAGGAATAGATGGTTGCTGAGTTCTACAGGAACCGGCGTCGGCAGCATGACCGACGTCGGCAGGATCCAGTGCAGAAGGCAACCGGTGACGGCAGGAAGTCGGCCGACGTCGGCAGAACCAGACCAGCAGGGACCGACGTCGGTCGCTTGTGTGTTCCCGAAGTGTTCGTTTCACGGACAGTTAGTTAAGTGAACGATGAGTTTGCATGTCAAGACCAGCCAGAGTCTTGGGTTGCGAGGATAATTGTCTAAATTAAGAGTCTTAGTTAGTGTTTGAGTTAGGGATCTATTTATAGACCCATTGGCATGTATTGTTTAAGGCATGAGATAGAAAGGAAGAGTTCCTTCTAGTTGTAAGATCTATGAGTTGCAGGTTGTTGCAAGCTCATTGGAGATCTACATGTAAGTTTGGTCTTTGAATTGCAGGTTGCAGGTTCATGAGAGATCAGCTTGAAGTGCTATAGAGTGCTTGATGTACCGGCAGGGTTATTACTGACTGGTTGGTGAGGTGAACACCAATTCTGTGTGTGAGTTGGTTGTTGGGACCGTTTTTGTGTAGGAGAGTGTGTGTGAGAAGAATTACTGTACACTTGAGGTGTGGCGAATCTCTGTAAGGTGAAAGAGTGTGGCGGCTCTTTGATGTATTCTTTTCTGTTAGTGTTAATACAAGATAGTGTATTGTCTCTCATATTATGTGCTATTGGTGAATTCTAGTTACTTGTGTTTCTGGTTATTTCCGCATATTCAATTGCTTATATATTTGGTAATCATACTATGCTCTTTCTGAGGAGCAAGATCCTAACGAGTGGTGTCAGAGCATGTTTGTTGTTATAGATTCCTGACACACAAAACAAACTAATATTGCTAGTGAGCTTACCTTTTTACTTCAACTTAACCTCCATTAGTTTATTTTCTTTTGTAGTGTTTCCTCTCTCTAATACATCCAACTTTGCTTGTCAGGATAATAACATCTCAAATATTTATTATTTTTTCATCTTTTCTCACAGTTATAACATCTTCACCACTTTGTGCATCATCCATAGTTTAAAATCTTGCCATGATTTCCTTCAACATATTTTTAAAGTCTTCTACCTCTAGTGCTCTTCCAATTTTGAGTGCCACATATCCTCAACAAACATGTTTCTTCCACAACCTGAAATAAACTCAAACAAGAGCCTCTCTCACTTCTTTCACAGTTGCATGACTTCTCTCACTCTTGCATCAAACTTATCCTCTCATATATGTGAGATTCTCTTTTACAACATGTAGCTAACTCAATTAGACTTATTTTTCATAACCTACAATTAACTCATACAAGAACATCACAAACACAATATAGCGAGGAAAGACCTTGCTTTGATACCAATTGGTATAAGCACAAAATTGGGAATTAATTAAGGTTAACCTTTAACTCTGCATCACTTAGATAAACACCCTCTCAAAGACATACCTTAAGCACATTACTCTTAGAATTAACACATAACACACACTTTCTTTATTGAATTCAATAACATGTTACAAATATTGAATGCACACTCTCACACATCTTAATAGGATTACTACATTACATGAATAATATATAAACTCTCTCGTAGTCCATTATAGACTTGAACCATCTATTTGGTTTGTTCTTGGAGGACTCAGCGCCTCAAATTCTATCTCTTTCCAATTTCTTAGATCTTTTTCCACTCTATGACTCTCCTAGGCCATTTCCCTTGTAAATTTATATGTTCTTTGACATTATCTATTATCTAAAGTGTTTCTTCACCTTCATCTAGTCTTATAAATGCTCAAGATTCGACTGTTCATCATTTTGGACCATTACTTTCTTTTTACATTCCATATAGTTGAAATCATCACTTTATGCAATCTGACAATTGTGAAATCGTTGTAGTGGTTATAAAACTACCCCTATAGGCAAACTAGTAGTTTCAAAACTGTTAAGCCAATTTCGAAAGCTTGTGAAACTGCCTCTCAACATAAACCGGTGGTTTCTTCATTATGAAAATTATGCCAACTTTGGAAGCCATAACTTTTGCACATGAACTTGAAATGAGATGATTTTTTTTAATTGTATAGATTTTCAAGAGGAATCAATATATGAAATCAAATTTAGGTTTAGGGAAGTTATTTGTGCCATTTTTTTCTTTTCCCCATGACCTATCCATTTTAGCCCTTCGACATGCATAACTGCTTCTTGGATTGTACATATGGTTGAGAAACTTGTCCAACTTGCTTGGAACCATGTAACTTCTTGAAAAATATTCTTTTATAATGTAATTAATGTTAAAAAGGTGTAGGAGCATGGGTTTTTCCCATTGGATCATCTTCACTCTACAAAAATTAACACACAAAAAAATACCACACGAACACACACAACTATTAAATTTTGGTTTATACAGGAATACTTGTATGTTTTGGATGTTCTTACATCAAAAATAAGAGCTTAAAACCTACATGGATGTTGTCGACGCATCTTAAACCCCTATGGTAACCAATATTGTCTAGGCTCCATCGGTATTATCCATGTTAACTCTTAAAGTATTTATCATCTTAGGTTGTTATGCTCCCACCTGTAGATGTCTCTTGTGTGTGCACTCACCTTCAGTCATGTGCATTGATCCATGTCTTACTTTTCCTTCCTTTGAAATCCTAACTATAATTTTGACACAAGATGAACCTTTAAAAAAGTGTGAAGGAGGATCAAACCACACATAGTTATCACACGTAGGTTTTGTGTGCACCATCATGATCATGGTAGAATACAATGCAATGTTTAGCTTTAAACACTTGGCAGCATAAATCTTTGACCTGCATTTGTATTTAGACTTAGATTTTTATTTTTTAAATAGAAGGGGTAAAAATTTATTGAATCATAGGAAAACAGTCATACAAGGAAAACCAAATCCATGATGGGACTCCAAAATAAAAGAGGAAACCCATAACCATCCACCAGCCACAAGGTTAGTAGAGCACCCATAAAACTTACCAAACAAGGACCATCTACCATCCATATCCTCTGTAATCAATCTCTCCAAACCTTGGGAGTAATCCTATGATAATTGCTCCCAACCTTCCACCCGTCATTCCTCCATATTCACAAAATCCCAATTGCCCAAATAATCTATAACTTTATTCCATTCCCTCAAGATGTGAGAAAAGGAGATAAAGTCTAGCATGGAGCTTAGTCTAAGAATTTGTTGAGTCACAAAAGCAAGATGCCAATTAACTCCCTCCAATTTCTACTTATTCAACAAATTAATTATGATTTGAGAGTCAGATTCACAAATGATCTTATGCCATCCAAGAGTGCAAGTTCTTTCTACAACTTGAAGAATAGCCAACCCTTCCATAAGGTTGTTAGTTTGTTGCCCTTTATAAATGGAGAAGAAGAAAATAGCCTTACCAGAGTTGTCCCTTCCAATTTTATCGATCCCAACATGGCGAGCATTTCCTCTTAAAGATCCATTCGTATTAATCTTTAGAACATCTGCTAAAGGAGGGGACCAACAACACTCTCTATGAGTTTTCTTTTTGGATTGACCACATCTTTTAACAAAGAGGGATGTTGATGTTAAGCCGTGTAAACCCAAATTAATGGAAAACTCACCATCCTTCTTCTCCAAAGGAAACATCACCTCACACTTAGCTTCCATAGTCTCCTGAATCATACCCACTGCCTTCTGCTATACCTATTGAATTGATAACTTGCTTCCTCAAAAAATCCCATGATTCATTTCAAACCATATCTTCCAAAGAATGCATGTGGGACCAAAATTCCACACAACCTTAAGGAATGAAGTATGGGATGGAGGTCTCCTCAAATTTCTCCATAATTTGACCAAGGGTAATGCATGAATGTAGGTGAGCTTCCAAACATCCCACCAATGGTGCTAAATATCCTTAGAAAAGGGACATTGAAAAAACAAATGAGATGAGTCCTCTTCACTAATACCATAGAGAACACATACAGATGACCCATGGAAGCCACACTTCCTATGATTATCCCAGGTGAGACACTTGTTCTAGGCAAGAGTCCACAAAAAATAATTACACTTTGGCCACAAATAGTCACTCTAAACATTTTTCCACCACCAAACTTCCAATCCCTCATTCATCTATTGATTCAATTCTTGATAGATGCTGGCCATCGCATATTTTCATTTAGGATCTAGGCTCCAAGCCAAAATATCCAATGACCTGAGAGAATGGCATTCTCTACCAACTAAAAATTGGTTTAATTTCACCTGGTCTACTTCTGATCCCTCTAAAGGCCACTCAATTAGGTCCTTCCATCTAGCCACTCCCACATGCCCCTAGAAATGAATTGTTTTAAAATCTGCCACATGGGACCACCCAACTTCCTTGAAATGATGATAGAGGTCCTACAATTGAGGATACATGGTCATGAGTGGGGGAAAACCATCCCACAAGTCATACCAAATAATAACTTCAATTCCCCTGTTACAAATCTAGAACAAACCTCCCTTGATCAGTAAAATCCCCTTTTGAGAGTTTCCTAGATGACAAAACCTCTCCCAAACAAAGAAACTCTAGGTACCTCCTCCTTCGCCACACCTCTCAAGTATTTGGAAGAAATAATCTTAGCCCAAGTATGGTCCTACTCATTGCACCATCTTCCGTATAACTTGGTTGCCAATGCCTGGCCATTAAGACTATCCTGACACAGCCCAAGGCCCCTTTCCTATTTTAGCCTAGAAATTGTCTCCCATTTAACTAGTCTCCATTTTGAAGAAGCCAGACTACCAGCCCATGATAATTGTCTAGTAAAAGAGTCTAGGTCCTCAATGAAACTAGGCGAAGCCACCTGAAGCATACACCTATAGTGAGGTAGAGCTTGAACCAATTACTTAAGAAACAATACATAACCTATAAATGATAGCCACCTGTTAGTCAAATGGTTCACTCTCACCTGAAACTTATCCACAATATTTTGCCAAGAACCCCTGGGGAGAGTTCCAACAAAGAGAGGTATGCCTAAATAGATCATGGGAAGGTTTCTAATCTGAAAATAGAGAATACAAGCAATCCATCGTTGAATAAGCAAAGGGGTATCGAAGAAAAAAGGAATGATTTACCTTCATTGATCTATTGTCCTTAAGTAGTCAGGTAAATGTCCAACACCCGATGAAAACTAGAAGCTTCTTTGGTCTTCACCATGCCCATCAAATCAATGCCATCAACAAATTATAATGTGTTTACAGGGTTAATCCATTAACCTAACTCCACCCTTGTATAGAGCCAAGAGTAACAAAACTCTTAATGACTCTCCCTAAGCCTTCAACTAAAAAAATTAACAAGAACAATGATACGGGGTCCCCTTGTCAGAGACCTTTGGATGCTCCAAACAATGAGGAAGGCTCCTCATTGAATAGCATCGAGAAAGAAGTGGACGTGATATAACTCATCATCCACTTCACCCATTCTTCCTTAAAAACAAAGGCTCTGAGTACTTTTTAGAGGAAAGAACATTTGACCCTATTGTATGCCTTAGCCATATCGAGCTTAATAAACATAGCTTTTTCCTTTGAAGCTGCCATAGAGTGGATGGTCTCAGCTACAATAGCCACCTCGTCCAAGATTTGCCTTCCATATACGAAGCCTCCCTATTCTTCAGAGATGGGCCTACCCAACCATCTCTTCAACCTCTCTATGACCAACTTAGTCAATATCTTGTACACCACATTACAAAGAGCTATGGGTCTAAATTGACTCAATCTATCAGCTCCTTCACATTTGGGGATCAAAGATAAGAAAGTAATGTTCATGTCCCTCAACATTTGTTTGATCTTTTGGGATCCATGAATTACCTCTAGTAATTCCCATTTTATAATTTCCCAAAATTCTTGGAAGAATTCAATCGAAAACCCATTCGGTCAGGGAGCTTTCCCTTTCTTCATTTGAAAAACAATTCCCTCCAATGCCTCTAGGGAAATAAGATGAATGAGGTGTTCATTTATTTTTGTGCATATAAAAGAAGGAATATAAGCTAGAATAATATTTTCTTCCTCATAAGCATCCAGAGAGTCCTCCATAAATAAAGCAACATAATACTGCAAAACCTCCCTAGAAATCTCCCAGCAAGAGGTCAGATGATCACCCCTGGATAAAACCAGTTATGAGATCGATTTCCCATGCCTCTTAGCATTAATAGAATTGAAGAATAAGGTTGTATTTCTATCACCTTACTGTAGCCATTCAATTCGTGCGTTTTATTTCCAATAGATCTCCTCCCTCAATTCCTATTCCTCCAAAACCTTTATGGCTTTCATTTCCTCCTTCAAGGATTCTTCAAAAAGGCCATTTTCTCTGATCTCTTGGGTAATATCGTCCAAGTTAGCTTGTGTAACTACATTAGTATGAAATAAATTGTTAAAACACTGCTTATTTCACTTTTTGAGATGTTGCTTCACATAATGTAGCTGCTTGATAAAAGAATACATTGTTGTGACATAAGCCGGTCTTCCCTGTCACCACCAATCAACCATCAAATCCTATAGCTAGGGATCCCATAGCCACATTAGTTGAAACTTAAAAAAGGGATTTTCAGCAACATGACCCATTAATGCTAAAATTTTAATTGGCCAATGATCAAAGCCCCTCTAGTCTAAAATCTCAGAGTTGGTAGCCTAGTTACCACCAATCCCAGAGTAAGAAACAAATAACCTATCTAGCCTTTCTACAATGGATTACTTACCACATCTCCTATTACTCCATGTAAATTGGCCACTGTTAGGCTTTATATCCATCAGATTTAAGGCAAAAATGTTATCCTTGAGAAGGGTAGCTGATGGATCCAACCTTTGCAAACCTCCCCTTTTTTCCTCAACTATAACAATGGCATTAAAATCCCCATCAATAATCCAAGGATATATAAGAGCTAGACTCTGAATATATCCAATGTGAGACTAAAGATGAGACTTTACAAGAAGAGTAGTTGGGGAATACACATTAGAAAGAAGAACAATCTCGCCAAACTCTAAACTTGAAGCAACCATAGAAATAAAAAACTTACTAGAGATCCACCAGAGAGGGATAATCTTTAGTTGATTCCATAACCAAGCTACACCCCCTGAATTAGCAAAAGAGCCTATACAATGACATTGACCTCTCCCCCAAATTTTAGGAGCCAAATCACACATTCTTTCCACTGCTAGCTTTGTTTCCTGAATAAAAATCATATTGGGTGAATGGACTTTCACCAGCTCACAAACAAATTTTTATCTAGGGCCTCTATTCAATCCCCTCACATTCCAAGACAAAATAATCATTTTTGAGAGTTGGAAAAGTGAGAGTCAATGGTTTTAACTAATCCAAACTCCACCAATGTCTCTCCCATCAACTTAATTTTCTCTAGGTCTTTCTTTCTCCCCACCTTGAGAGACTTCTCTAGAGCCCCTTTATTAAGATTCTTTTGCTAAAGTCCTAAGGTAGGAGGAGCCTTAATTCCTTTCTCAAAATCTTGATCTATCCTCTCTAATGTGGGTGAATTCCCGACCAAGACTAAATCCTTAATCCTTTCCAAAGTTTCATTAACCACTAGAGCAGTTAGAGTCTCAAGGGCTACATCTGTATCCATCTGAGCTAAAACCATAGCCCCCTCCTAAATAGTCTAGCCTAGACTAGGTTTAGATGTTGTTTGATCCACCTTCAAGACCCCATTTCAAAGTGCAACATATTAGGGTTTACCTCCTGCTGACCTAGATCATTCAGCACATCAAAGTGATTAAACACATCTGCATCCTGTCTATCCTTCAAAGTTATTTTTTATCCTAAATTTTTGTTACAATACTTGATTGGAATGAAACCCTTCTTATCTACATCTTATCCAAAAATAGGTGTATTTCCCTTATCCACCTTAAGGGGTTGTTAAGAAGGTTGGTTGGGAAGATGCTCTGAATAGCAAGTTCTAGGTCAGTTTTTCTGCAAGTGGCCATACTGATGGCAAATCCTATACCAAAATGGCAAGGCTTCATAGTCAATTTGTTGAACCCATGAAGATGGCCTTAGATGGATTTCCAAAGAGTCTAGAAGAGGGTTGTTCAAATCAAGTTCAATTCATATGTAAGCATAGGATATTACCTTTTTATCCAACATCTGTTGAGATGGACCCACTGGCTTACCCGACAATAGGGTAACCATATGTGGGACATCATTCCTCCAAAACTCTAGAGGAAACCAAGGAATCCACACCCATATTGGGACTCAGTTCAGAAGCTCCTCCGCTGGATTGAAACCAACATGCCATGTCTTGATGAATAGACCAAATTGGTTATAAAAGTATGGCTCCCTTTTAAAAACCTTGTTATGATCAATGAAATAGTTAAACACTACCATAAAATAATTACTGGTCATCAACATCAGATCTATCTTGCCTTCAAGATGCCACATTTGTCTTACCCAAGATTCATGAAGAGGAAGAGAAATCCGAGTTCCCATAAAATTTTATATTGATGCATGATTCATTAGATAACTAACATCTTCCTCTACTGAGTCAGATTGGATTACTATAACTGATATATCCTAACTCCTTTCCAAGCACCCATTTTTTTTAGGAATTCAAAATCCCCCATTCAATGAAACCCCTCCACGCTCGAAGCTTTATTCAAACCATCTTCAACATCTGCATGCATTAACAGTGGGGGGTCCTTCCCCTACAAAATCAACCTATAGTTCATCGCTCCTCCAAATCCAATCTTTCTACAGCCATTTAGACTTAGATTTAGGGCTATTATTTTGAATGATTTATTTGCATGTATGCTTTTATGATAATGTCTTAATGGAATGCTTGTTGACCACTCAAGTTTATTAATATTTTCCAAGCTAAGTGTTAGATGAGTATGACATTAGGCTTGATTTATATTTATAGATGACTCTTTTATATTTTATACTATGACTAGCCTATGAAAGTATCTAGGCCAACTTAATGGAGATGTCTTAATTTGAAAACTACTCGTTGAGTGTTTATAGACATTATTGGTAGAGATAGACACCTATAACAAAATTACAACTATTTGACTATTGTTGTTGTTGTCTTGGGAATAAAAATCAATTATATGAGATATGGATACAATATATTTAAGATTACAGAGGTTTCTTACACATACAGGGGTGATCTTGAAAATGTACACTAGTAAACTAGGCTGGCTAACAAAATAGGTAGGTAGATGGATAGGTAAAAATGTGCACAAGAGTCAAATGTGTACTCAAAATTCCAAGTATATCAAAGTGTGTTAAAGTTGATGTTGACAAGCGTGTAATACCAAATGTAGATGTCAACAATTTTTCCCTTTTTATCCTAGTGTTGAAAATGCTAGATTAAATGGATAAAATAATAAATTTGGTACATATGATTAATTGCATTTGATGTTGACAGGTATGCCCCAATGTCCTAATTTGTTAGGACCCTGCCTGCAAATAGATTAATATAACAATAAAAATGTAACAAATATGCATTGAACTAAAATAAGATAAAAATAATTTAGGGAAATAAAAAAGCATGGTACAAATTATTGATCTTATTCGAGGGGGAAACCTCCTTTAAACACAACTCAATATAAAATATTCAATAGATGATTCTTCCTCTCACAAAAGATATTTATTTAAACTAATCTACCTAAGATAATTACTGCTTCTAATACACATGGGATGATTACATATAGGAAATGGGACAAATTAAAAAATATATGCATCCATGATTTTATTAATAACACTTAATATTAGCTAAAAGAGTTGGGACGAAGGGGTGATAACATGCCATCCTCCTAAAAAAAGATTGTCATCGGATCTTGAGATAAGGAAAGTATTATTGTAACTAGAATAGGGTTTCCCACATTGCATCTCTTAGTTGCATGTCATGTCAATTTACTATAATATTTATGATAGCATAGTTTTAGAGCTGGTGGGAGTTTGTGTTTAAGATAAATTCATGTTCCAAGATTTGTCGATCACAGGGAGTGAAATTATGGCTCGAACATGTTGACCAATGAACTTATTCAAACACAAGTAATGGAAAGCAAGATGGATCTTGAATTAAGAGGGAAGCTCTAATTTTTATATTATGGGATCAATCCTCTGGAGTACTTTATAGGAAACATAAATATCAAGTGCTAGTTTCTAACGACCCTTAAGTTTCAAGGATGATTACTTGTAAGGTTGTAACTGAGTAAAAACCATGTCACCTATGTTAAAATCTTATTCAAAGTGGTGTTGATCAGCCTGGTAATTCATACAGCTATGTGCCATATGGAGGTTATGCTTGAATGTGTAAAGGATATTTGCACAATAGTTGAGTGTGGCATAAATAATTTACACCATAGAACTTATTGGAAGCTATGTAAATAAGTCTCTAAGCATTTATTGAAAATTTTAGTTTGACCATCTATTTGTGGATCGTAGACAAAAATCATTTTAAATTAAGTGCTCTAGTGGTGGAAAAGTTCCTTCCAAAATTGACTAGTAAAATTGGAATCATGGTAAAAAGCAATTGAAGTAGGTATCCCATAGAGGTAAAATATCTAATTAAGAAAGATTTCGGCAATACATGAGGCGGTAAAAAGATGGTTAAGATCATAAAATTAGAAATACTTTGAGACGCGATCCACCACCACTAGAATCATTGATGTCCCTTTTAACTCTATTAATCCTTCAATGAAGTCCAAGGAAATACAAGACGATACCCAAATTATAATAGGCAAGGGTTGGACCATGCCTAGGGTTGAGATTCTTTCCCCTTTGATGCATTGGTAAGTCTCACTTTTAGTTGCAAACTATTTGATGTCATGTTTAATTCCCTCCCAAAAACATTATAGTGAACCCTTTCATATGTTTTTTAAAAACTTGAGTGGCCAACTAATGGGGAGGCATGCAGTTCTAACATAATTATCTCTTGTAGTTTTAACTTGGGTACCAGTACTAGATGACATATGTGACATAAATAGTGACTATCCCAAGAGTAATTCAACTAGAAGAAGGATTAACAATTACTTGTTTGATGGGTTGCTAAATTTGGCCATCCTAAGACCATTATCGGTGTACCTTATGCACCCAATTCATAACGGGGAAGGAAAATGTAATAAAATCATTCATTATTCATAGTTGCAAGACAATGCATATGCAACAACATTGTCCTTATCTTTCGTGTATGTAGTCTCGTATTCATACCCCATCAATATGGATACCCACTTTTATTGCTCAAGTAAAGATGATTCTTTTGTTCAAAGATTGCTTGGGACTATGATGACAAGTTTTGATGCAAAAGTGTCTCTCGACTAGGTATGGGTACCACTTGTTGACTACATGAAGGATGGCTTGCATTTTTTTCTCATATGTGGAGTGCCTTATTGGTGAATTCAAGGGATTGACCTTCCTCTATTAGGATATTTCTAATGTCACTTCTTGAGGCATCACTTTTGATGATAAAGGGTTTGGAGAAGTCAAGTATATACATAACTAGTGTAGTACACATTGCTTGCTCTAAAAGTTTGAATGCATTTTTCTCCACCTCTGACCACTAAAAGGCATACTTTTTTAACATTGTTGTCAATGTAGTCACAATTTTATCATAATCTTGGATGAAATTTATATAGTATCCATTGAGGCCTAAAAATATACGAAGTCTCTTGAGTGTTTTAAGGTTAAGCCAAATTTTCAATGCCTCATTTTTGTACAGATCCACTTGAGCTCCTTCCTTAGGGATAATGTATCCTCGATACTTAACTTTTTTTTGGAAAAAAACCCACACACTTTAAATATTTTGCATGTAATTGGTTATCAGAAAGGATTTGGAAGGTTTGTTCCAAATGCATCAGATGTTCCTCCCATGTAATGTGATAAACAAGGATGTCATCAAAAAATACAAGGATGAATTTATAGATAATTGGCTAGAAGATCTTGTTTATTAAGCCTTGAAATGTTGATGAATCATTAGTGACGATGAAGGGCATGATGATAAACTCATAATTACCATCATGAGTTTGGAAGGATATCTTAGGAATATCATATTCCTTGATGTAGACTTGATGATAGCTTGACCTCGAAGTTTTAAGAAGAAGCAAGTTCCATGAAATTCATCCAATAACTTGTCAATCATTGGAATGGGAAACTTGTCTTTGATTATAAGTTTATTATGTACTCAAAATTCAATATAGAGATGCCAAACCCCATATTTTTCTTATATAAATGGCTGATTATAAGGAAAATGTTTGAAGGTACACCTCAGAGAAAAAATTGAATTGCATGAACATCTATCCATTATGGAGGTAATCCTTTAGGTTCCTCGAAGATAATTGTATGATTGAATAATATTTCTTATAAATCTAGTAGGTGGTTGGGATCAGAGGATTCATTGAGCTAAAAGACATAAGTATGGGTAACAATATCATGAAATACATTTTTAATAAACTTCTCCATCTAATGTTGAGTGTTTCAAGGTTAAGCCAAATTTTTAATGCCTCATTTTTTTATGGATCCACTTGAACACATTCATTGGGATGATGTATCCTCAATACGAAAAAAACATACACACTTTGAATATTTTGCATGTAACTAGTTATCAGAAAGGATTTGGAAGGTTTATTCTAAATGCATTAGATGTTCCTCCCATGTAATGTGATAAACAAGGGTGTCATAAAAAAATACAAGGATGAATTTATGGATAATTGGCTAGAAGATATTATTTATTAAGCCTTGAAATGTTGATGAATCATTGGTGATGGTGAAGGCATGATGATAAACTCATAATTACCATCATGAGTTTATAAGGATATCTTAGGAATATCATATTCCTTGATGTAGACTTGATGATAGCTTGACCTCAAAGTTTTAATAAGAAGCAAGTTCCATGAAATTCATCCAATAACTTGTCAATCATTGGAATGGGAAACTTGTCCTTGATTGTAAGTTTATTATGTACTCAAAATAAAATATAGAGATGCCAAACCCCATCTTTTTCTTGTACAAATGGGTGATGATAAGGCCAATGTTTGAAGGTACACCTCAGAGAAAAAATTGAATTGCATGAACATCTATCCATTATGGAGGTAATCCTTTAGGTTCCTCGAAGACAATCATATGCTTAAATAATAATTCTTATAAGTCTAGCAGGTGGTTGGGACCAGAGGATTCATTGAGCTACATGACATAAGTATGGGTAACAATATCATGAAATCCATTTTTCATAAACTTCTCCATATGATGAGAAATAATGACACTTGTTGAGTTCAGAGTGATTCCTTTTAAGGTTGTTATTAACCCTTATTGGTGAATTATATAAACAGTTCCAAAAATTCTCGTGTGATTGGGCCTAGTGTTTGAAGCCACTACGCTCCAAAAACTATGTCACAACCTCCAAGAGGTATAACTAACATGTATAAAAATCAACTTATTTGACTAGCTGAGGGCCAATGAAGTCATGTGCGCTTCCAAAATCAATGAAGATTATGAGAAGATGTTTTTAAATTTTTCATTGATATTCATTGTTTGGGGAGTGGTGACTCAAGCTCATATATGCACCATAATATTGGAATGAGGTCCTCCTTGATACCCTATTCTTCTTCATTTTCTTCCTTTTGGTGCATCTTCATATTCATCAAACTCTAGAGGTGACACTACATCAGGGATGTATAGGTTTTTCTCCATACATTGGTGGCCAAGTGTGAATTTATCATCGTAGTTGTAATATAATATTTTTTCCCATCAGTCCCCATCTTAGCCTCTATTAGGAATTTGATGGGTGTAACTCTCAAGTTTTTAAATGTTACCAATCATGGTGGCATGGAATTCATAAAAAAGTGGAATTTAAAATATTTGTATTACTCTGTGAACCTTTATTTAGCCAACTTAGTTCGCATAATGGTTGCCATCATATCCTAGAGTTTGAACATTTTCACCTCGACTCTATTATCCTCTTTTATGCCTTTGATGAAACAAATTTTGAAGAATTCATTTGTCAACCCTTTTTTTCTATTAGCGAGTTTTTCAAATTCCATATAATATCCTTGAATATAACTAATATTTCACAATTTGGTTGGGGCTCCCATGAAATCTTCATATACACTTGGGCCAAATTAAACCAATAGAAGTTCAAAAAATTGGAGCATTGTAGAATACCAATAGCTTTTTCATACTAGTGAAACCATTGGACAATTTATTTCTCTAGCTTGAAAGAGGCTCTAGGTACTCTATCCTAGAATGGGGTGTCGTTCAAAAGGAAAATATTGCTCTATTATTCCCAAAATCTGTCACTTGTTTTTGGGGATAACATATCAACTATTTTGGTCATGCAGGCCAAAATTCTCTCTTCCCTTCTCAAAAAATATTCTGAGCATCCAAGTTCTTCAATTATTCAAGCTCTTTCAGCTAAGGGACTCGCAAGTTCAACAGGTTCAACAACTTCAATAGGCGAGCTCTCACAAAGAAATAAGTTCCCAACACTTAGGCATTTCAAGGCTGGTTCAATGTCGAAGTTCAATCAAAAGACTTATTGGCAGGCTTCAAACAAAAGATTGAACCATTGAAACCTGCATTCAAAGGTTCAAAGGTTCAACGGGTTCAAAGGTTCAATGACATTGGCAAACTTAAAGAGTTAAGCACTTCAACAAGTTCAAATTTCAACGGCTTCAAAGAGTGAAGGTTGAACCGTTGAACCTTGAACCAAAATGGTTCAACGAGTTTAAAGGTTGAACAAGTTCAATAAGATCAAAAGACTTAAATGAAAGAAGACTTCGAAGAAGAAATATTGAACTGTTGAACCTTGAACCAAAAGAGTTCAAAGTTCAAAGGTTCAACGAGTTTAATAAAGTTTGAGAAACTTCGAAAGACCAAAGGATTCTGAGAAAGAGAATGAACCATTGAACTTTGAACCAAAATGGTTCAAAGTTCAAAGGTTCAAGGAAGCTTTGAGCAAAGGAAGGAAGTGGAAGATTCCAAAGACAAGTTCGAAGAGATGGTTCAACCGAAGAGGCAAGGAAGTAATTGAACCAAGGAGCCGATAGGACCGCTCGAACCATTGAACCATTGAACCGATGCACCTCAAAGCTTCAAGGTTCAACATGATTCAAGTGACCAAGTGACCAATGATGTCCCCGTAGACATCAATTGTAGGGTAATGAAATATCCATTGATTTTCAAATATGGCACAAAACCTTAAAATAAACTCAGTGACCAGCTAAAGAAGAATCTAAAAGAGTCAGCAGAAAGGGAGAAGATAGCCCGAGAGCTCAGATCATAAGAAAAGGGTAAAATACAATAAGGAAAGAGGGAATGATGCAAAAAGACCAAAAATATCTATGTAGGAGTTATTTCTAGTTGGTGAAATAGTCCACCAGGTGGACATCAGAGAGTGTGAGCACTCAAGGACGTAGCCTATTTTTCTCCATCAAATAAAGGAGAAGTGGACAGCTGTGCAAATATCAGGAAGAGGACTAGGCAGCCTATACTTTGGAGGAGACATTTGAGATGAATTGACACGCCACAGTTAAGGCCGATGCCGCCCTGTTCCAGCATGGCCCCTTGATAGAACTGAAAATGCATTCAAGGCATTGAATTCAGCATGGGCCATTCCATGAAACAAAGTGCCCAAGTCTTTCTTGAAGCGCTATATATTGTAATCTCTTATTTTATGCAGAGGATATCTTTTTTGTTATCAGAAGAAAAACTCTGCCCAAATTGAAAGGTATTACTAAGACTTTCAGCTCAAATTATTAATCATTTTTCATTATCTAAATGAGAAAGCAAGTGACCTTTCAGACTTTGTGATAGAATAGCTTGTGTTGTTGAGGAAATTGTTCTTATGTCTATTTCTTGAATGCATTCTTGTCTATTTAATTAAATAAGTAGAACTAGTGGAAGTAATCAGGAAGGTGTCCTGAAGCCGACTGTGGAGAGACTTTGTGCTACCACAATTTTCTTTAGTGTGTTTATTTTCTATTTTTGTGTAAAGAATCTTAGGATGACTTTGTGCCCCCATTGTCCTTTGTATATCTCACTATTTGGCAGTTGAGGTGGAGACTTTGTGTTACACCTCATTATACTGGTTATTGTGCCCTATCTCATTTACTTATCAGTTACTTTCTAGAAAGGATTCCCGCTATTTGCTACAGATCACTTCTGAAAGAAGAGAAGTGCCTCCAGTGATTTCACCAAGATTTCTCCCTTGATTTGTGAACATCATCTCTAAAAAAAGAGAGATGGATGGTGTTGTCCTAACCTTGAGTGTTATTTTTAGCTTATATATATAGTATATAGTACCTCATATTTATAGGGAACCTCCCCTTGATGAGAGGAGAGATTTGTTCCCTTTTGATGTGGTAAACCTGCACATTTGGCTGATCAATCTCCTTATGTTGTGGTTGAAATGACCTATTTTATCCATCAGTTAGTTGGTGACAAAATATTCACCCAACAGTTTTTGGTGACTCCGTTGGGGAAGAATGTGCAGTTTGAAGCCTCAAGCTTCAAATTGAAGCAGTCCCTATCCTTATTCATTTTAGTTTTACACTCTAGCAGATCCACAGTATACAAGAAGCTAGAGATCTAAAGGTATTGTTGACCTTGTATTCGAGTTGGTACAACAAAGTGACTTTGACCTGTTTCCTTCTCCATCTCACCTTCAACAAACTAGGAGTTTTCCTCCTACAAAATTCAGGTCTTTATTATTAGGCAAAGCGTCCATTTCTACTGTTAGCTGAGCTTTGTCAATACATACCCCTCAGACATTTGTTATCCCTCCTTTGAGTAGTCAAATCATGGCAGTTCAAGGCCCTTGGGGTAACTATTTTGGCCCACTTAATTTAACTCCATCTCTACATGAACTACCTCGCAATTCTAGGAAGAATTTCCCTAAGTTCTATGGTGATGGGAGAGTTCATCCCGATGAACATATTACAGCCTTTAGCATAGCCTGTGGCATGATAGGTGTAGAGTATGAGGATGTAGCAGTCAAGTTATTTTTAGAAACATTACAAGGCATTGTTGCAGACTGGTTCTATTATCTACAGGCCCAGAATGTGACTGACTGGAACACTCTCAAAGCCAAGTTTGAAGTCAGGTTCAAGCCTATAGAAGATGTGCATGCCCTGTAGGCCCAACTTACACAAATGAAGAAAGAGCCTCATGAACCTATGAGGGACTTCATAGCCAAGTTTGACAAGCTGAGGAACAAGATTCCTAAAATTGCTCAGCGAATAGTTGAGAATCTCAAATGTTTCTTCATCAACTCTCAGCTTTTTGAAGTGAGTTTCTTGCTAAGACAGGCAGGCCACATAGACCTTGCTGCTACTCAAGATTTGGCCACTAAGGTTGAAGATGACCTTATCTTGGTAGGAAAGATAAGAAGAGATCCTAACAGAGGCAAATCTTCTTCATCCTCTGAATATCCATCTACAGGCACCACTGATCCAATGGTGCAAAAGCTGCCAAATGAGTTGCTAGCTCTTAGAAAGCAAATGGTGCAAGGGATGTCTACTCCTCCTTCGTACAGAGATATACCAAGGAGGACATTCCCTAATCAGTCATACCAAGGCAATGCTGCTAGGAATCAAGGGCAGCCAAATCATTTTCCTCCCCTACAGGGGAAACTTTCCATTAAAGCACCTCCAACCAATTCAATAGTCAGATAATTTGAAACAAAATCTAATTTCTTCTTCCAGCCTGACTTGAACCCAAAGGATGAAGCTAATCTCTTTACTAAAAACCAAGAAGAATCAGCTGTAGACTCCAACATTAGTTTCTTGAACTATCAGGATAAACCCAGAAGTAAAGGTGAAGCATTTGATGGGTCATACACTGTATTCACCCGATCCCAAAACCAGTCAGCCTAGCAAGCTGATAAGAAAAAAATAGAGGAGCATTCTCAATCAGTAATTTTAATTGCTAAGAAGGGAACCACTCTGCCTTTTCAATCAAAGGGCCTGATGATCACTAAAAAGGTAAGTACATTAAGCATTCCTTCATCTTCAACTTTAAAATCACAGATCAGTACCACCCCTTCTAAAAATTAGAAGGATGAACTACCTTCCCCTGTTCTTAATTTGTTTCAGATATTTGATATAATTGACCATGTCAAGAAAACCAAAATTCAAATGCGTAAATTTGAATTCCTACAATCCAACCCTAAGCAATTGAATAAGTTGGTTCAATGTGTAAAGAATAAAATCATCCCTATAGGACCAGCTATTCCAAAAGTGACTCCCACATCCACCTGGAATAACCTTGTCATTACTCCTCCAGTTGCCCTTGGGAAGACAGAACCATTTTATTTTTTCCTGCTGATAAATGGGCACTAGCTGAACAACTGCAAAATAGACTCAGGTGCATCTGACAACGTCATACCCGCCAAAGTGGTAGAATCTCTTGGTCTCACACTGACTTAGACATTTAGGAGATGTTTCTCCATGGAGAACAAATAAGTGCCACTGTTGAGACAAATCAAGAATTCTCAATTTGCATTTGTGGCATTTCTAGATAAGAGAATTAAGATAACAGTCCTAGTGGCTGATGTCCCAGCCTCCTATGACATTCTGCTTAGACAAAATTTATACAAGGATGTTAGTGGTGAGTTGAGCATGGACCTATCTAAAGCGAGGATCCTAATCAAAGGCATCATGCAGAGATTGCTCCCTGAGGAAGCAAAATATGTTGTTAGCCAAACATCAATGCCTGAAGCTCAAATTTTGTTTGAGTCTTCAAGTGTGGGTAATTACTTTCTGACTACAGAGGATGTTCATGTCCTAGTTGATGAAACTTTTGAAAATGACAACCTAAAAATTGGTTCAGACGAAACAGCCGAAGGATTGGTATAACGTAGTACAAGCGCAAAAGAATCCTCCCCTCCAATTAAAAGAAAATTTGAGGAAAGCATAGTTCTTGATAATGTATGGATACTAGAATTTGATAGCAGTTGTTCTTCTACCAGCTTTAGAGCTGAAATTGTTCTAATATCTCCCCAAGGAGATATTTTTATTTCTTCATATAAATTTTAGTTTAAAAACACCAACAATACTACTGAATATGAATCGTTACTACTCAGATTGAAGGCTACTCGAGACAGGGGTGTCAAACTCCTTCACGCTAAAGGAGATGTTGAGTTAGTGGTTTGCAAGGTCAAGAACCTGTACCAAACCAAAAATGAGATATTGCACCATTATCGCAATCTAATTTGGGATCAAATTGAAAGCTTTGATGTTTTTAGTATCTTTGTAGTGCCTAGAGAATTCAATGACCGAGCTGATGCATTAGCTGTTTTGGCCACTCTATTGGTTCCTCACTAAGATTTTAAGGGAGACAAGTACACCATCAAACTGGTCTTTCGACCAAGTGTGCCTGACAATGCCAATCATTGGTAAGTGTTCAATGGTGACAACCAAATCATCACTTTTTTGGAATAAAAAATAGCTTTGAATAGCTTCACTTCGAAGGCAGTGAGCCTCAAAAACTCGAATCAACTCCTAAAATAAGTTTAGACGCAGGTTGAGAATTCCTGCAGCTAAAAGAGAATAAAATTCCTAAAGGATTGGTTTCACTTAAAAAACTGTTTGACAAGCATGACAGGTTCATCAAATAGCAAAAAATAGATTCAAGTTCCTCCCAGGAGTTTGATAAAATAAATTTGGGTACTAAGGAAAATCCCAAGATGGTTCACATTGGGAAGTGTTGCACTCCCGAGGATAAGCTTAAATTTATTGCCCTACTTTTCCATTACATGGATGTTTTTGTGTACTCTTATGATGACCTGAAGTCACTCAGGCCTGAAGAAATTCACCATGAAATTCCTCTCAAGAGTGATTCAATGCCTTACAAGTAGAAATCTCGGTAGTATAATCCAAAGATATCAGGTATTATTCTATATGAAATACAAAAAATGCTAAACGCTAGAATAATTTTCCCAATCCATCATTCCACATGGATTGCAAACATAGTTTATGTGAGAAAAAAGAATGGCAAAATTTGCCTCTGTGTGGATTTCAGAAACTTGAATCAATCTTCTCTAAAAGATAACTACCCTCTGCCTATCATGGACCAAGTTCTTCAGATGGTGACCAATTTAGAGATGTTATTAATGTTAGATGGCTTCTAAGGGTACAATCAAGTAGAAGTTGGTGAAGCAGACCAGCATAAGACTGCCTTCACCACACCTTGGGGCACCTTCACGTACTGAAGAATGCCATTTGGCCTGATAAATGTTGGCACCACTTTTCAGAGAGCAATGGACCTTGCTTTCAAAGATGAAATGGGTAAGTTCATTGTAGTGTACCTTGATGATTTAATAGTCTTTTCCAATCATCAGCTTGATCATGTGCACCATTTGCAACAAGTGTTGAATCGGTGTCGCCATAATGGCATTTCTCTAAATCCCAAGAAGTTTATTTTTGGGGTAACAGAAGGAAAACTTTTCAGACACATTATATCCTGAGAGGGCATAAAGATTGACTCAGAAAGAGTCAAATGCATCGAGGAGCTTACTCTGCCCACAAGTAAGACCACAGTTCACTCTTTCTTTAGAAAGGTGAACTTTCTACGAAGGTTCATTCCTAAGTTCGATGAGAAGACTCGCCACATTGTGGACATGATGAATGGAAAGGCCACTTTCAGCTGAACTGAAGAAGACAAATTGGAATTTCAAGACATCAAGACAGCTATCGCCCATGCCCCAATTTTGGTTTGTCCAGATTATACCAAAGATTTCACAATGTACAATTATGCTTCTGAGCACACACTTTCAAAAATTCTAGTTCGATAAAACAAAGAAGGTGTGGAATCTCCCATATCTTTCATGAGCTATCCTCTCAAAGCTCATGAACTAAAATATTCAAATCTAGAGAAGCATGCTTATGCAGTGGTAAAGGTAGTAAAACACTTCCATTTTTACTTCATGAATTCACACACTATTGCCCTTGTTCCTGATGCCATAGTCAAATCCATATTAACTCAACAAGAGTTTGGCACCAAAAGGGGTAATTGGATTGCTAAAATCTAGGAGTTTGATCTGGTTATCAAACCAACAAAGTTTGTGTGGGGAAAGGTTCTCTACCAATTAATTGTTGACAACATACCAAAAGAAACAGGGCATGAAGAAGCAGAGGTTAAAGACACGCCAACAATCCTCTTTGCAACCACCATGAATGAGTGGTATTCAAATATTGCTCATTTCACTACCTATGGTGAGTGTCTTGCTCACCTGTCTCGTAATAAAAAGAGGACTATCAAGTTGAAAGCTACCAATTTTGTCTTGTGGGACAACAGTCTGTATAAAAGGAACCTCGATGGGGTGTTCCTTCGCTGCGTGGACAAAGAGCAACAGAACCAACTTTTGGAGTCCTTCCATAATCTAGCTTGTGGAGGACATTTTTCTATGCCTGTAACTACCCATAAGATTATGTGAGCTATGTATTACTAGCCTACTCTATTTCAAGATACATACATATGAAGATGTGAACTGTGCCAATAGTTCATTGGAAGACCTAAGTTAGCTGCCTTGCCTCTTAAGCTAGTGGTAATAGAAGAGTCATTTCACCAATGAGGAATCAATTTCAATGGTGTTGTGAACCCGTCCTCAAGTGTTGGACATGATTATGTCCTCACAGCCATAGATTACTTCACCAAACGGGTGGAGGCCATTCCAGCCAAGCATGCTACTTTAGAAGTAGTATGCAATTTCCTCAATGAAAACATCATTTCCAGGTTTGGGGTCCCAACCAAGATTGTGACAGACAATGCAGCCTATTTCTCTTCCCATGAGATTACTCAATTCTATTTTTATTATGGGATTACCCTCTCCCACTTTTCTGATTATATTCCACAAGGGAATAGCCAAGCAGAATCAAGCAACAAGAACCTGGTGACCATCAACAAGAAGCCCAATGAACATGGCATAAAGCATTGGTTGATGCTTTATGGGCAGATAGAATCACACCCAAAAGGGTGATAGGGATGTCACCATTCTAACTTTTGTATGGTCTCAATGCAGAGATACCAATCACCCTGGAATTGCCAGCACTAAAATTGGCAAAGGCAGTTGAAGACTAGACATATGAAAGCTCCATCGACAAGAGGATCATGTGCTTAACTGAGCTAGATGAGCAACAAACTATGGTTGTGGACCAAATTACTATGCATCAAAGTTTGGTGAAGAACCTCTTCGACCAGAAAGTAAAAACCCATGATTTTCAGATTGGTGATCGAGTTCTGTTATGGGACAAGAGAAGAGAACCAAAGGGAATGCATGGGAAATTTGATTCCCTATGGAGAGGCCCATTTGCTATTCATCACCTCAATGGTGAAAATAGTTTCTTGATGAAGTATCAAGATGGCACACCCTTTTCACTACCTCACAGTGGGCAGCACCTGAAGCACTTCAATCCTTGAAGTATCTGGTGACATCAGTTGTACATATGTATATTTGTATAGTCTTTATTTCTATTTGATGCTTTTCATTTTCATTTTTTTTGGCACCTTTTTTTTTGGAGCATGAATCCATAGCCTAATGGCATACTTAAAAGCACTAGAGATTCTAGATTCTACTCCCTTCAATTATTTTTACAATCGATGAAAGTTCCCTAATTGGAGCTAGCTGTTGTTCCCAAAATCTATCACTTATTTTTGGGGACAACATATCAACTATTTTGGTCCTACAGGCCAAAATTCTTTATTCCCTTCTCAAAAAATGTTCTCAGCATCCAAGTTCTTTAATTATTCAAGCTTTTTCAGCTAAGGGACTCGCAAGTTCAACAGGTTCAACAACTTCAACAGGCGAGCTCTCACAAAGAAACAAGTTCCCAACACTTAGGCATTTCAATGCTGGTTCAATGTTGAAGTTCAATCAAAAGACTTATCGTTAGGCTTTAAATAAAAGATTAAACCATTGAACCATTGAACCATGCATTCAAAGGTTCAACGACAATGGCAGACTTAAAGAGTTAAGCGCTTCAGCGAGTTCAAAGTTCAACGGCTTCGAAGGACTTAAAGAAAAGAAGGCTTTGAAGAGTGAAGGTTGAACTGTTGAACCTTGAACCAAAATGGCTCAATGAGTTCAAAGGTTCAACGAGTTCAATAAGATCAAAAGACTTAAACAAAATAAGACTTTAAAGAAGAAAGATTGAACCTTGAACCTTGAACCAAAAGAGTTCAAAGTTTAAAGGTTCAACGAGTTCAATAAAGCTCGAGAAACTTCGAAGGACCAAAATATTCTGATAAAGAGAATGAACCATTGAAATTTGAACTAAAATGGTTCAAAGTTCAAAGGTTCAAAGGTTCAAGGAAGCTTCGAGTGAAGGAAGGAAGCAGAAGATTCCAAAGACAAGTTCGAAGAGATGGTTCAACCGAAGAGGCAAAGAAGCGATTGAACCAAGGAGCTGATAGGACCACCCAAACCATTGAACCATTGAACCAATGCACCTCAAAGGTTTAAGGCTCAACGTAATTCAAGTGACCAATGACATCTCTGCAGACGTCAATTTTAGGGTAATGAAATATCTGTTGATTTTCAAATATGGTGCGGAACCTTAAAACAAACTCAGCAACTAGTTGAAGAAGAATCTGAAAGAGCCAGCAGAAAGGGAGGAGATAGCCTGAGAGCTCATATCATAAGAAAAGGGAAAAATACAATAAGGAAAGAGGGAATAATGCATAAAGACCAAAAATATCTACATAGGAGTTATTTCTAGTTGGTGAAACAGTCCACCAGGTGGACATCAGAGAGTGTGAGCACTCAAGGACGCGGCCTATTTTTATCCATCGAGTAAAGGCAAAGTAGATAGCTGTGCAAATATCAGGAAGAGGACCAAACGGTTTGTACTTTGGAGGAGACATTTGAGACAAATTGACACGCCACAGTTAAGGCTGATGCCCTGTTCTAACATGGCCACTTGATAGAACTGAAGATGCATTCAAAGAATTAAATGCAGTATGGGCCATTCCATGAAACAAAGTGCCCAAGTCTTTCTTGAAGTGCTATATATTGTAATCTCTTATTTTATGCAGAAGAGATCTTTTTTGTTCAGAATCAAAACTCTGCCCAAATTGAAAGCCATTACTGAGACTTTGAGCTCAGATTGTTAATCATTTTTCGTTATCTGAATGAGAAAGCAAGTGACCTTTCAGAATTTGTGCTAGAATAGCTTGTGTTGTTGAGGAAATTGTTCTTATGTTTGTTTCCTGAATGCATTCCTTTCCATTTAATTAAATAAGTAAAACTAGTGGAAGTAATCAGGAAGGTGTCCTGAAGCCGACTGTGGGGAGACTTTGTGCTGCCACAATTGTCTTTAGTGTGTTTATTTTCTATTTCTATGTAAAATATATTGGGATGACTTTGTGTGCCCCCATTATCCTTTGTATATCTCACTCTTTGGCAGTTGAGGTGGAGACTTTGTGCTACACCTCATTCTGCTGGTTATTGCACTCTGTCTCATTTACTTATCAGTTATTTTTTAGAAATGATTCCTGCTGTTTACTGCAGATCACTTCTAAAAGAAGAGAAGTGCCTCTAGTGATTTTACCAGGATTTATCCCTTTATTTTTGAACATCATCTCTGAAAAAAGAGAGATGGATGGTGTTTTCCTACCCCTGAGTGTTATTTTCAGCTTATATACATAGTATATAGTACCTCATATTTATAGGGAACCTCCCCTTAATGAGAGGTGAGATTTGTCCCCTTTTGATGTGGTAAACCTGCACATTTGGCTAATCAATTTCCTTATGATGTGGTTGAAACAACCTCTTTTTCCCATCAGTTAGCTGGTGACAAAATATTCACCTAACATGCTCTACCCAATAGATCCAACATGTGGGATCTTTACAATCAAATTTAGGAAATTCCAATTTGAGACCATGTGGAATTATCCTAAAATTGGAGATGTGATCAAAATTATTGCTTAGATAAGTCCAAAAATTGTGACCATTTAGATTATCAAGAGTATTCATCGTGCTTATTTGTTGGGCATTAATGTTGGATAGTTGGGATTGTAGCTAGTCATGTATGTCATGTATTTATACTAAAAGGTTAATAAGTCATGTCTTTGTGTCCCTTGATTAGGGTAGTACCACCATATGGAAGGAGTTCTAAGGTTTTCCAGAAAGTGTTTATGGAGTTATACACTAAAATGATCAAGTCAATGAGACGACTGTAGGTGCCCCAACTTTGAAAAAAATACTTTCCATATTTTTTTGGGTAATAATTGATGGGATTATTGTACTATGTTTATATAATTATGTAGGAATATTATGACCCTTTCTAGATTCTATAATTTTTTTAGGATGTTGAAATATTTTGAAACATTATGAATGCTTCATTTTTTGTGTTTCTATAAAAATTTGTTCGATCTTAGTGCCTCAACATCAAAAGGCATCAAGATCGTGGATATAGATAGTGATGAGGAGTACACACCTAGGGATATGCCCCTGAACTTGATTGATGTTTCTTACTTGTATAATTTGTGTATCATTTGATCACATTTCATTATCATGTTTGAGATTACATATGTACTTACACAGGCCTTTATCCATGATTATATCTTACACAGGGTACTTGATATACTATACACCCAACATTTTTTCCTAACACATTTGATTCACGAGCTACTATGGCATGTTTATGTTAGTTACTTATGATTTCCTTTTATGCACTTCATTGAGTCTCTTGACTTGTTATTGTATTCCTTATTCGATCATTTGAATATGCTCCTTTGCTTGTGGCCCCCATGCTTATGTGTGCTTTTATTGACATTTGTAGATGTCACTGTTTATTAAATGAACATTTGAATATGTCATCCTTGCCTTTATGGGCATTTGACTAAGTTACATCCCTTCAATTGTGTGACATTTGAACATGCCTCTTATTTGAAAAATCCTTGAACCATTACCTTTTGACTTGCTTTTGAGTGCTATTGTGTGTGTGTTTGTTTAATTATTGAGATTGTATTGCTACTATCTAGACATTTCCATGATCTTTATCATGCATCTCAGGCGTACATGTGATCACATTGGTTCTATGGCCTTCAATGCTATATCTACCTAGACACGTTCCTTCTATATACTACATGGTTACATTCACAAATTATACAATTATCTTATCCTTTTGAGGTGGGGGGAGCATGTCATAGAGACATGTTCTCCATATTTTGCACAATTTTTAGATTCAATGGAGGCATATCATATGGGCATGTATTCCACAGATTTATAGTTTCTAGATTCAGTAGGGACATGTTTTGGAAGCATGCCCATTCAACATATGGTACTTATATCAGTTTTTAGATTCAATGGGGGGCATGTCATATGGGCATGGCTTCCACACATTCACCATTCATAGATTTAGTATGGCCATGTTTTAGAAGCATGTTCTCCACACCTATTCAGTATTTAGAATCTCCAGATTATAGTGGGGGCATGTTACAGAAACATGTTATCCATGTTGGTACTTACATTAGTTTTCAAATTTCTCCATGTATAGTGGAGGAATGCTTTTGAAGCATGTTCTCCACAATTACATAGTTTTCTAAATTGGTCAAAACACACAGTTATGTAATTCAGATTCATAGTTGTGGTAGAATTCTATACATTGGTACCTATTGTCACTCAAATTTTCACCCTTGGAGAGGTAGTTCAATCCTACACCAAATTGATTGGAACAATGGGATTCCTTGTAGACCTATGGATTGTATATAGCAGGGGTAAACATCTAGATTGAAGGGCTAACTCCCTTGATATATCTATTTAAGCTCATCACCTATGCTACTAAATTATTTGGATGAAAAGAGAGAGAAAACATGAAATAAACCTAACCTAATGAGGTGATGCACCAAATATAAACTGATCACTACCAACCAACTGCAATTGCACTTTAAACAAGAGCCTAACCTACACATGACACTAATCTAAATCTACGTCTCTACACTAGTATTTCTCATGGAGGTTCGTGAAGCAAGATTGATCTAGGAGGACTAAACCAGAGGTCATGACATGCCACTAGTGAAGAGACAACTCAATAAACTCATACACACTTCATTTGAACACTTTAAGAGACCTACAAAAATACTTTCAAAATTGAATATGAATGCTAACAAGGACAACATGTCAAGGAAGTGAATCTATCACTTAGCAAGATCAATTAGTCTAACATACACATTAAAATATTCCATGGAGAAGGTAAACCCAGATTGTTATTCATTGATCAAAGTCTTCAAATGATAAGGGCTTCACCATACTTAGGTGGAGGATCATTTACAAAGCCAAATTTGGTTGCTTATATAGAGAAGTGTGAAGAGAGAGAGAGAGGGTTTTAGTAGGAGAAGATTGACAAGTGTCCATGTGAGTTACACAATAAATGGGGTTATGGAATAGTCATGAACAAACTTCCAAAGCCATGTGTCTCAATCCTGAAGATGCTCCAACCTTCCATGTGGCATAGGAGTTAGAATGCTTACTTGACACCTTGATTAACTCTCCAAAACTACCCTTTACTTTGCATTATTGAGTGACAAGTGGCCTTATTTATAGTCATATTAGGTTCTTTTACATCTTTGTTATGTTCTTGACACCTCTCAACTAATCTCTTTAGGTTCTCTTTGACACATCACCTCCCTTTCTTGCTAGGTGTCTAGAGGATTCTTCATCTCTTTAGGCCAATCTTGCACACAAGTGTCAAAACTTGGATTCTTCTTCTTCGTCTCATCTTATATTCATGGATGTCATGTTCAACTCATATAATACCTTTAACAATCCATTTTGAGGTCTCAAACTATCTCTAAGAATTCATTATCTACCTAAAGCTCCAATTAGGCCTCATTTCTTATAGCCCTAAAATGATGCAAAACTCCTTGTGTAGAGAGTTGTATGGATGGCACTGAGAATGTGGAGGTATATTATAGGATTGGGTATGGCCTCACAACATTATTTTTAATTTCAAGGTCAAAAAGTAAGTGGAGATATCCTTTTTCTATTTTTCTCTCTGCTAACTTGGTCTCAATTAGGCCTCCCTACCTAGAGACTAAAAATTAAATCTGTTATTCCCAAAATCTGTCACTCCTTTTTGGGACAACACATGAATTAGTTTTGGTTCAATAGGCCAAAATTCTTTCTTCCCTTCTCAAAATTATCCTGGGCATTCAAATTCTCCATTTTTCAAGCTTTTTCAGTTGACAGACTCCACAGGCTCATTTCTACAGACTCCACAGGCTCATTTCTATGGACTCCACAGGCTCATTTATATGGACTCTGCAGATATGTTTCTACAGACTCCACAGGCTAGATTCTACAGACTCTTTTAAAGCTCGAGAGACTTAGAGAAAACTATGGACTTTGTAGGCTGATTTCTACAAACTAATTTCTATAGACTCTGCAGGCTTGGTTCTACAAACATATTTATACGGACTCCATAGGTTCATTTCTATGGACTCTGCAGGAAAAAAACAAGTTCCCAACACTTAGGCGTTTTCAAGCTTGGTTCAACGCTGAGGCTCAACCAAAAGGTCCATCATCAAGATTCAAACAAAGGAATGAACCGTTGAACTGATGAACCTTGAACCAGAATGGTTCAAAGGTTCAGAGGTTCAACGGGTTCAATGGTTCAATGACGTTGGCAAGCTTAAAGAGTTAAGCACTTCACCAAAGGTTCAAAGGTTCAACATGGTTGGTTCAACGAGTTTGGTTCAAAGTGGTTGACTCAACAAAGTTGGTTCAAGCGATCAATTGAATGAGCAAAACACAAGATTGAACCATTGAACCAAAGTTGGTTCAATCGGTCGGTTCAAAGGAGTGCCCCAAAGCCCAAAGGCCAAAATACACTTGCAGAGGGTAGTGAACCAAAGGTGAGTGCCCTTGCAGAGGGCAGGTGATGAGCAAAATGGACCATTGCAAAACGCCAAAAGGGTAATATTTTCTTTGGAAAAGTGAACAAGGCAGAAAAGTTGGAATTCCTTTGGGAAGATTTCCTGTGGCAAAAAACAAGGCGAATTCCTTCGGACAAAAAATTTGAAGGAATTCCTTCGGAATTTTGTTAGAAGGAATTCACCCAAAAGGATAAGGCCCGATGAAAATAGCTAAGGCAAGGAAAGGTTTCCTTCAGACATTTTATCCGAAGGAATTGAAGCTGAAGGACCCCAAAGACCGCCCGAAGACCACCCGAAGAACCCTGAAGGGCAGGTACCCTTGCGGCGGGCTCTCATTGACCAGAAAATGGGCCTTTCTTAAGACCCCAAAGGGATTCCTCCCCTTCAGGAAGGATCAAACAAGAAAGCCGAAGGAATTGCCAATGAGGGTGACAGGCTCGACGACGTCAAGATTATGCAACATGAACTAACCGTTAGGATCTAGATGTCCGATGACGTCCCCATAGTTGTCAACTTTATGGAAATGAAATAACCATTGATCTTTAAAGGTTTGAGCGTGGACCCGAATGCATTCAAAGGCCAAAAGGAAGAACCGCTGAGAGAAGAATGCATGGAGCCAGCAAAGCTGGGAACTCAGCCTCGAGAGCTTAAATTCCAAGAAAAGACAAAACTAGGAAGAGATAGAGCTGGAAAAAGACAAGTTAAAATGAACTTAGTGACCAGCTGAAGAGGGAGCCAAAAGAGCCAGCCAGAAGGGGAAAAGATATCCTGGGAGCTCAAATTGCAACAAGAAAGAGGGAAAGACTAGAAATATCTGCGTAGAAGTTATTCCAGTAGGTGGAACAGTCCACCAAGTAGATATTCAAGCTTCCAAACATTGAAGATGTAGACTATTTGTCTCCCTTGGAGTAAAGGTGAAGTGGATAGCTACGTAGATATCAGGTGTCAGACCAGATGATCCAAACCCAGGAGAAGACATTTGAGATAAATCAACACGCCATAGTTAAGGCAGCAGCCCTGTTCTAGCATTGCCCTCTTTGACAAAACTGAAAATGGATTCAAGGCATTGAATGCAGCATGGGTCATTCCATAGAACAAAGTGCCAAGCCTTTCTTGGCTGCTATTTATTTTATTATCTTACTTTATGCAAAGGGATACTTTTTGATTATAGAAGCGAAACTCTGCCAAAATTGAGAGGTGATTACTGAGACTTTGAGCTCAGATTGTTCATCATATTTCTTTGTTTCAATGAGAAAGCAAGTTACTTTCAGACTTTATACTATTATAGTTTGTGTCATTTTAAGAGATTGTTCTTCTGTATGTCTTTTGAATGTGTTCTTGTCTAGTTAATGAAATGAGCAGAACTAGTGGAAGTAATTAGTAAGGTGTCCTGAAGCCAACTGTGAGAAGACTTTGTGCTGTCTACAATTGCCTTTAGTGTGTTTGTTTGTTTTTTATTTCTATTTAAAGGACCTTGGGATGACTTTGTGCCCTCATTATTCTTTGTATTTCACTCTTGGGCAGTTGAGGTGGAGACTTTGTGCTACATCTCAATCTGCTAGTTAATACGTCCTTTGTTACCAGTTACTTGTTACCCACTAGAAATAACTCCAGTTGTTTGCTGTAAGACCACTTATGAAAGAAGAGAAGTGCCTTTAGTGTTTTCACTTAGATTTCTCCTTTGTTTGTGAACATCATCTCTAAAAAAAGAGAGATGGATGGTGTTATCCTACCCCTGAGTGTTACTTTATACTTATATATATAGTATATAACCTCCTCCTATTTACAGGGAACCTCCCCTTGATGAGAGGAGAGATTTGTCCTCTTTTGATGTGATAAACCAGCACATCTGGCCGACTGATCTCCCTATGCTATGGTTGAAGAGACCTATTTTGATCATCAATTAGCTATTGACAAAATATTCACCCAACAGTTTTTGACAACTCTGCTGGGGAAAGAGCGCGCAATTTGAAGCCTCAAGCTTCAAGCTAAAGTAGGCCCAGTTCCTTCCCATTTTTACTTTATAATCTAGCAACTCCATGTTATACCAAAAAATAAAGAGCCCAAGGTGTTTTTGACCCTATTTTTGAGTTGGTGCAGTAGGGTAATTTCAATTTGTTCCCTCCCCAACTTCAAGTTCAACGATTTAGGAGTGTTCCTCCTACCCGTACCAAGTCACCAACACAAGGCAGAGCATCTTTTTCTGCTGATACTAGCGCTTTGCCTATATATACTCCACCCAAATTTGTTATCCCCCTTTTCTATAATCAAATCATGGCAGCTCAAGGCCCCTAGAGTAACTCTTTTGGTCCACTCAATCTTACTCCACCTCTTCATGAGCTACCACGCAGTTCAAGGAAGAATTTTTTCAAGTTCTTTGGTCATGGAAAAGTTCATCCTGATGAATATATTGCTGCCTTCAGCATAGCTTGTGGTGTGATAGGCATGAAATATGAGGACATAACAGTTAGGCTATTTGTGGAAACATTGCAAGGTGCTACTATAGACTGTTTCTACCATCTACATGCTCGGTCAGTGACTGACTCAGACACTCTCAGAGTTAAATTGGAGGCCAAGTTCAAGCCTACAGAAGATGCACATGCCTTGCTGGCCCATCTCACATAGATGAAGAAGGAGCCTCATGAGCCTATGAGGGATTTTATAGCCAAGTTTAACAAGCTAAGGAAAATAATTTTTGTAATTGCTCACCAACACCTAAAAACCTCAAATGCTTCTTCATCAACTCAGAAATACCTAAAGTGAGTTTTTTGCTGAGACATGCTAGTCACATAGACCTTGCTACTGCTTAAGATTTGGTCACTGAGGTGGAAGATGATCTCATCTTGGCAGGAAAGATAAGAAGAGATACCAACAGAGGCAAATCTTCTTTATCTTCTGAGAATTCATCTACAAGCACCACTGATCAAACGGTGTAAAAGCTAAAAAATGAATCGCTAACCTTGAAAAGACAAATGGCCCAATGTATGTCTACTCCTCCTTATCAGGATATGCCAAAGTGGACATTTTAGAACCAGTCATACTAAGGCATGCTACTATAAATCAAAGGCAAACAAATCATCTTCTTCCCCCACAGAGGAACCTTGCCCTTGAAGTGTCTCCAACCAACTCAGCAATTGGATATCTGAAAAATGAACATGATTTCTCTTCTCAACCTATGTTTGATCAAGAAAATGACGTTGATCTCTTTATAGCAGACCAAGAAGAATCAGCTGGTGACTCCAACATTGGTTTCCTAAATTATCAGGATGAACCCGAAAGTGAAGGTAAAGCAGTTGATGGATCATATGCTATTTTCACTTAGTCCAAGAATCAATCAGCCCAACAAGCTGATAAAGAAAAAATAGAGGAGCGAGCTCAGCCTATAATTTCAATTGCCAAATGAGGAACTTCTTTGCTTTTCTATCCAAAAGACCCGGTGATTGCTAAAAAGTAAGTACCCCAAACATTTCTACACCTTCAATTTCAATCTCGCAGATCAGCCCTCCCCCTCTCAAAAATGAAAAAGATGAACTCCCTTCCTTTGTTCCTAGTCCATTTCAGACATTTGACATAATCAACCACGTTAAGAAAACCAAAATTCAAATGTCTAAATTTGAATTCCTATAAGCCAACCCTGAGTAATTAGACAGGTTGGTTGAGCGTGTGAAGAATAAAGTCATCTCTGCAGGACAAGATGTTAAGAAGGTAACTCATGAACCCCCAAGGAACATGTCCATCCCAAACAATCTTGTCATTACTCCTCCTACTGCCCCTGGGAAAGTAGAGCCTTTCTATGTTTCCCTATTGATAAACGGTCAAGCAATTGCATCATTGATTCTAAAGCTTCAGACAATGTCATGCCTGCCAAAGTGGTAGAATCTCTTAGTCTCACATTGACCAATACATTTGGGAGATGTTTCTTCATAGAGAACAAAAAAGTGCCACTGATGGGACAAATCAAGGATGCCCAATTTGCATTTTCCATCTTTCCTTAAAAAAAGATCAAGATGACAGTCCTGGTGGCCGATGTCCCAGCCTCATATGGCATTCTTCTTGGGAGAAATTTCTACAAAGATGTTGGTGGAGAATTGAGCATGGACCTGTCTAAGGTAAGGATCCGAGTTAAAGGCATCATGCAGAGGCTGTCCTGAAAAGGAGGCAAAATATGTTGTCACTCAGACATCAGTGCCTGAAGCCCAAATTCTATTTGAGTCTTCAAGCAGGGGTAATTACTTTTTGTCTACTAAGGATGTTTACGTTTCAATAGACAAAAGCTCTATAGGTGGTGATCCAAAGACTGATTCGAATAAGATATCAGAAGAATTGGTAGGGTACAATACAGATGAAAAAAGATCTTCCCTCTCTAATGAATATAAATTTGATAGAAGATCAACTTCTCATAATGTTTGGATCTTAGAATTCAATGGCAACAATTCTTCTACCGGTTTAGGAGCTGGGACTGTGTTGATATCTCCTCAAGGAGATATTTTTCCTTCATACAAGTTATAGTTTAGCAACACCAACAACACTGGTGAGTATGAATCTCTACTGCTCGAGTTAAAAGCAGCTCAAAATAAAAGTGTTAAACTCCATGCTAAAGGAGATGCTGAACTGATGGTTGGTCAGGTGAGGAACCTATGTCAAACTAAGAGCAAAAGATTGTGCCATTACCATAATTTGGTATGGGACTGCCTTGAAAGTTTTGATGCTTTCAATATATCTACAGTACCTAGAGAGCCTCATAATCATGCAAATTCATTGGATGTCCCTGCAACCTTTATGGTTCCTCACCTTGATTTCAAAGATAATAGGTACACTATCAAATTGGTCTTTCAACTATGTGTGCACGATAAAGCTAACCATTGGCGAGTATCTGAGGGGGACAATCAAATCATGTGCTAGACTAAACCAGAAGAACAACAAGCTATGGTAGTAGATCATACTGTTGTGCGCCAAAGTCTAGAAAAAGAACTCTTCACCAAGAGATCAAGGATTTATGGTTTTCAGATTGGAGACCACGTTTTGCCATGGGGCAAGAAGAGAGAACCAAAAGGAGTGCACAAAAAATGTGATTCCTGGTGGAGAGTTTCGTTTGCCCATCAACGATTCTAGGGAGAAAATGGTTTCTTGCTGGTTTATCAAGACAAAATGCCATCTTCATTATCTCACAGTGGACGGCATTTGAAGTGCTTCAATTCCTGAAGCATCAGATAAGATCATCTGTATATATGTATATTTGTATAGTCTTTAGTTCTATTTTATGCTTTTCATTTTTGTTTTCATTTTTGCCACCTTTATTTTTGGGTAGCATGACTCTATAGCCCAATGGCATACTTAAAGGCACTAGAGATTCTAGTTTTTACTCCCCTTAGTTGTTCCAAGTTTCCAACTGAAGGAAGTTTCCCAACTGGAGCTAGCTATTTTTCCCAAAATATGTCACTCTTTTTTGGGACAACACATGAACTATTTTTGGTTCAACAGGCCAAAATTCTTTCTTCCCTTCTCAAAATTGTCCAGGGCATTCAAATTCTCCATTTTCAAGCTTTTTCAGCTGACGGACTCCACAAGCTCATTTCTATGGACTCCACAGGCTCATTTCTACGGACTCCACATGCTCATTTCTATGAACTCTACAGATATGTTTCTACAGACTCTGCAGGCTAGATCATACGGACTCTTTTAAAGCCCGAGAGACTTAGAGAAAACTAGGGACTATGTAGGCTGATTTTTATGGACTCATTTCTATGGACTCTGAAGGCTTGGTTCTACAGACATATTTTTATAGACTATGTAGGTTCATTTCTACGGACTCTACAAAAAAGAAATAAGTTCCCAACACTTAGGCATTTTCAAGCTTGGTTCAACGTTGAGGTTCAACCAAAAGGTCCATCGGCAAGCTTCAAACAAAGGAATGAACCGTTGAACTGATAAACCTTGAACCAAAATGGTTTAAAGGTTTAGAAGTTCAATGGTTCAATGATGTCGGCAAGCTTAAAGAGTTAAGCGCTTCACCAAAGGTTCAATGCGGTTGGTTCAACGAGTTTGGTTTAAAGTGGTTGGTTCAATAAAATTGGTTCAAGCGGTTAATTGAATGAGCAAAACACAAGATTGAATCGTTGAATCGTTGATCCAAAGTTGGTTTAATTGGTTGGTTCAATTGGTCAATTCAATCGGTCGGTTCAAAGGAGTGCCCCAAAGCCCAAAGGCCAAAATATTCTTGTGAAGGGTAGTGAACCAAAGGTGAGTGACCTTACAGAGGGTAGGTGATGAGCAAAATGGACCATTGCAAAAGGCTGAAAGGGTAAGATTTTCTTCAAAAAAGTGAACAACGCAGAAAAGTTGGAATTCGTTCGAGAAGATTTCCTGTGGCAAAAAACAAAGTGAATTCTTTTGGACAAAAAGTCTGAAGGAATTCCTTCGAACTTTTGTCTGAAGGAATTCACCCCAAAGAATAAGGCCCGACGGATATAGCTAAGGCAAGGAAAGGTTTTCTTCAGACAAAATGTCTGAAGGAATTCCTTTAGACATTTTGTTCGAAGGAATTGAAGTCGAAGGACCCTAAAGACTGCCTGAAGGCCACCTAAAGAACCTCGAAGGGCAGGTACCCTTGTGGGGGGCTCTCACTGACCAAAAAATGGGCCTTTCTCAAGACCCCAAAGGGATTCTTCCCCTTCAAGAAGGATCAAACAAGAAATCTGAAGGAATTGCCAAGGAGGGTGACGGGCCTGAAGACGTCAAGATTATGCACCATGAACTAGCCTTTGGGATCCAGATGTCTGGTGACGTCCCCACAGCTGTCAACTTTATGGCAATGAAATAGCCATTGATATTTAAAGGTTTGAGCAGGGACCCGAATGCATTCAAAGGCCAAAAGGAAGAACCACTGAGAGAAGAACGCAGGGAGCCAGCAAAGCTGGGAATTCAGCCCCGAGAGCTCAAATTACAAGAAAAGACAAAACCAGGAAGAGATAGAGCTAAAAAGGACAAAATTTAAAAATGAACTCAGGGACCAGCTGAAGAGGGAGCCAAAAGAGCCAACCAAAATGGGAAAAGATAGCCCGAGAGCTCAAATCGTAACAAGAAAGAGGGAAAGACTAGAAATATCTGTGTAGAAGTTATTCTAGTAGGTGGAACAGTCCACCAAGTAGGTATTCGAGCTTCTAATCATTGAAGACATGGCCTGTTTGTCTCCCTTGGAGTAAAGGTGATGTGGACTGCTGCACAGATATCAGGTGTCAGACCAGATGACCCAGACCCAAGAGAAGACATTTGAGATAAATCAACACGCCATAGTTAAGGCAGTAGCCCTGTTCTAGCATGGCCCTCTTTGACAAAATTTAAAATGCATTTAAGGCATTGAATTTAGCATGGGCTATTCCATGGAACAAAGCGCTAAGCCTTTTTTGGGTACTATATATTGTATTCTCTTACTTTATGCAAAGGGAGACTTTTCGATTATAGAAGCAAAACTCTGCCAAAATTGAGAGGCGATTACTGAGACTTTGAGCTCAGATTGTTCATCATATTTCTTTGTTTCAATGAGAAAGCAAGTTGCTTTCAAACTTTGTGCTGTTATAACTTGTGTCATTGTAGGAGATTGTTCTTATGTCTGTCTTTTGAATGTGTTCTTGTCTAGTTAATGAAATAAGCAGAACTAGTGGAAGTAATCAGGAAGGTGTCCTGAAGCCAACTGTGGGAAGACTTTGTGTTGTCTGCAATTGCCTTTAGTGTGTTTGTCTATTTTCTATTTCTTTGTAAAGGACCTTGGGGTGACTTTGTGCCCTCATTGTTCTTTGTATTTCACTCTTGGGCAGTCGAGGTGGAGACTTTGTGCTACATCTCAGTCTGTTAGTTACTACGTCATTTGTTACCAGTTACTTGTTACCCACCAGAAAGAACTCTAACTATTTTCTGTAAGACCACTTCTGAATGAAGAGAAGTGCCTTCAGTGTTTCCACCTAGATTTTTCCTTTATTTGTGAACATAATCTCTAAAAAAAAGAGATGGATGGTGTTATCCTACCTCTGAGTGTTACTTTCTGCTTATATATATAGTATATAGCCTCCTCTTATTAAAAGGGAACCTCCCCTTGATGAGAGGAGAGATTTGTCCCCTTTTGATGTGGTAAACCTGCACATCTGGCTGACTGATCTCCCTATGCTATGGTTGAAGAGACCTATTTTGCTCATCAATTAGCTGTTGACAAAATATTCACCCAAAAAAATCTATAGGCTTCCCACACATGCCAAGAACCAAATAAGCATGTGATCCACTTAGATGACCTCCTCCCCATTCTCCATGTCAAATTTGGAGCTCTAACACCTTGCAAGAACCTGTTAAGTAGTTAAAAATAATTTTTTTGGGCCTGTTTCATATAGTCATGTAAAAACCAATGGCATAGGATGATGATCAGGGGATTCTTGAACATGTTTTAGGTCATTTGGAAGTTTTCCAATCCATTTAGAGGCATATAAGTTCATTTATTTCTCATCGGTTGAAAATAGCCTACTAAGCAACCTGAAAATGCCTTAAGGTCTTAAGAATGATTCATAAAGTGCAAGGCATGAATCAAATAACCAATTCCACAAAGTTCAAGTAAAATATGGTTAAAAACTATCCCTAGGGACCCAATGTCCCGTGTATCATCCCTAAACCATACCAAGCAAAAGAATATAGCCTCTTGAGTTTCTAGCAAGCATTCTATGAGGTATGAGAGAGAATTTAGGTATGTGTGTAGCATCTTGAGGTTTGTTAAAACTTTGAGAACTTCAAGGAGGTTAATGATAACCTCACTTAATTTCACCCATTCTTTCCCAAGCCTTATATCTCCATTAGATATATGTCCAAATCATTTGCTTAGGCTTAAGGATCTTAAGCCAACTTGCTCATCTTATCCTGGCTAATTGTATTTCCCATTTCCTCTACTATCAGGAGGTATATACATTCATAAGATGTTTGACCATGTTTCTAACCATCATCTTAGGGTATCCAAAGTCTTGTTATCTCAACAAACTAGCTGACTACTTTTCATCTCTTTAGGACTACCTTATAGCCTATGTATGTGACTAGGCCTGTTTGGCCTAAACTTGGTCTGTCAACACATGTTTTATTTGTAGTTTGAGTATGAGGGATCTCATGGATCTATGCCATAACCATGAAATTATATTAAAACACTTACTCTCCCTTCATCATCCTATAGCCCTTCATACCTTTCAAACAAACAACCTTCTTGTGAATCTAATGAGATTGTACAAACAAGGTTTAGGGTTATGTCATCAATCTATTTGTCTCTTTAAGGAAATTGAAGTCCTTATGGATTCATATATCATCATGAAACCATGCTCAAATGGTTTTCCCTTCTCTCAAACTTCACACATAATTCAATACCTTTTCAATCAAACATCTTCCTTCTGTCAAAGTATGTAGACTTGTGTGTATAGTCTTAAGAGTGCTGATAAAGTTCCTTGACCATATCTACACTTGAAAATGGCTTAATTTTATCTAATGATTTGAGAACCTTAGGTTTTATTCTATAATTTAAACACTCATGCACCATTTTCTCAAGTTTTAAATACCTTTGGTCACTTAAACAGACCTACAGGTGACTATCTGCATGTGTGTATGCACTTGGGATTAGTCTATAAAATTGGTGTTTTAGGAGCCCTAATCATAACATTTAACCTCTGAAAACTCTTTTCATGTTATTGACTAGTTGATTACCTTCTTCAACATCTTTAAGCTTTGTGCTTTCATCAACATCATTATTCAAGGCCAATTTTCTCAACTGATTGTAGTTGACTGTGTTGGGTGAATATTTTGTCAATCAGCTAACTGATGAGCAAAATAGGTCTTATCAACCACAGCCAAGGAGATTGGTCAGCTAGATGTGTTGGTTTACTAAATCAAAAGGGGACAAATCTCTCCTCTCATCAAGGGGAGGTTCCCTGTTAAATATGGGGAGCTATATACTATATATATAAGCAGAAGTAGCACTCAGGGTAGGATCACACCATCCATCTCTCTTTTTTCAGAGATAATGTTCACAAATAAAGGAGAAATCTAGGTGGAAACATAAATGGATAAGGCTATAATGGTAATGGGTAAGAGATAGACTAGAGTCACCAGAGTCTATAATGGATAAGGGCAGGAACTGCTCGTTGTTCCCTAGCGGAGTCGCCAAAAAACTATTGGGTGAATATTTTGTCAATTAGCTAACTGATGAGCAAAATAGGTCTTATCAACCATAGTAAGGGAGATTGGTCAGCTAGATGTGCAGGTTTACTACATCAAAAGGAGACAAATCTCTCCTCTCATCAAGGGGAGGTTCCTTGTTAAATATGGAGAGCTATATACTATATATATAAGCAGAAAGTAACACTCAGGGTAGGATCACACCATCCATCTCTCTTTTTTCAAAGATGATGTTCATAAACAAAAGAGAAAATCCTATTGAAAACACTGAAGGCACTTCTCTTCTTTCAAAAGTGATCTTATAGGAAGCAACATGAGTTCTATGAGGTAGTGACAAGTAACTGGTAACAGGGCGTAGTGACCAGCAGAATGAGGTTTAGCAAAAAGTCTTCACTTTAGCTGCCTAAAGAGTGAAAAAAAAAGGATAATGGGGGAACAAAGTCATCAGAAGGTCCTTTACATAGAAACAAAAAATAGACAAACACACTAAAGGCAATTGCAGACAGCACAAAGTCTTCCCACAGTTGGCTTCAAGACACCTTCCTGATTAATTCAACTAGTTCTTCTTATTTCATTAACTGGACAAGAACACATTCAAAAAATAGACATAAGAATAATCTCCTAAAATGACACAAGCTATAACAACAAAGTCTGAAAGTAACCTGCTTTCTCATTCAAACAAAAAAATATGATGAATAATCTGAGCTCAAAGTCTCAGTAATCGCCTCTCAATTTTGGTAGAGTTTTGCTTCTATAATGGAAAAGTCTCCTTTTCATAACATAAGAGATTACAATATATAGTGGCCAAGAAAAGGCTTGGCACTTTGTTCCATGGAGTGGCTCATGTGGTAGTCAATGCCTTGAATGCATTTCCAGTTTTGTCCAGGGACCACGTTGGAACAGGGCGGCTACCTTAACTGTGGCATGCTAAGTCATCTCAAATGTCTCCTCCTGGGTCTAGGTCATCTAGTTTGTCACTTGATGTCTGCACAGCTGTCCATTTCACCTTTACTCCAAGGAAGACAAATAGGGTGTGCCTTCAATGTTTGCAAGCTCAAAAATATACTTTGTAGACTGTTCTAGCTACTGGAATAACTACTGCGTAGATATTTCCTTCTTTGGCTCTTCCTGGTTTTGTTTTTTCCTAGAATCTGAGCTCTTGGGGCTATATTCTCAACTTTGCTGGCCCTTTCAAATCCTTCTCTTAGTGATTCTTCCCTTTGGCATTTTGGCCTTTGAATGCATTCGGATCCACGTTCAAGCCTTCAAATATCAACGATTATTTCATTGCCATTAATTTCACGTCTGCGGGGACGTCACTAGTTGAACACCAACGGCTAGTTTATTGCCATAAATTTGATGACTTTTAGAACGTCACCAGACATCTAGATCCCAATGGCTAATTCATGGTGCTTAATCTTGATGCCTTCGGAACCGTCATCCTCCTTGGCAATTCCTTCGGCATTGTTGTTTGATCCTTCCCAGAGGGTACTTACCCTTCGAGGTCCTTCGGGTGGTCTTTGGGTTTCATCAAGTGGCCTTCGGGCTCCAATTCCTTTGGACAAAATGTCTGAAGGAATTCCTTCAGACATTTTGTTTGAAGGAAATCTTCCTTCACGTTTCTTTCCCGCTTGCTTTCTCTTTCTGTCAGGCTTTCGGTCAGGCTTATTCCTTCGAACAAAAGTCTAAAGAAATGCCTTAGAATTTTTGCCACAGAAAATTCTTTTAAAGGAATTCCTTTGGTCCTTTCAGCCTTTGAAATGGTCCATTTGATCCTTGCCTGCCCTCCAAAAGGGCTATTTGACATCCAAGGTTGCCTTTCAAAAAAGTTGTAAGGGTCCTTTTGGCTTTGAAGTGCCCTCCAAAAGGGCACTTGTCCTTCAGGCTTTTGAAATTGAACTAACTGATTAAAAACACCTAAGTGTCGAGAGCTCATTTCTTTCCTGCAGAGTTCATAGAAATGAACCTGTAGAGTCTGTAGAAATGTATCTGCAGAGTCTGTAGAACCTAGTCTGTAGAAACTAGAAACTAACCTGCAGAGTCCGTAGTTTTGAGTCGATAGATTTGAGTTCATAGATTTCCTCTTGCAGGGTCTGTAGATTCCTTTCTACAGAGTTCATAGATTCCTTCTTGCAGAGTTCATATAAATGAACCTACGAAGTACGTTGTTTTGAGTCTATAGATTTGAGTCCATAAAAATGTGCCTGCAGAGTCCGTAGATTTAAGCCTACGGAGTTCGTAGAAACGTATCGACAGAGTCCCTTAGCTAAAAAACTTTGAAAAATAGAGAATTTGAAGGCTCATAATAATTTTTGAGAAGGGAAGAGAGAATTTTTGGCTTGTAAGACCAAAAATAGTTCATGTGTTGTCACAAAAATGAGTGACAGACTTTGGGAACAATAGCTGGCTCCAGTTGGGGAACTTCTTTTAGTTGAAATTTTGAAGTAGCTGAGGGAAGTAGAAACTAGAATATCTAGTGTTTTGAAGTGTGCCATTAGGTTATAGAGTTGTGCCAACCAAAAAGAAAGGTGCCAAAAATGAAAACAAGCAACAAAAAAACACAAAACAGAACTAAAGACTATACAAATATACATATGTACAGGTGAACTTAACTGGTACTTCAAGAATTGAAGTGTGTTAGGTGCTGCCCATTGTGAGGCAGAGAAAAGTGCATGCCATCTTGATATTTCAACAAAAAATTGTTTTCACCATTGAGCTGATGGATAGTAAATGGGCCTCTCCAAAGGGAGTCAAATTTTCCATGCATTCCCTTTGGTTCACTTCTCTTGTCCCACAACAAGACTTGATCTCCAATCTGAAAATCACAATTTTTTGCTTTCTAGTCGAAGAGCTTCTTCACCAGACTTTGATGTGCAGTAATTTGGTCAACCACCATAGTTTTTTGCTCATCTAGCTCAGTCAAGCACATAATCCTTTTGTCAATAGAGCTTTCATATGTCTGATCTTTGACTGCCTTTGACAATCTCAATGTTGGCAACTCCAAGGTGATTGGTATCTCCGCATTGAGACCATACAAAAGTTGGAAAGATGACATACCAATTGCCTTATTTGGTGTAATTCTGTTTGCCCATAAGGAATCAACCAATGCTTTATGCCATGTTTGTTGGTTGCAATCTACCAGCTCCCTGATGATGGTTACCAAGTTCTTGTTGCTTGATTCAGCTTGACCATTTCCTTGTGGGAAATAATCAGAGGAGTGGGAGAGGGTAATCCCATAGTAAAAATAGAATTGAGTGATCTCATGGAAAGAGAAATAGGCAACATTATCTATGACAATCTTGGTTGGGACCCTAAACCTAGAAATGATGTTCTCCTTGAGGAAATCACATACTACCTCTGAAGTAGCATGCTTGGTTGGAATTGCTTCTACCCATTTGGTGAAGTAATCTATAGTTGTGAGGACATAATCATGTCTAGAATTTAAAGATGGGTTTACAACACCAATGAAATCGATTCCCCATTTCTGAAATGGCTCTTTTATCACCATTGGCTTGAGAGTCAGGGCAACTAACTTGGGTCTTCCAATAAACTGTTGGCACAGTTCACATCTACTACCCATTTGTATGCATCCTGAAAGAGAGTAGGCTAATAATACCTAGCTCATAGAATCTTATGGGCAGTCACATGCACAAAAAAATGTCCTCCATAGGCCAAATTATGGAAGGACATCAAAAGTTGGTTCTATTGCTCTTTATCCATGCAGCGAAGGAACACTCCATCAAGGCTCCTCTTGTACAGGCCGTTATCCCAAAGAATAAAATCGACAGCTTTAAATTTAACGGTCCTCCTTTCTTTATGAGACAGGTGGGTAGGACACTCACTGTAAGTAGGGAAATGAGCAATACTTGATACCACTCATTCGTGGTGGAGACAAAGAGGACTGTTGGCGTGTCTTCCACTTCTTTTTCTTCATGCCCTGCTTCCTCAGGTCGGTTGTTAGCAATCAATTGACAGAGGCCCTTTCCTCTCACAAAATTTGTTATTTTGATAACTAGATCAAACTTCTGGATTTTAGTAATCCAATTCCCCCTTTTGGTTCTGAACTCCTGTTGAGTTAGTATGGATTTAACAGTGGTATCAGGAACTAGGGCAATAACGTGTGAATTAAGGATGTAAAAATAGAAATATTTTACTGCCTTTACCACTGCATAAGCATGCTTCTCCATGTTTGATTACTTCAGCTCATGAGCTTTGAGAGGACAACTGATAAAAGATATGAAAGATTCCATACCTTCTTCATTCTGTTGAACCAGAATTACTGTAAGTGTGTGTTCAAAAGCATAACTATACATGATCAAATCCTTAGTATAGTCTGGAAAAACCAGAATTGGGGTGTGGGCAATGGCTATCTTTATGTCCAAGAATGCCAATTTTCCTTCTTTAGTTTAGCTAAAAGTGGCCTTTCCTTTCATCATATCCACAATATGATGAGTCTTTTCAGCAAACTCGAGGATGAACCTTCATAAAAAGTACACCTTTCCAAAGAAAGAGTGAACTGCAATTTTACTTATAAGCATGGTAAGTTCTTGGATGGACTTGACTCTTTCTAAGTCAATTTTTATGCCTTCTCGAGATACAATGTGTCTGAGAAGCTTTCCTTCTGTTACTCCAAAGATAAACTTCTTGGGGTTTAGAGAAATGCCATTATGGCAGCAACGTTCCAGCACTTGTTACAAATGGTGCACATGATCAAGATGATGTTTGAAAAAGATTGTTAAATCATCCATGTATATTACAATGAACTTACCTATTTCATCTTTAAAATCAAGGTCCATTGCTCTCTGAAAAGTGGTGCCAACATTTATCAGGCCAAATGACATTCTTCTATAGGCGAAGGTGCCCCAAGGTGTGGTGAAGGCATTCTTATGCTGGTTGACTTCACCAACTTTGACTTGATTATATCTTGAGTAGTCGTCTAGCATTGATAACATCTCTTAACTAGTCAATGTTTGAAGAACTTGATCCATGATGGGTAGAGGATAGTTATCCTTTAAGATTGACTAATTCAAGTTCTTGAAATCCACACAAAGCCAAATTTTGCCATTCTTCTTTCTCATAGGTACTATGTTTGCAATCCATGTGGAATGATGGATTGGAAAAATTATCCTAGCATTCAACATTTTTTGTATTTCAAACAGAATAGTACCTGATATCTTCAAATTGTATTGTCTAGATTTTTACTTGTAAGGCACTGAATCACTTTTGAGAGGGATGTCATGGAAAATTTCTTCAGGTCCGAGTGACTTCAGATCATCATAGGAGTATGCTAGGACATCCATATACTGGTGGAGTAAAGTAGTGAACTTAAATCTCTCTTTGGGAGTGCAACATTTTTCAATGTTCACCATATGAGGATCTTCCATGGTACCCAAATTTATCTGATCAAACTCTTGGGAGGAGCTTGAATCCGTTTACTGTTATTTGATGAATCTGTCATGTTTGTCAAATGGCTTCTCAAGGGGAACTAGGACTTTGGGAATCTTATTCCCTTTAAGTTGCAGGAACTATTCACCTACATTTGCACTTGACTCATGGGTTGGTTTAGGCTTCTAAGGGTCACTACCTTTGAAATGCAGCTATTCAAATCTATCTTTTTGTTTTAAAAATGCATTGATTTGGTTGTCATTATTAAACACCTACTAATGACTAGCATTATCAGGCACACTTGGTCAAAAGACTAGTTCAATAGTGTACTTGTCTCCTTTGAAGTTTGGGTGGGGGACCAGAAGAGTTGCCAAAATAGCCAAGCATCAGCTATGTCATTGAATTCCCTGGGTATGGCAGAGATGCTGAAAGCATCAAACCTTTCAATGTGATCCCAGACTAGATTGTGATAATGGCACAATCTCTCATTCTTGGTTTGATAAAGGTTCCTCACCTGACAAACCACCAGTTCAGCATCTCCTTTGGCATGAAGGATATTGACGCCTTTGTCTCAAGCAGCCTTCAATCCAAGCGATAGAGGCTCATACTTAGCTGTGTTGTTGGTGTTGCTAAACTGTAAATTATATGATGAAAGAAAGATATCTTCTTGAGGAGATGTCAACACAATCCCAGCTCTTGAATCGGTAGAGGAATAACTGCCATCAAATTCCAATATCCATACATCATTTGAAACTGATTTCTCTTTGCTTGGAAGGGGGGATTCTTCTACGTTTGCACTGTGCTTTCTAATGTCTTCTGCTATTCTATTTGAACCAATTTTCAAACTATTATTTTCAAAATTTTCATTAGCTAAAACATGAACATTCTCTATGGTCAAGAAATAATTTCCCATGCCTAAAGACTCAAACATAATTTGAGCTTCAGGCGCTAATGTTTGAGTAACCACATATTTTGCTTCTTTCTCAGGGAGCAGCCTCTTCATGACGCCTTTGACAGGGATCCTTGCTTCATACAAGTCCATGCTCAACTCACCACCAACATCCTTACATAAATTTTAGCCAAGAAGGATGCCGTATGAAGCTGGGACGTCGGCCACCAGGACAGTCATCTTGATTCTTTTATCTGGAAATGTTGTAAAAGCAAATTAGATGTCCTTAATTTATCTCAGTAGTGGCACTTATTTATTCTTCATGGAGAAATATCTCTCAAATATTTTGGTCAGTGTGAGACCAAGAGATTTTACCACATTGGAAGGCATAACATTGTCTAAAGCTCTGAAATCAATGATGCAATTGCTCAGCTTGTGACCGTTTATCAATAGGGAAACATAGAAAGGCTTTATTTTTCCAGGGGCAGCAGGAGGAGTAATGACAAGATTGTTTGAGATGGACATGTTCCTTTGGGGATCATGAGTTACCTTCTTAACATCTTGTCTTGTAGGGACGACTTTATTCTTCACACACTCAAACAATCTATCCAACTGCTCAGGGTTGGCTTGTAGAAATTCAAATTTAGATATTTCAATTTTGGTTTTCTAGATATGGTCGACTATGTCAAACATCTGAAATGAACTAGGAATAGAGGATGGGAGTTCATCCTTTTGGTTTTTAGGGGGGGAAGGACTTATTTGAAAAATTGAAGTTGAAGGTGCAACAATGTTTGAGGTACTTACTTTTTTAGCAATCACCGGATCCTTTGGCTGGAAAGGTAGAGAAGTTCCTCGTTTGGCAATTAAAATTGCAGGCTGAGCTAGCTCCTCTATTTTTTCTTTATCAGCTTGATAGGATGACTGGTTCTTAGACTGGGTGAACACATCATATGATCCTTCAACTGCTTTACCTTCACTTCTGGGTTCATCTTGGTAATTTAGAAAACCAATGTTGGAGTCACCAGTTGATTCTTCTTGGTCTGCTACAAAGAGATCAACATTATTTTCTTGATCAAACTTAGGTTGGAAAGAGAAATCATGTTCTATTTTTAGATATCCAACTATTGAGTTGCTTGGAGGCACTTCAAGGGCAAGGTTCCTCTGTGGGGGAGGAAGACAATTAGTTTACCCTTGATTCCTCGCAGCATTGCCTTGGTATGACTGATTCTGAAATGTCCTCCTTGGTACATCTCTGTATGAAGGAGCAAATAACATCCCTTGAGCCATTTGCTTTCTAAGAGCTAGCAATTCATTTTCCAACTTCTGTACCATTGGATCAGTAGTGGTTGTAGGTGAGTATTCAAAAGATGAAGAGGCTTAACCTTTATTAAGATCTCTCATTATCTTTCCTACCAAGATAAGGTCATCTTTTACCTCAATAGCCAAATCCTGAGCAATAGCAAGGTCTATGTGGCTAGCTCGTCTTAGCAAAAAGTTCACTTCAGGCAGCTGTAAGTTGATGAAGAAACACTTAAGGTTCTCAGATGTTGGCTGAGCAATGGTGGGAATCTGGTTCCTCAGCTTGTCGAACTTGGTAATAAAATCTCTTATAGGTTCATGAGGTTCCTTCTTCATCTGTGTGAGTTGGGCTAGCAGGGCATGTGCATCTTCTGCAGCCTTAAACCTTGCTTCAAATTTGGCTTTGAGAGTGTCTCAGTTAGTCACTGACCGAGCCTATAGATGGTAAAACTAGTTTGCAGTAGCACCTTGTAATGTCTCCATGAACACCCTGACTGCTATGTCTTCGTACTCCACACCTATCATGCCACAGGCTATGTTGAAGGCTACAATATGTTCATTAGGATTAACTCTTCCATCACCAAATAATTTGGAAAAATTCTTCCTTGAACTACATGGTAGCTCATGTAGAGGTGGAGTAAGATTGAGTGGGCCAAAAGAGTTACCCCAGGGGCCTTGAACTACCATGATTTGATTATGGAAAGTGGGGATAACAAATCTAGGTGGAGTATGTATAGGCAAAGCTCTGCTAAGAGTAGAAAAAGAAGCTCTACCTTGTGTTGGTGACCTGGTATGGATAGGAGGAACATTCTTGGATTGTTGAACTTGAAGTTGTGGAGGGAACAAATCAAAGTTTCCCTATTGCAACAACTCAAAAATAAGGTCAACAACACCTTGGGCTCTCTGGCTTCTTGTATAGCGTGGAGTTGCCAGATTGTAGAACAAAAATGGAAAAGAGCTGGCCTTGCTTTATTTTAAAGCTTGAGGCTTCAAACTACACGCTCTTCCCCAGCAACTCTAGTTTGCAGACCAGATTATATAACAAAAATGGATAACGCTATAATGGTAATGGGTAAGAGACAGACTAGAGTCACCAGAGTCTATAATGGATAAGGGTAGGAATTGCTCGTTGTTCCCCAACGGAGTCACCAAAAAATTGTTGGGTGAATATTATGTCAATCAGCTAACTGATGAGCAAAATAGGTCTTATCAACCATAGCAAGGGAGATTGGTCGGCCAGATGTGTAGGTTTACTACATCAAAAGGAGACAAATCTCTCCTTTCATCAAGGGGAGGTTCTCTGTTAAATATGGGGAGTTATATACTATATATATAAGCAGAAAGTAACACTCAGGGTAGGATCACACCATCCATCTCTTTTTTTTCAAATATTATGTTCATAAACAAAGGAGAAAATCCTATTGAAAACACTGAAGGCACTTCTCTTCTTTCAAAAGTGATCTTACAAGAAGTAGCAAGAGTTCTATCAGGTAGTGACAAGTAACTAGTAACATGGCGTAGTGACCAACAAAATGAGGTGTAGCACAAAGTCTTCGCTTCAGCTGCCTAAAGAGTGAAAAACAAAGGATAATTGGGGCATAAATTCATCCCAAGGTCCTTTACATAGAAATAGAAAATAGATAAACATATTAAAGGCAATTGTAGACAGCACAAAATCTTCCCACAGTTGGCTTCAGGACACCTTCCTGATTACTTCCACTAGTTCTACTTATTTCATCAACTAGACAAGAACACATTCAAAAGATAGACATAATAATAATCTCCTAAAATGACACAAGCTATAATAGCACAAAGTCTGAAAGTAACTTGTTTTTTCATTTAAATTAAAAAAATGATGAACAATCTAAGCTCAAAGTCTCAGTAATCGCCTCTCAATTTTGGTAGAGTTTTGCTTCTATAATGGAAAAGTCTCTTTTTCATAACATAAGAGATTACAATATATAGTGGCCAAGAAAAGGCTTGGCACTTTGTTCCATGGAGTGACTCATGTGGCATTCAATGCCTTGAATGCATTTCCAATTTCGTCGAGGGACCATGTTGGAATAGGGCAGTTGCCTTAACTGTGGCGTGTTAAGTCATCTCAAATGTCTCCTCCTAGGTTTGGGTCATCTGGTTTGTCACTTGATGTTTATGTAGCTATCTATTTCAACTTTAATCTAATGGAGACAAATAGGGTGCGCCTTCAATGTTTGCAAGCTCAAAAATCTACTTTGCAGACTGTTCCAGCTACTGGAATAACTACTGCATAGATATTTCCTTCTTTGTCTCTTCCTAGTTTTGTCTTTTCTTAGAATCTGAGCTATCGTGGCTATATTCTCAGCTTTACTGGCCCTTTCGAATCCTTGTCTCAGTGGTTCTTCCCTTTGGCATTCTAGCCTTTGAATGCATTCAGGTCTGTGCTCAAGCCTTTAAAAATCAACGGCTATTTCATTGCCACGAATTTGACGTATGTGGGGATGTCACTAGTTGAACACCAATGACTAGTTTATTGCCCTAAATTTGATGGCTTTCGATCGGGCTTATTCTTTCAGACAAAATTCCAAAGGAATGCCTTAGAATTTTTGCCACAAAAAATCCTTTCGAAGGAATTCCTTTGCTCCTTTTAGCCTTTGAAATGGTCCATTTGATCCTTGCCTGCCCTCCGAAAGGGTTATTTGACCTCCAAGGTTGCCTTTCAAAAAAGTTGCAAGGGTCCTTTTGGCTTTGAAGTGCACTCCGAAAGGGCACTTGTCCTTCAGGCTTTTGAAATTGAATCAACTGATTGAAAACACTTAAGTGTTAAGATCTCATTTCTTTCCTGTAGAGTTCGTAGAAATGAACTTACAGAGTCCATATAAATGTATCTGGAGAGTCCGTAGAACCTAGTTCGTAGAAACTAGAAACTAACTTGCAGAGTCCGTAGTTTTGAGTCTATAGAAATCCTCCTGCAGAGTCTATAGATTCCTTTCTACATAGTCCATATATTCCTTCTTGTAGAGTCCATAGAAATGAACATGCAAAGTCTGTAGTTTTGAGTCTGTAGATTTGAGTCCGTAGAAATATCCCTGCAAAGTCCATAGATTTAAGCCTGTAGAGTTTGTAGAAACGTATCTACAGAGTCCCTTGGCTAAATTTTTTTGAAAAATAGAGAATTTGAAGGCTCAGAACAATTTTTGAGAAGGGAAGAGAGAATTTTTGGCTTGTAAGACCAAAAATAGTTCATGTGTTGTCCCAAAAATGAGTGACAGACTTTGGGAACAACAGACTGTTTTAAAAGTTTGAGCATGTAATTTGAATTGGCCTTATTTTAAATACACCATGATTATCTAAAAGTGATTAATGCTCATTATAGGTCTCTTCCCATTTCATTTCAAGCTCCATATATCATTTTCAAAGCACCTTACGCCTCTGCCTCCCTACAGAGTCTTGTAGGTGCATTAGGCTTGTTTATCCTATCTTTAAACTTTGTTGAATTTAAGTGCTTGGAAACATTCATTTGTCTATGACTTCAACTTGATACCATCACCATGTTTTTATACTTGAATATTCAGCTTTGAACATTGACACTATTGAGTTTATATTGAAGTTGCAAACCTACAAGTCTGCAGACGTGTAGGTCTGTAACCCTATGTTTGAATTTTTGAAAAGTGCAAATATGGATGTTAGTGCTACATATCAAGCTTTCACTACATCAAAACCTTTAATATGAAGTCATAACTTATCAATATCCTTGTAAGTTCATATTCAAACCTGCTTTAAATCAACTTGTTATGCAAGCACGCAAGAACACAGTCCACAAGGTGACTAAAGATGTGACCAACTTAAAAGTAATACAAAATGTTTGGCTGATAAGAAGGCCATGAATGAATTGTGAGGATGGTAAAAGACTATGAAGAAGTCCTTAGATGTAGTAGACCACCTGGGGACCTCTAAAACACAAAAATATTCAGTCACTTACAAACAATGCACAAGAGAAGCTTTTCTTTCTAAAGGACTATCCACATGTGCCAACATGATGAATGGGTGTGTATGATGCATATAAAAACCTCTAATAAATCACTCTAATTGGTTTCATGTAGATAAAGATTTCACACTTGCATTGGAGTTGTATAAAACTTAGCTTGTGAGGATTTAAGCCTTCAAAAATTAGTTTAGCTCCTTAGCGATTGTTCATATAGCTAAAGAGCTCAATCCAATGACCAATGCCAAAAATTATAATCCCATAGGGATCCCAAAATTTGGATAAAATCTTAGACCCCAACTCTATCTATATGGCCTATAACATGTAGTTGAAAATGGCCTCTAAGAGCTTGTGAATGGAGTGGTAGAGGAGAGAGAGAGATATCTACAAATTTGAGACTGGAAACTTCTTCCCATGATTGTTTCTAACCTATAGAAGCTCAAGGGACACCTTTGCAATGTTTTTACCTGTAGATGATGTCAACAAGTCTGTACAAGTCCTTTAACTCTTCTCTTTGGCATTAAAACTCAAGATTCTAACCTTACTCTGACTTTATGATAGGCGTGGTAGTTGTGTAACTACTCCAAGATATTTTTAAGGTGTGTGGTACAAATTTTTCACTTAGGTAATTTTGACACACATGAATGTTAGCCAAAAATCATAGTTTCCCTTATTTTTACTACTTAAAGTCCACAAATGAAACTTAAACACTTCAAAACATCATAAAATGTTATGATAAAGTGATGAAAACATAAAATGATATTGAGAGAGTCCTAAAAACCTATGACACTACTTTACCAAGTCTTATCTCTCCATGACATGTCTAGACCACTATGTGACCAAAATAAGACATTACCTTACCTTCTCCAAACTAACCTTAAACAATGCTAATAAGGTTTTATTAAGACTTTTAGGGACCATATAAGGCAATACAAGACCACATGTCAATTCTATAAAAGTTTCAATTTGGAGGGGATGACCAATTTTGACTTGAGGTCAAAATTTGGTCAACATTCTCGGCGATTCACAAAGGTAGCATGCCTACAATGCAAAATGAACTAGTAGCCTTATCCTTCCATTAAGAAATTGAGTCACTAGCACTCATTTTCAGACCTGACCAAACCTTGATCATGAAACACAAAACTGAATTGAGCTTCAAAACACACCAAACAAAGACAACACATACAAAGCAAAGTAGCAAGACTCACACATGCGTTGTTAAGCACTCGGAGCAGACAACAACAACATAAGTAAACTAACTATATATAACTAACTTGAAAACAACTTCTTCCTCCTAGATAAAATGGAAATCTTGTATAATCTATAGCTCCATGGGATGAAGGATGGCATGAAGCAAGTTGTCTCTTGAGCCATGTTCTTGATGTCTTCATCTTCTTGATGAATGCTACTCCTCTTGGCATGTTTTCAAATGAAATAATGGTAGTTGGAAACACGTCACCTACAAAGGTGAATTCATCTTATACTTCAACATCTTTATCATGATGCTCCTTAGCTACAAATTTATCCAACGATGCCTCATCTAAGCATACTTCTTTGACCTTCGTGGCATTTTGAATGAAATCAGACTTCTTACCAACTACTGTAAGCTCATCAATCTCTTCAAGGAGATTTTCATACTCACTCCAATCTTCATCATTATCCTCAATGAAGACATCTTGTTGAATCTCCTTATTAATACGATCTTCAATAGGCAACATACCCTTGCAAAGGCCTTCAATCTCTTGAAGGAGTTCAATATACTATTGCCAATCATCTTTATCTTCTTTCTCATCCAAAACCATAGGGTTGCCAAGAATTCCAAATCTTTTTATGCAACCATGAGGTTGTAAGGAAACTTTTTCAAGTTATTTTCCTGGCCATCGTGTAGTTTATCAACCTCAACTTGCTTGCTTAGAGAGTCTTCAACTTCAAAGCTGGCTGCAACTTACACCTCTTCATGATTGGATGGCATAGGATCTTTTTCTTGAAACACACCATTAAGGCCATCTCTAAGAACATATTCAAATTGATCAGTAGGAGGTGCAAGCTTTTGAAGAGCTTCAAACTCATCAAAAATCTCCTTGAACTTCTTCCATAAGTCTTCTTTGTCTATGGAGTTAGCATCAACTTTGTTTTTTATTGATTTTTCAAAACCAATCTTTTGACCGTGCTCATGAGATTCAACCAACTCAACCAATGTGATGTTCCTCTCCAAAGCAGCTTTCTCTTCTATGTCTTGATCAACTTCTTCATTGACAACTAAAAACTGATCTAGATCATCTCTTTCTTCATTAAATAAGATTTATTTGTGTTTATCTTCATCAAGGGGAGTACCAATATTGAACTCTTCATCATAGACACTCGAGTCATCTTCTTCATCAGCTACAACTATAGTTTGATCCTCTTCACTTGTTTCCCATAGTATAGGTTATTCTTAAATAAGGGATGTGGTATGAGGGTGATGAATAGGTTCATGGGTTAGAGACGTAGTATGAGGTGTGGTGAATGACTCATGAATAGGCTTGGGGATGGAGGAAGATTCATGAATAGGCTCTTGGAGAGATAACAAATTGAGTTAGGCAATGGAAGAGACATCTTCTTCAACAAGATCTTCATTTTCTTCTTAGCCTTCTTGATGTTCTCTAATAGTTGTAAATTGTTATTGAACCTCTTGATTTTCCCACCTCTCTAATAAGTTTGTCCACCATTGGATATAACTTCTCATTTCATACAACTCATCAGTGATGGCATATTGGGTTTCCTCTTCAACTAACTTCCATGTACTCATCAACTTTTGAATCGACTCTCTCAAACTCTTTATGAGATGAATAATGATCACATCAAGCTCTCTATCCCATGTTCTCATCACCTTATCTGATTTTAGTAGAATTGGCATGAGTGCCAACAAGGATTTGGCTTGAGATGGAATTGAAGTAGGAAAATAAAAGTTTGACTATTGCAAGTCATGGTAACGTTGTTGAGGTGTATAATAGGAATCATATGAGGAGAATGTAGGACAACCATAGGACTAATATGACTCATGACAAATCTGATAGGAATCAAAGTGAGGTTGATATGGATCATAGGGCTGGTAGGATTTGTGTTGAGGCTGATAGGAAGGTACATCTTCTTCAATAAGAACTTTATTTTCATCATAGCCTACTTCATAGCATTATTGATACTCTTCTTCATAGCCTTCTTGAGGTTTTTCAATAAAGGTATGACAACAACATCATGGTCATATAGAGGGAGAATAGGCTGACTATAGGGTTGTTGTGACTCATAAGGAGGGTACCAAGCTTGATATGGTTATTGAGGCACATAGTTGAGGTCATGACAAGACTGAAAAAGAGGTGTATAGTAGGAGTTCTCTTCATACTTATCCATCCCAACTTCATGATTCAAATGAAAACACAATATATCATCAAATACTTTTTATAATAAGTACCTAGGCTACTAGAACTAGTTGATTGCATTTAGAGTTGTCATTGGTGTTTGTTGAATGCCTATAAAGGCTGATAGGTAGAAGAACACACTAATAATTCTTCCACAACTTTGGACCTTGGTCCCATCGAGCATGCCAAAACTTTTATTACTCAATTTTGTACCCTTGGAGAGGTAGTTCAAGCTGGACCTTGGTCCCATCGAGCATGCCAAAACTTTTATTACTCAATTTTGTACCCTTTGAGAGGTAGTTCAAGCCTACTCCAAATTGAGTAGAATAATGGGATTACCTCTAGACCTGTGGGTTGTCTATAGTAGGAACAAACCTCTAGATTGAAGGGATATCTTCCTTGATATATCTATTCAATCCATCCTCTCTCTTTCCCCTTAGATATATGCACTTTTGATATTTATCTATATTTGTCCTAATCTCAATTTCATAGCCTTACAATGATACATCTTTTTCAAATCAACTTGGTAATAGGCAAGGCAATTATATCGACACGTAGGTTTCCTCTTAAACCTTAATTTTTTAATTTCAATTGTTGGGTTCTTTTAGTTAGTTCTACTTCAGCACTGAAGCTTCTCCCTAATAAGCTAGCGTGCTAGTCCTATCACACGAGAAGTAAGTCTTGCATGTTTACCTGAAGCGTGTAATGAAAGATCGGTTCTCAAAGGCTTTATAGCACAATGTTGTATGTTTGTTCATTCTTCAAAATATGGCTTTAAAAAGGGTTAATACCATAAATATATTATTATAAAACCTATTATCCTAGATGTAGATACTACAATAATTAATATAACCATTACTAACAGTGGTGATAAAATAAAAAGATATCCATGACTTATGAATAAAACATATCCATCATTCAACACTTAGAATAATTCATCACTCGTAACATAATATGGTCAACATTGGTTTTTCATTAATTGCTTAACAAATTACAAGACAATGTTATCTCTTTTATCCAAAGGACCATTGTTCAAATGATTACAACAGAGGTTTTTATACTTGTTTTGCCCTGACCAAGTGTCATAATTTCAATTATCATGAATAGATAGCATACGGACTCCCAAAAAACTAAGATTCATGGCACTTACAATGAGGTATTCCTATAAAATCGAGTCTTTGCACCCCTAGATCCTTGTTCTATGCTATATCCTGGTAGCCAAGTGTTTTATTCTTTGTGGGCAAGTACAAGAGCCTTTGATCGATGGGATCAAAGTGTCCCATTTAAGTTGTTCTTCTAATTGCTCCCGCATCTTTCATGCTATGCTTCCCACGTGCTTCCCTAGTCTTCTGATTTTGTTATGAGCCCTCTATTATTGGGTCCCTCATGACATGTTCTCTCTTGAATGTGTCTTCTCATGCTGGGTCTCTTGCAACATTGTCCTTTCATGCCCATCACCTTCTGTGCCACAACACTTTCATGCATGTCACCTATATGCCATGGTCCTCTCACATCATGGTCTTTTTGTGCTATGTTGATACTTGCACCAAAATAGATAATGGTCCTTCCATGATGTGTACCCAAAATAGAACAATACTTATTCAAATTTTAGGGGTCAACATCACCGCACACTATGCTCTTAGTTCATCCTGAACTAAATTGCGTTAGGATCTTCCAAAAATTTTGGTCCCTTCTACTTGAGTTCTTTCTTTAGCCCATCCCAATGGGACAATGCATCGAGGACTTTGGTAGTTATTATTTTAATGGCCTCTTTTGATTTTTTCAGCTCCTTAGATGGATTTGAAGTCTCGTTCTTATTCATTTATTCATCTAAGGCTGCACTGGCTTCCTTATATATGTCTTCTAATTTAGATACCTCCTTATCAACCTATCCTTAGAGTATGGCAAAACTTGCATTTATTTATTGATGATGGTTATTAAGGGCATCTTCCATCATTTCAACATACTCGAATGCTTTAGTGTGTTTGACGTGGTATTTTATTAAAAGGGTATCATCAACTACTTCTTGTCTCAAGACCTCCTCATCATGGAGTCGAGCCTATACTAGTTTATTTAGGAACATTAGGCGTGCAAAAATATCATCCAAAATGGGGTTAACCTCCTCGACTCTCTAAGATGCTCTTGCAAATGTCTACCACCATGGTGAATTGTTCAATTATTTTCTTGGCCTCATCTCTTGGTCCGGGGTGCTCCTTATTTTTCTTGAACAAAAGCTCAACCAAGGTTTTCAATTTCCCGATGGCATCCCCATCTAATTGTACACCATCTAAAAATGTTGGTTCCTCTTTCAAAATTGTTTTACAAAGGTTTAAAACCCTTACCTTAGCCTCAATGGCCTCTTGGATTTGTTGCTTTAAGGAGGCCACTTCCTCAACTAGCACTTGTTTTTTTACAATTGCTTTATTATACATCTCTATAACCCTTCCATGTTTCTTTTCTATCGTGAATGCATTTGAATCTAAAAAAATGTTCTAGCATGTCATTTCCATGGCCAGTTTCAAAAAAGTGACACTTGCCATTATTGGAGTGAGACTCAATGGATCAATTCTCATGAGGTTTGGCAGTCCTAGAGCATTCAAGCTAGAAAAAATGCAATTTAAAGGAATATCAAATTTGGGTTCCTCATTATACATCTCTAGAAGGAAGGACATCTACTTCCTTGTTTTGGGGGTTGCATCTTCAGGGTGCAAGTACTTCCAAAGATAGAGGTCCTTATCCTCTACATCAAACTGATAACATTTGTGCATAGTGGACAACTCTTTTTATTCTTGTTCCTCTTCAGCTAGCCCCTTCCCCTTTTTTGGGTCTCGTTCAAGCTCATCCTCTTGATGGCTTCATGATGCCATCTCACTTGCTCCCACTCTATCAATATCAAGTTAACCACCAAATGGGGCCTCTTGTCCTGGGGATGGAGTCTTTTCAAAGTCTGATCTTGAACTATGAATTTCTACCTAAGATGGATCCCATTAGGGTGCTTGCTTTTGAAGATGTTGTGGGGTTGACCCTATGGTAGTCCTTGGAGAAGGTGGAGGTGAAGGTGGTCATGGAGGTGGAGAAGGTGGGGGAATCAGTTGAGGAGATGAAGGTTTTGAGGTGGGTGAGTGGGAAGGAGTGTAATGAGTAGGAGATGGTGAGGCAGGGGGAGATTAAGTGTGAGTAGGGAATGGATATGGTGCAAAAGGGTGAGAAATATTAGGTTTAGAAGGTTATGCCTCTACCATCCTCTATCGTTTTGGTTGGGCCTATTGCCCATTAGAACTGACACTTGGCTTTGGATGCTTCCTTTGTATTTGTAGTGCCTAGGGGAGCCTCTCATTGGGGTCTTCATCTTGAGGGTACTAGTGGGGGCATAACATATAGAATAGTTTGTGGACTTGCTCCCTGACTAGGATATCTTTAACCTTGATATCAGTTAAGTTTATTTCTGCCCTCTAAAAAAAGGCCTTCTTGCTCAAATATAAATATATTTTTTAGAGGGTGTGATGCTTTGCATCTATCCACATTGCCTAAAGAATGATTGGTTGTGCATCATATATCAGGTTGATGGAATCGATGAAGTATCACATAGAGAATTCATATGGCAAATTAATCCATGTTGAAAGTTTTCTTGAAGGATTCATGCAAATGCATGTTAGGGAGTAGTGCTACTTTACAGTGAATTCTACTTGGTCTGTGGTTAGGGGGAAAATCCTTTGGAATGTGCCGTTCATTCTCAAAAGCTACCTTCATCCCATCAAACTAGTACCTCATCTTCATTTTGTAAGATGGGATAATTTGTTGGAGGCAAGTGAAGGCTTTGAAGCACTCCACGAGGGACCTATGTGTGGGAAGGGTACACCCGCTTCAATGAACTTGACTTTTAGTCAAGCACCTTAATCTCATCAAAAACAAATAATAACAAGATTTCTCCCCAAGAAAACTTGTACTTAGGTATTTTCTGCACCTTCTCTGCATCCTTAGTTATTTTTGGGTAAAATACAATGCATATCTATACTTGGTTCCTTGAGAGATTTGGTGAGCAATGTGTAGGTGGGCCATGTCTACCTCCTTCCATCAGTTGGTCCCTCTGGCCTTGGTCAGAATTATCTACACTACAATTCTAAGGGTGGGATCCTATAGGTTCCTTATGTGCATTGCATGCCTACGCTTCTGGTACATAAGCATTGTTGTCCCCGAAAAATGACTTCTCATTTTTGGGACAACATGTGAACTATTTTGGTTCAAAAGACCAAAATTTCTTTCTTCCCTTCTCAAAATTTGTTCTAAGCTTACAAATTGCTCATTTTTTGAAGCTTTTTCAGTAAAGGGATTAGCAAGTTCAACAGGGTCAAAGGCTTCTGCAGGTGAGTCCAATCAAAAGAACTAGTTTCCAACACTTAGTCATTTTAAGGATTAGTTTAGCACCTTGGTTCGATCAAAAATGTCCATCAGCAAGCATCTAAGCAAGGATTAAACCATTTAACCATTGAACCTTGAACCATTTTGGTTCAACGAGTTCAATGGGTTCAAAGGTTCAACGTCATCGCCAAGAGCTAAGCACATTTTCCAAATATTCAAAGTTCAACCGTTTCAAAGTTACACGGCTCCGAGCACTTAACGAGTTTCAAAGGCTTGAACCATTGAACCTTGAACCATTTTGGTTCATCGGTTCAACAGGTTCAACGTTCAAATGGTTCAACGCACTTGGTTCAAAGATATCAAAGAGACTCAGCTAAATCAAAAGAATGAACCGACCAAACTGTTGAACCTTGAACCGCTTCATAGGTTCAATGAGTTCACAGGTTTAAAGGTTCAAAGGTAGCCTTAGTCAAGGAAAGGAGCGTGCAAAAGAAAAGCCTAAGAATGGAAAGTGCCAAGTGTCGACGGTGGAAGGTTTCAATACGATGCAGTGGAAGACGCCACGTGTCCTTGGTGAGAATCAGTGGAAGTCAACAAGTGTCATCATCTGCGTGATTGCCAAAAAGGAGCCCCAATGGTTTTTGCAGATAATTCCATGTGTCCTTGCTTGTTCTGAAGGAAGATGCCACGTGCCACTTGTTAAAGGCAGTGGAAGGTGCCACATGTCAAAGATGAAGCACTCCCAACGCAGAGATGTAGATTCAAGTACAGATTTCCTTTGAACAAATTATCTAAAGGAATCCCTTCAGACATTTTGTTTGAAGGAAATAAAGGGACGATAGTCCTATAAATAAATTGAAGCCCGAAGGCCACATGAATGATCCAAAAGGGTAGGTACCCTTGCGGGGGACACTCAACACTCAAAAATGGACCCTGTTCAAGACCCCAAAGGGCAAGTTCCCTTCGAGAAGGGTTGAGCCTCAAAGTGCAGCGAAAACTCCCAAGTGTCACAAGCTGAGACACAGTCTCTACCAATTTTAGTGCAGGGGAAGCTGCCAAGTGTCTGCATCCACGCTTGCAGCCTCTAACAAGTTTCAAAGCTTATTCTAATAAGCTTATTTCAAAGCCACAGATGCCGCCACGTGTCTTCACTTGTGCCACAGTGGGAAGCGGCCATAAAAGGAGAGAAAGACACAAAGGAGTTGCTAAGGAGAATGACAGGTCTGTAAACATCAAATTTAGGATGATTGACTAAGCTGTTAACCTTCAAAAGATTAATGACACATGGATGTCCAATTTGCGGCAATAAAGTGTCTGATTGATCTTTGAAGGCTTAAAAGGTGGACCTGAATGCATTCAAAGACCCTAAGGCCAGGGCTAAAAGGAAGAAGAGACAAAAAGGGAAATATTAGTAGAAGTTATTTCTAGTAGGTGGAACAATCCACCATGTAGGTATTTGGACCTGCAAGCATTGAAAGCGTAGCCTATTTGTCCCCTCTAGCGTAAAGACAAAGTGGGTAGTTGCGTAGATAGTAGGTAATAGAATGAGTGACTCTAGCTCAGGAGAAGACATTGGAGATGAATCAACATACCACAGTTAAGGCAATTGCCCTGCTCCAGCATGCCTCTCCCTGAGAGAACCAAAAATGTGTCCAAGGCATTAATGTGCAGCATGGGTCGCTCCATGGGACAATGTGTGAAGCCTCCTTTGGCCTCTATATAATGTAATCTCTTGTATCATTTGAAGGGAGATCTTCCCAATACAAAAGTGAAACTCTGCCCAATTGAAGGCGAATACTGAGACTTTGAGCTCAGATTGTATTTCATTTCATTTTATCTGAACCAGAAAGCAAGTTGTTTGCAGACTTTGTGTTGTTTTGGCTTGTATCATTTTAGAAGATTATTCTTATGTCTATCTTCTAAATGTGTTCTTGTTTATTTAATTTGGCAAGCAGAATTAGTGAAAGTAACAAGGAAGGTGTCTTGAAGCCAGCTACTTTTAGACTTTGTGCTGTCATAGTTGTCTTTAGTGTGTGTTTATTTTTTGTTTTTGTGTAAAGGACCTTGGGATGACTTTGTGCCCCCATTGTTCTTCATACCTCACTCTTGGGAAGTCAAGGTGGAGACTTTGTGCTAAACCTTAGATTGCTGGTCACTCTGTACTCTGTTACCAGAAAGATTCCTGTTGTTTGCAAGAACAAGCACTTCTGAAAGAAGAGAAGTGCCTTCTATCATTTCACCAAGATTTCTACTACCTAAGAAGGGATTTGGCTCTTGGTTGAATGTTACTTCTGAAAGAAGAGAATCACCTTCACCAATCACCAAGGATTTCTCCTTTGTGTTGTGAACATCATCTCTGAAAGAAGAGAGATGGATGGTATATCCTACCCCTGAGTGTTATTTTCAACTTATATATATAGTACATAGCGCCTTTATACCTATAGGGAACCTCCCCTTGATGAGAGGAGAGATTTGTCCCCTTTGGATGTGGTAACCCTGCAACTTTGGACAACCAATCTTCCTATGTTGTGGTTGAAGAGACCTATTTTGTTCATCAGTTAGTTGGTTGACAAAATATTCACCCAACAGATTTTGGTGACTACGCTAGGGATGAACATGCAGTCTGAAGCCTCAAGTTTCAAATTGAAGTAGTTCCTTCCCTTATCCATTATATAGACTCTGGCGACTCCAGTTTGTGTCTTACCCATTATCATTATAGCCTTACCATTTCCCTCCATCTCCATTATTTTATCTGGTTTACGAAACCAGAGCTACTGGGAAAGAGTCTGCAGTTTGAAGCCTCAAGCCTCAAGCTGAAGCAGGGCTAGCTCTTTTCCATTTTTATTTTATAATCTAGCCACTCCACCCAGATTTGTTATCCCTATTTTTTATAATTAAATCATGGCAGTTCAAGGCCCCTGGGGTAACTCATTTGGCCCACTCAACTTGACTCCACCTCTGCATGAACTTCCACGCAGCTCAAGAAAGAACTTCCCCAAATTCTTTGGAGATGGGAGAGTTCACCCTGACGAACACATTGTAGCCTTCAGCATAACCTGTGGTGTGATAGGGGTGGAATTTGAAGACGTGATAGTCAGGATTTTTGTGGAGACCCTACAAGGTACTGCTGCAGAGTGGTTCTACCATCTGTAGGCTAGATCAGTGACAGACTGGAATACCCTAAAAGCTAAGTTCGAAGCAGGGTTCAAGCCCACAGAGGATGCCCATGCCTTGCTGGCCCAGCTCACCCAGATGAAGAAAGATCCTCATGAGCCTATGAGGGATTTTATTGCCAAGTTTTACAAGCTGAGAAACAGGATTCTTGCAATTGCTCAGCCAACACCTAAAAACCTCAAATGCTTCTTCATCAACTCACAACTACCTAAAGTGAGTTTTTTGTTGAGGTGTGTTGGCCACATAGACCTTGCTACTGCTCAAGACTTGGCTACTAAGATTGAAGATGACCTTATCTTGGTAGGAAGATAATGAGAGATCCTAACAGAGGTAAACCCTCTTCATCTTCTGAATACTCACCCACAGCCACCACTAATCAAATGGTACAAAAGCTGGCAAATGAATTACTAGCCTTGAAAAGGTAAATGGCACAAAGTATGTCTTTTGCTCCTTCATACAAATATGTACCAAGGAGAACATTCCCCAATTAGCCATATTAAGGCAACGCTACCAAAAATCAAGGGTAGCCAAATCGTCTTCCTCCCCCATAAAGGAACCTTGCCCTTGAAGCGCCTCCAACCAACTTAGCAGTTGGATATCTGAAAACTAAACATGATTTCTCTTTCCAACATGAGTTTAATCAAGAAAATGATGCTAATCTCTTCACAAAGGACCAAGAAGAATCAATTGGCAACTCCAACATTGGTTTCCTAAATTACCAGGATGAACCCAAAAGTGAAGGTGAAGCAGTGGAGGGATCATACGCTGTGTTCACCCAGTCCAAAAATTAGTCAACGTAGCAATTAATAAAGAGAAGATAGAGGAGTGACCTTAACCAATAATTTCAATTGCTAAGCGTGAAACCACTCTGCCTTTCCAGCTAAAGGACCCGATAGTTGCTAAAAAGGTAAGTACCCCAATCATTTCTGCACCTTCAACTTCAAATTTGCAGGCCAGTCCTCCCCCTCCCAAAAACCAAAAGGATGAACTCCCATCCTCTCTTCCTAGTCCATTTCAGTCATTTGACATAATTGATCATGTCAAAAAATCCAAAATTCAAATGACTGAATTTGAATTCATGCAAGCCAATCCTGAGCAGTTGGACATTGGTGGAGAACTAAGTATGGGCCTGTCTGAGGCAAGGATCCCTGTCAAGGGCATAATGAAGAGATTGCTCCCTAAAAAGGAGGCAAAATATGTGGTCACCCAAACATCGGCCGCTGCAACTCAAATTCTATTTGAGTCTTTGGAAAGGGGTAATTATTTCTTGACCACAAAGGATGTTCATGTTTCTGCAGACGAGAGTCTTGTAGCTGGCAATTTGAAAATCGATTCAAACAAGACATCAGAAGAATTGGTAGGTCATAGTATAGATAAAAAAGCATCTTCCCTTCCAATAAAGAGAAATCTGATTGAAGATCAATTTTTGATGATGTTTGGATCCTAGAATCTGATGGCAGCAATTCTTTTACCAATGCTGGAGCTAGGACTGTGTTGATATCTCCTCAAGGAGATATTTTTCCTTCATGCAAGCTACAATTTAGGAACACTAGCAACACAGCTAAATGTGAATATCTATTGCTCAAATTGAAGGTTGCTCAAGCCCAAGATGTCAAACTCCTTCACACCAAAGGAGATCATGAACTGGTGGTTTGTCAAGTATCTGAGGGGGACAATCAAAGCGTGTGCTAGATTGAACCTACAGAACAACAGGCTATGGTGGTAGACCATATTGTTTTACTCCAAAGTCAACAAAAGAAACTCTTCACCAAGAGAGCAAGGAGTTACGGTTTTTAGATTGAAGACCATGCCTTGCCAAGGGGCAAGAAGAAGAAAGAACCAAGAGGAATGCACAAAAAATGTGATTCTTGGTAGAGAGTTCCATTCGCCCGTCACCGATTCTGGGGACAAAATGGTTCCTCCTAGTTTATCAAGATGGAATGCCATCTTCATTGTCTCACAATGGGTAGCATCTGAATCACTTCAATTCCTCAAGTATCAAATAAGTTCACCTATACACATGTATATCTGTATAGTCTTTGTTTTTGCTTTGTGTTGTTCATTTTCATTTTTTGGAGCCTTTCTTTTTGGGTAACATGAATCCATAGCCCATGGCATACTTCAAAGGCACTGGGGATTCTAGTTTCTACATCCCTCAGCTATTTTGAGTTTTCATCTGACGGTAGTTCCCCAACTGTAGCCAGCTGTTGTCCTCGAAAAATGACTTCTCATTTTTAGGACAACATGTGAACTATTTTGGTTCAAAAGACTAACATTTCTCTCTTCCCTTCTCAAAATTTGTTCTGAGCTTACAAATTCCTCATTTTTCCAAGCTTTTTTAGTAAAGGGATTAGTAGGTTCAATAGGGTCAAAGGATTCTGCAGGTGAGTCCAATCAAAAGAACCAGTTTCCAACACTTAGTCATTTTTAGGATTAGTTTAGTGCCTTGGTTCGATCAAAAATGTCCATCGGCAAGCATCTAAGCAAGGATTAAACCATTGAACCTTAAACCATTTTGGTTTAACGAGTTTAATGGGTTCAAAGGTTCAATGTCATCGCCAAGAGCTAAGTGCATTTGCCAAATATTCAAAGTTCAACCGTTTCAAAGTTCCACGGCTCTAAGCACTTAATGAGTTTTAAAGGCTTGAACTGTTGAACCATTGAACCTTGAACCATTCTGGTTCATCAGTTCAACGGGTTCAACATTCAAACGATTCATCATGCTTGGTTCAAACATATCAAAGAGACTCAACTAAATCAAAAGAATGAATCGACCGAACCGTTGAACCTTGAACCGCTTCATAGGTTCAATGAGTTCATGGGTTTAAAGGTTCAAAGGCTGCATCAGTTAAGGAAAGGAGCGCACAAAAGAAAAGCTTGAGAGAAGAAAGCACCAAGTGTCAACGGTAAAAGGTTTCAATACGATGTAGTGGAAGATGCCACGTGTCCTTGGTGAGAATCGACAGAAGCTGACAAGTGTCATCATCTACGTGATTGCCAAAAAGGAGCCCCGATGATTTTTGTGGATACTTCCACGTGTCCTCGCCTATTCTGGCAAAAGATGCCATGTGCCACTTGTTAAAAGTAGCGAAAGGTGCCACATGTCAAAGACGGAGCACTCCCAACGCAGAGATGTAGAGTTAAGGAAAGATTTCCTTTGGATAAATTATCTAAAGGAAATAAAGGGATGATAGTCCTCTAAAGAAATTAAAGCCTGAAGGCCACTCGGATGATCCAAAAGGGTAGGTACCCTTGCGAGGGACACTCAACACTTAGAAATGGACCCTGTTCAAGACCCTGAATGGCAAGTTCCCTTCAGGAAGGGTCGAGCCTCAAAGTGCAGTAGAAGCTGCCAAGTTTCACAAGTCGAAACACAGTCTCTACCAATTTCAGTGCAACGGAAGCTGTTAATTGTCTGCATCCGCGCTTCCAGCCTCTTACAAGTTTTAAAGCTTATTTCAAAGCCACAGATACCGCCATGTGTCTTCACTTGTGCCACAGTGGGAAGCGGCCATAACAAGTGAGAAAGACACAAAGGAGTTGCTAAGGAGGATGATAGGCCTGTAAACATCAAATTTAGGATGACTGACTAAGCCGTTAACCTTTAAAATATTAAAGACCCGCGAACATCCAATTTGTGGCAATAAAGTGTCTGATTGATATTTGCAGGCTTAGAAGGTGGACCCGAATGCATTTGAAGACCTTAAGGCCAAGGCCAAAAGGAAGAAGAGACAAAAAGGGAAATATCAGTAGAAGTTATTTCCAATAGGTGGAATAGTCCAACAGGTAGGTATTTAGACTTGTAAGCATTGAAAGCGTAGCTTGTTTGTCCCCTTTAGCGTAAAGACAAAGTGGGTAGCTACGCGGATAGCAAGTAATAGAATGAGTGATTCTAGCTTAGGAGAAGACATTGGAGATGAATCAACATGCCATAGTTAAGGTAGCCACCCTGCTCCAGCATGGCTCTCCCTGACAGACCCAAAAATGCGTCCAAGGCATTAATGCACATCATGGGTTGCTCCATGAGACAGAGTGTTAAGCCTCCCTTGGCCTCTATATAATGTAATCTCTTGTATCATTTGAAGGGAGATCTTCTCAATATAGAAGTGAAACTCTGCCCAATTGAAAGGTGAATACTGAGACTTTGAGCTCAGATTGTATTTCATTTCATTTTATCTGATTGAGAAAGCAAGTTGTTTGCAGACTTTGTGTTGTTTTGGCTTGTATCATTTTAGAAGATTATGCTTATGTCTGTCTTGTTAATGTGTTCTTGTTTATTTAATTTGGCAAGCAGAATTAGTGAAAGTAACAAGGAAGGTGTCCTGAAGCCAACTACTTTCAGACTTTGTGCTGTCATAGTTGTCTTTAGTGTGTGTTTATTTTTTGTTTCTATGTAAAAGACCTTGGGACGACTTTGTGCCCCCATTGTTATTTGTACCTCACTCTTGGGCAGTCAAGGTAGAGACTTTGTGCTACACCTTATATTGTTCGTCACTCTGTACTCTGTTGCCAGAAAGATTCCTGTTGTTTGCAAGAATAAGCACTTTTGAAAGAAGAGAAGTGCCTTCTATCATTTCACCAGGATTTATATTACCCATGAAGGGATCTGGCTCTTGGTTGAATGTTACTTCTGAAAGAAGAGAAGCACCTTCACCAATCACCCAGGATTTCTCCTTTGTGTTGTGAACATCATTTTTGAAAGAAGAGAGATGGATGATATATCCTACCCCTAAGTGTTATTTTTAGCATATATATATAGTACATATCACCTTTATACCTATAGGGAACCTCCCCTTGATGAGAGGAGAGATTTGTCCCCTTTGGATGTGGTAAACCTACAACTTTGGATGACCAATCTCCCTATATTGTGGTTGAAGAGACCTATTTTGTTCACCAGTTAGCTGGTTGACAAAATATTCACCCAACAAGCATCATGGCTGTCTACTGAATCTCCTTTATATCAGCTAAGTCATCCAAGACATTCACCCCCAAACACTGAACTCCCATGACTTTATTGATCCTTTCTATGATGATCTTCATGTTACACCCGATGAAGTGGATGTAGTCCTCATGAACGTTTGAGAGGAGAAACTGAACTGCCTCATTAGGCTTGCCAAAGTATGACCCATCAAAAATTTGAAAGAGGCCAACCTTATCCAGCTAGTTCTTGATGGACAAATCATAGGCCAATTGATTCTTTGTGTTGGTGATTTGAACTTGGTAGTCATTCTATAGCTCTACCTCATTTCCCAGTTGATGGTGGTCATAGTAAAAAATTTTGGCAGTTGACACCTTGGAGACCCAGTTCTCAGTGTGCAAGATTGACTCTGGGTATTGCATCTCTTATATCAAAAGAGACAAATGGGGAGATAATGGGGCAAAATGCACTGATGAGGTCTATGCCTATTTTCCTTTCTTCACCATCTTTGTTTCTTTTGTGCTCTCTCTCACTCCTCCTTTTGCATGTTCTCTCATAACTCTTACGTGTTGTACTTGTTATGGTATTTGTTATTGGTTTCCTAGTGCCTCCTCCCTAATAGGGAACTAATTTCCTCCGCTCACCTCTTCCTCCTCTGGTATAGTTGGAAGTTTTTTGAGTCTTTTAGCCTTTTTATTTGACCACATTACCCTTCATGGTGCTTGAAGTTTAACCCTCAACCATCCCACATTTTTGAATGAATATGTGGTGGCAACCCAACTTACTTTGACTCTAGAACTTCACACTTCAAAAATTGTGGACCTACAACCTGCAACTTCAAAGATCCCCACTCCTATACACCAATTCAAATTTAGTAACCTCTCTTTTCATATAGGAAATAGCTTTTTTGAATTCACCTATTTCACAAACACCTGGTATGCAAGAAATTTGGCTTTGTCATACTCTGGTTCTTTGGTTTGCCATTCACACTTAACACTCAAAAAATATACAAGGTAAAGTGTAAAATGGCTTTAGCAGGCTTATTTATAGGCCCTTGGGGGGTTTACGTCAATTAATTCCTTCCCTCTCCTCGTCACCTTGAGTCATTAATGTAAATCTTTTAACAGCCTTCATATTTTGAATCTTGTATTAAGCATTTAATGCCTTAACAAATTTGTCCTATCATTCCACTCACATACTTCTCATAATAACTAACCTTGTTACATTAATGACCCATCCTTTCTTCACGCCTTTCTTGAAAGTGGATGACAATAGTGTTCCACCTTTCCATTATAGTGGAAGATAGTTGTCGCTCAAATGGCAGGAACCTTTCAAATTGCTTTCAAAGTGCATTAAATGACTCACATACCCCTAATCACTTGTGTGCCATATATGAATCTTGTGCCTTATGGTACTTTCATGCCCACATGTCTTATGTCTTGTATTCATATGCATGATGCCTTACCCCACACTAAAAGGGTTTGTGGTCCTCCATGAAAACAATCTAAGTACAGGAACTCAAAATTACATTAAAGAGTCATGCGCTTCAAGGGAAACACTTTTTGTTGAAAGTAATAAATTCTAACCTAATGGCCTTGAGAATTAGATTACATAATCTATAAAAAAAATCACAATATGATTGAAGTTGACTGCCATTATAGTGTCCTAGGAGGAATTGACCATCTATTCATTTTAACTAACAAGCCCTGGTAGGTTGAATTCTATGTATAATGAATGGACCATCCCAATGAATCTGGAGCTTTCCATAGTGGTGTGCAAACTTAGAATCATATTAAAAAAACTTTATGCTTGAATAAAATACTTTATACTTTAGATGGTGATCATGCCATGTTTTTTGTTTGTGTTTTTCAACATCTTGACTCTAGTGGGTGAGGAATCGAGCCTCATCTAGTTTCATCAAATCATCAAGCCAAGCTTTCAAAGACGCCTCATCATCCAGGTTTCCTATACATGCTATCCAGAGAGATGGAACCAAAAACTCCATTGGCATGATTTCTTCCTTTCCATACACAAGGTTGAATGGTGTAATTTTGTTGAGGCACTTGTATGTAGATTGGTAGGCCCAAAGAATTGCAGATACTCTGTCATCCCAATCAGTCTCGCCAACATTGCACATATTTATTAAAGTGGTACCAAGGATTTTATTGAAAGCTTCCATAGTGCCATTGGCCTGTGGGTGGTATGGTGTCATGTTGCGATGCATAATCATGAACTCAACCAACAAAATTCTAATCGTCTCATTCAAGAAGTGGGTTTTATGATCATTGGTGAAGTTTAAGGGATAACTGAATTGGGTTATAATGTTCTCCCAAATGAATCACATGGTAGTCATTATAGTATGGTATTTTTTTAGCATTGATTTAACCCAACATGTGAGGTGGTTGGTTGTTGCAATGATTTACCGAGAGCCCGTTCATCAACCTGCTGGAGTGATAGGCCCCACAAAGTCAATAGCCCATTTTTTAAATGGTTCTTGAGAAGGAATAGGGTGTAATGACATAACATCTCTTTTTAAGGTTTTCTTACATGCTGGTAGACATCACATTACCTAACAATGGCCTTTGTATGCTTGAATAAACTTGGCCACCAGAGTCCAGTGAGTAAGACCTTACGTGCAGTAGACTCTCCAACATAATGTCCTCTAACAATACCTTTGTGGACTTATCATAACACCTCAGGGCACTAATTTTGCATTACATAGCAATGAAACACCTCATCATAATTCAATTTATAAAGATCTCCTGCTATGAGATGATAAGGTATGACATGGACCACAAGTTACTTTTTCTCTTGTGGAGTGAAGGAGTCAAGCGTCCAACCAGTGTTGAGAAATACTACAATATCCTCTAGCTCTTTAGGTACCCTAGCAAATCAAAAGAGTTTTACATCAAGAAGATCATATTTTATGGCATGTGGGGGTTCTCCATTTTTAATTTGAGACAAATGATCAGGTCTATAGTTGGTCTTTTTGGGCTTTACTACTACAAAAATTTGGAATTCTTGGAAGAGGATGATCCAATGGCAAATTCTCCCATGTAGTATTGGTTTGTTAAAAAGATACTTCAAGGCCTCATGGTTTGTATATAATATAAATGAAGTGGCTAGAAGATACTACCTAAACTTTTATATAGCATAAACCATAGACAACACTTCATGATCGGTGGTGGTATAGTTCCTTTTAACCAATGCCAACTTCCTACTGGAAAAATAAATCAAGTGATCTAAGTGTCCTTCACCTGGTTGTGAAAGTATCATGCTGACTGTCATCTTAGAGGCATCAACATGGACATGAAAAGGCTTTTTCCAATCAGGGAATTTAAAGATAAAAGTGGTGACTAGCCTTTATTTGAGTGTTTCAAAAGTTGCTTTGTAAGAATTCATCAATATAAATTGTTCATTGTGTTTTAAAAGCTATTTCAGGGGGATTGCAATCTTGGCATAACCCTGAATGAAATTTATATAATAACTTATGTGCCTTAGGAAGGCGTGCACCTCATGCTGAGTCTTGGGCATTGGTAAATGGAGAATAACAGAGACCTTGTATGGGTTTACCAAGAGTCCTTCCTTATAAATGATATGCCCAAGAAGTATGCCAAAAGGTGTTGTGAACAAGCACTTCTTCAAATTTAAGGAAATTTGTAACACTCGACAATGCTCAAGCATGAGTTTTAGATTGGCATAATGATCCTTGACCAACCCATATACCATCCAATCATCTAGGTAGACTTGGAGGAATTTATGGTTGAAATCTTTGAAAGCCTCAACTACTATCCATGAAAACACTACTGGAACATTTTTAAATCGAAAGGCATGACAATATAGGCAAAATATCCCCATTTAGTAGTGAAAGTAGTCTTGGATCAATTTTTCTCAGCTATTTATACTTGGTGGTACCCCAAGGATCCATTGATAAAGAGTACACTTCACACTCGGTAACACCTTCTAGGATTTCCTCTGTGAAAGGTATTGGGAAAGGATCTGTCACACAAGATGCATTTAAGACATGGTAACCCACATAGATACAGATATGCCCATCCTTTTTGATACTAATTACAAAGGGAAAGACCCATTCAGATTCAATAATTTGAGTAATTATTGTGAAGCAAAGCATGTTATCGATCTCTTTTTCACTCGTGCTCAGAGGTTGGGGTTCATCTTGTATGGTCATTTCTTCGTAGGGCAAGCACCATCGATTACCTTTATGTGCATCTTTCCTAGGGAAGGATGGACTCCTTTCATTTTGCTATAATTTCTTGAAAATACATACTGATACTCTTTTAACAACTCAAAAATCTTTGAAATTTCTATGTCAGTCCAACAATTTCCAATTGTAGCCATTTTTGGCTCTTGCTCTTTCCCAATGTTACAAAGAATATTTTGAATGGGCCCATGATAAGGGTTGCCCATTGGAGAACTACTATCCTGTATAGTTTGTAAAACAATACTTGTAGGGACATCTAAGTGGTTAGTCAAGGGGTTGAGTGAAGTAGACTCTTCACCTTCATCTACTTCGAAGACAAGTTTTTGTTTTCCCAGGTAGATCTCTTCATAGTGTTCTTCACTAAGAACTATCAATGGTGCAAGCACTGATTGGGTGGGAGGCTCATTGAATAAATTCAAGGGTTCTTCAGGTTCTTGATGAACATAGGATAGGTGGTCTTCGATGAGACTTGGGTCTCCAATGATTGCTTCATGCATGGCTTGAAGGGTAAGGCATAAGTCCATCCTTGGTGAAAAATAAAAGAGCATCGAAATCATGTTCCCCTTTAGTCACTGCCAGAACCTAATACCCATGTGCCTCTCTTCATGAATATACCATGCCCATGCCAAAGTGTTCAAAGTCCCATAAAATGCATGGACCTAGAGGTACTTGAGTAAGAATGTTTCATCAGCTTGTCATATTGTCTCACAAGCCTCAATATGAGGTTGAGGTGTTTTCACACAACTATAACTAAGTATTCCCCTAACCTTATTATTGTGATGAAATCTATGGTGTAGAGTAGCTCGCACTTGATCCTAATAAAAAAGTCACTCTTTATGAGTATGCTATCATCTGGCAGTGGTACCATAAAAAATGTGATCTTATGACTTCATCTAGTCATTCTCGGTATCATAAAATTCTTTGAGATGCTAGACAAAGTCACATACCTCTATTTGTCTTTGGAACTATGGGGATTCATCAAGTCTTTCCAGTGGTGCTCCCACCAGTGGTCCTCTCATTGTTAAACCCATAAGGTGCACAAACTTGTGATGTTTAGGAAGTTGACACGGGATGCTTTCTCTTTTGTTTATAGTGCTACACAACCTTTCAATGAGATCATAGTTGCCATGGGATCGACAATTACAAGCATTGCTTATAGTATTCAAGATAGACTAGGTGTCCATCCACTAAAAAATACCATATGAATTTAGATCATGTTGTTCATCATTTCGAGTAGTTGCATTATATAGGTGGTTGATTTCTTCATCAGTATTTATGGGCTCGATATAAGGAGGTTCTTGTTCGTGGTCTAAAGGTATTACTACACGTTGATCGATATTCTCAAAGCTAATGTATCAGTTTTTAAAGCTCAAGTCTGCATGGTTCTCATAACACCAAGGCCTTCCTAGTAGGGTTGGATAGTCATCATCTTTTGTTAACTCCAAGACCTCAAAATTTGCTTTGAAGGGAACCTCAAGTATGTCAACGGTGGCATTATTGAGGACCCCAATAAGATGTGCTCTAGTTTTACTTGCCATAAACAAGACGTGAGGAGAGGGATACGAGGTTGGACTAGACATTTTTCACCAAGCATATTTAGTGAGAACATTAACTTCCATGCCAATATCTACTAGAATATCATGGATTACCCATCCATTGAGGGTAGAATTAACCAATATCTCTCCATCTTCTAGAGAAGAGGAACTAGGTGTTTCCTAACATCAAGCATGATTTAAATAGTGATCTTCACTTTACCAACTGAGGTGTGGGTGGACTTTGTTTGGTAAGCGGGCCTGACCTTTAAGCCATGTGCTGAGCTAGGGAATAATGTCTTCATCCAGCATACGTTTGCAAAGTTCCTAAAAATGATCCCACGCCACTAGTTGAGGTTCAGCTTCCCTTTGCACTACAATATGTTGTGTCACATACTTATCCTTAAGGCATTGAATCTTGACTTGGAGCTCTCATACAAGTGTCATAGTATCTTGCAAGACATCCCTTTGTTACTGAGTATCAGGGTATTTTCTGGCACATGGTTCTTCTCGATGTAATTTCTCAACCAAGTTGATTATGGAATGAGTCTTTCTCGCACTATGAGTAGTGATATTTATTTATTATACTAATGGGATGGTTGGTCATGCATGCCATTGTGGTTTCTCTATTCTAATCATGTCAACACCCTTTTCATTATGTTCCTTAGTGATGGCTACATATAGATCAAGACACTCATCCAACCGATGGTCCTTTTTGCAAAATACACATGTTGGGTATTTTAGGCAATCCCTCTGATAATGGTCTAGTGACCCATATTTGTAGCAAGTCCTTGGTGTAAATTGACCACCACCTCATCCTTGTCCTTTCCCTCACCGATGGTAGCCACCATTGTCTTGGGTATTAGCAATTAATGTTTGGTGCGTATCGCATGCTCGAGCTCATGAATATCACTAATTAATTTGTAGTCATTGGTGTCATGGGTATAAACATCACAAATCTTACAATACTTGGACACCTTAGTGTTTGTAACCTATTGCAAAAGAGGAGAAGAATGGATATCATGTTCTTCATGGAAAATTTCATAGATTTGTTTGAGTACTATGTGGATGTTCTTACATGGGCAATTATTCCTTATATGCCCTTCAGTTTCATAGTCGATACACCAGACACCATTGCATGTTTCATGTGCATTATTTACCATCAAATTTTCAAGTTGTGATGTCATGGATGCTATCTGCACCTCCATATAGGGACTAATCCTGGTATCCATGCTTCCAACCACTTTAGCGTGGAGGGCAGCTTCCAAAGCCTCACGTGTACTAGTGAAGGTTCTTTGTGATAGAGTTTGATGGAAAGGTAATAATAAACCTCCCATAAACCATTGTGCATGTTGAGCAGGGTTTATTTCAAATGAAAATTTAGAAAGCAAGGTTTTGAATCATGCATCATAATCGTGCATGAACTCTATAAGTCCTTGCTTTTATGTCCTTCAGCACTGCTATACTTTGCTACTCAAACTCAAGAATGTCAAATTCTTGTAAGAAGGTTGTTTTGAGTTGATCATAGTCAACCACTGCTTGCGAAGGGTCAAACTTTTGATACCACTTGTGCACATACTCTAAAAGTGTAGTGGCAAACTAAGTAGCCTTACGTTCATTAGATTTGATGCCTCGTGTCCTCCAAATCAATTTACACTTATAGACATGCTCAACTACATTCTCTACCCCTTGATATTTGGGTAAATGCAATATCATCTCATAGTAGATTGTAGTGGGTTGTGGTTGAGCAGATGGTTGCTAGGAAGATCCATCTCTTGTCCTAGGAGGAGGGAATCTACCTCTTCCAGTGCCTCCTCATAATCCTCCTCCAACACCTCAAGCAGCAGTGCCCATGGAAAAAGGCATGGTAGAGGTTTGGTTATCCAAGTTTAGGCCTGCATTTTGGCCTTGAGGGCCAGATCCACTTGGCATCCCAAGCTGTGCCATAGAATTCCCTTGAATAGGGAAAGATAATGTAGATTATGAATGATCACCTAATGTCCTAGTTTCAGTTTACCATACCTATTTAATTTTTGACTTTGTACTATTTTTATCCTAATTTTATATATGTATTATGTCCAATTCAAAGGAATGAACATGCACTGTGGTGGGGAAACCTGGTTGATTCATACTTGGTTCCTCGATTCTTGAAGTCCAACTCAATTCTCCTTCACAGGATATAAGTGGCAAAGAATGCAACTCAAAAGTGATGTGTCCCTCATGCATATCTACCTCCCTATGGTGCTTCATAACACTCCTCGAGGTTTCTTGATCTTTTCCCACACCACTAACTCTCATGATCATTTTCCAAGATTCATCATACTTATGTTTCTATAATGTTCGCTGGCTTGCTACCATGTTGAACCCACAATCTTCAATCAACCTCTAGTCTTCCCTCCTAATTGTACGGTTCATGCACAAGAGATTTTATCCTTCCCTAGGTAGAGTCTCTAATCCAAGGTCAACAATTAGCTTCTTAATTTCAAAGGCAAACAATGAGAGATATCATCCCCTCAGCTCTCGTAGAAATTGGAACTTTGCTTCCTCAAGACATGAATAGGTGGTCACAACGTACTCCAAAATGTAGTTGTTATGAATGCCTCTCCACCAAAATTTATTTGCTCACGTCTAGGGAACTCCATGTCATGCTAAACTCCTTTGATGTTCAAGTTTCCAAGGTTGTCTTCTTCTGAGATTTCTAGATCATCCTTGAGCATATGCAAGAATCCAAGAATGCAGGAGAACTGGGACCTCAAAAAAGAAAGTTTCATATGGAGAACTATAGAGATTATGCTCTACCCACTATCGCATAGAAACTCTTGGTTTAAGATATAGGATCACATAGTTGTCTTTGACACTAGTAACCCATTCTAGAATATTCTCTAACATGGTGCACTCAAATATTTTCTCATGATTGTGCTCCAATTGCTTTGGTTCCCAACAACAAAACCAAAATGTTTGGTTCTTTTAGTTAGTTCTACTTCGATGTTGAAGCTTCTCCCCAACAAGCTAGCACGTTGACCCTATCATGTGAGAAGTAAGTCTCACGTGCTCACCTGAAACACGTAACAAAAGACCAATTCCTGAAGGCTTTGTAGCACAATGTTGTATGTTTGTTCATTCTTTGAAATACGACTTTAAAAAGGATTAATACCATAAATATACTATTATAATCCTTATTATCCCAGACATAGCTACTACATAATTAAGATAACCATTACTAACAACAGTGATAAAATAAAAAGATATCCATGACTTAGGAATAAACACATATCCATCATTCAACATTGTAGAATAATTCATCACTTGTAACACAATATGGTCAACACTAGTTTTTCATTAATTGCTTAACAAATTATAAGACAACATTATCTCTATTATCCAAAGGACCATTGTGCAAATGATTAAAACAGGGTTTTTTATACTTGTTTTGCCTTGACCAAGTGTCATAATTCCAATTATCATGAACAGATGGCACACAGACCCCCAAAAAACTGAGAGTCATGGCACTTACAATGAGGTATTCCTATAGACTCCAGTCTCTATGCCCCTAGATCTTTGTTCTATGCTATATATTGGTGGCCAAGTGCTCAGTTCTTTATGGGCTGGTACACGAACCTCCGATCGGTGGGATTGAAGTGTCCTATTTAATTTATTCTTCTAAATACTCCCACATCCCTCACGTTCCACTTCCCACCCACTCCCTTAGTCTTTTGCATCTATTTCGAGTCCTCTATTCTTAGGTCCTTTGTGGCATGTTCTCTCTTGACTAGGTCCTCTCATGCTAGGTCTCTTGTGCTATTATCCTTTCATGCCCATCACTTTCTGTGCCATGACATTTATGTGCTTGTTAGCTACATGTCATGGTCCTCTCGTGTCATGGTCCTTTCGTGCCGTACCGGTGCTTGCACAAAAATGAACAATGGTCCTTCCACGCCATACACCAAAAATAGAATAATACTTATTCAAATTTTAGGGGCCAACATCAATATATTTCAAGTACTCTCAATTCCATATTATATGCGTTGATTATTTATTGTAACATGCTCTTGGTTGTAGGTTAGTCACTAACAAAGCACTTAAGTTGGGCACATGTAAAGACAAGGTGTGTTATACACACCCAAGTATGCATTCATTTCCTTCAAACTAACTATTTCATTATTAGATTAGATGGGGTGAAAATGTAGATGATATTTATAAATTGTATATTACCTCAGTCTTGTACATTTGACAAACTCAGACCTTGATTGTTCTTCTCAGTTATGAATTTTTTTCCACTTCGACAAGGCTCGCATATGCTCTATCTTGTGCCCCTTATCCTATTTCTTAGTCCAACCAGTCTTATGTTGATACCCAGGCCTTATGTCTTGTCCAAAATGTTTAAATGTACTTATCTTCCACTTTTATAATTTTTCAGTATGTACCTACTTTCATGTTCTTTGGACACTAACATCTAGGATAAACACTAGCATTGATTAGTGTCCTAACACGATGCAAGTGTCTAGTGCTCTAAAATCATCTATTTTACAAATGAAACATATCCTAATGGTCACCTAAGTGCTTTAATGCGAGTTACTTCTCTAAATGGATTTATATAAATACAAGATCAACCCTCATTCATTCCTGTCTTATAAAATACCAAAAGAGACCAAGGCAACTTATCAAAATCACTATATCAAGCATTCAATTGATCAAAGCTTCCCTCTGCACCAACCATAGGTACAACACATCTATAGGTCTAAAGTATTAAAGGAGCAGTCTAAGAGCCCGATTTACCAAGTTAAAATCCATGTCATTATTGTACTTGCTTTCCACATATTGCATGATTCACACACAAGCCAACACATAGGGGAGGACTGCATGAATCCAAGACCCGCTTTTAGAGTATTGGCTATGTAGGGAATGTCCACTGATATCAAGGTCTTTGGGGTTATCTTGACATCGTGTTCCCACTAACCCAATTCCCCATAAGATAACTATGAAGATGTAGAACTGGGGTTTTACCATTTCACAAGGAACAACAGTCCATGACCCAAATCTGAATACATTAGAGCGAAGGTGAAGCAAAACCTAAAAACATCCACATGGTTGCATCCTTTTCTAGCAGGTATTCCATACAGGGCACTTACGTCAAATCCAGATAATATTACTAGTATCGACACAACCATCCCAAGCTAATGTTAGTGTCCAGAGCTCTAGAAGGATCAAAACTATAATATGATGACCATCTAAAATCTCCTTCTAGCCTACTTTTTGTCTATTCTAGATGTAGCATTAGTATAAAAAGTAACTAAGTGTGTTACCTCTGTCATTTCCATATCTACCTTAGTTGTACTCTCCATATTTAGACTATTTGTATTAATAAACTAAACTTATTCCTATATATGAGTTTAGTACGCGGGTGATTATTTTGTTTATTTATTATTTATTAATATTAATATTAATGTTATTATTAGTCTTTATCAACGCAAGAAAATATAAGAATCACTTTGTAATTAGTTGGTTTTTGTTCAACTAATCAAAAAATTGAAATATATATTATAATAACAAATATATACTTTTACCTGAAGTTTACTACATAATTATTAACATATTCTCCTAGTCTTGTTTAGGAATATTCGTCAAAGTTGAATAGAACATTAACAAGTGTCTTCTATAATAATGCACCTTTAAATAATGCTAATCATTACACCTAATAACACCCACTGAGCTTACTACGGCACAAGGTTATATGCTTCTGTCAGGTTTGTCGTAACCCAAACACTATCGTTAATAAATAAATTGAATCAGAGGTTGTGTCCAGTTTCCACTCTCCAATTCCATGAGAAATTTGGGGTACCAAATAATGACTCTTTAATGCAAATGCTACTGACATTTGTTAGTGTAGGTCCCACAATGTCTAACAAGTACACTTAGGTTAGTTTGACACTTCCCCCACTCGACCCATCATATTCTAAGCTTCTCAACAATTTATGGGCATGTCTCCATTGTAAATCAATTTTCTCCAACTTGCTCATCGCCATTATTGTTAGGCCATTTTAATCTATCAATGCCATCTTTATTGGCCCACAAAAGTTAAAAATAAAAACATCACCCATTAATGAAATCTATCTTTAATATATAATCTACACGCACATGTCAATATTAACCACATATATATTCAACATAGTCAAAAACTTTATCGTATTAATATCATTTTTCATGTCCATGTACCCCACAATTATAGGTTTACAATACAATTATTGCATACAAAACACGAGTGTTGTATATATTTACAGTCTACAACTTTTATTTCTTTCACCACAAAATTTAGTTTCATCAAGTAAAAATACACACTAACGACCTCTTAACCATCCATGTATATCCCTATTTATATTACCTCCACATTCACCTCAACTTTTATCATATATTCTTCCCAAAAAAAACATTGAAAATGAAATATTTAAAATATAATTGTTGCTACATTCGTATCCAAAAACTAATGCTACAAAGTGCAAAAATAAAATTAACTATATTCTCTTGCCATTACCATTGTTGAGTTTATTTTTTTGATGTTACCAAAATTATTGCTTATCCTTCTAATGATCACACGTAAATTTAATCTCCAGGCGCACATGACACTAGTATTCTTCTTCTTTTTTGTAGTTATATTTTAATTATTCTCATCTGCCATTAAAATCAGTTTGTCAGAATCCATAATCACGGTGCGAGAAGTGCGCGGGTTATTCGTCTCCTAAACAGAGGTATTGTTGGCCTCCACAACGAACAAATGGTCGTTTTCTGTAAATTTTAGGTCCGCAAAACCACCGACGGGGCTTCCCCTATTAGAGACCTAGACGTAGAGTTCTGAGCAGTATTTCGACGTACCATATGTCGATATACCACTTACCGTTGCCGCCTAGTTTGAAGAATCCGAGATCGAATTGGTCGTTTTGTTAGACAATTGTATGGTTTGCGGTAAGGCCTGTTCCCAAATTTATAGTGTCTTCTACTTCGACAAGGACTACAAAAATGACTGCGAAAACCCAGTTCAGATGAGAATACCAACATTTTATCTAGATGCAAATTTGTAAATTATCACCTAGGTTGGGAGCTCCACAAACTCTAGGTTGTTAGATCTACATTGATGAGTATTTATATTTTTGTCATATTGTCGATTACGGTGGATTGAGGCAGGGTATTATTTTATTTGTATTAATTGTTGAGTTTGATCAACGATTCATTTTTTTGGCGATAGGAGGTACCCTTTATTTAATGACTGTTACCTCCATCTCTATATTTGTAGATGAAGAGAAAGTTGAAACGAGCGAACGCAACCATGGCCTCGAAGCAGGGAAGAAAATTCATCCCAAAGGTCTTCTATGAGGTAATGTTGATGATTCTGACTCTCCAATACTCGATGTTGTTTTAGATGTGCCCAGATTTGACAAACCCTGTCATTTCTTTAAAATTTTTACTTTGATTTCTTATTTTGTTGGTCGAGTCCCCACTGAGAGCCCTCTGAAGCAATGAGTTCACAACCATTGGCAAGGCCATGGTGTGAAACTTGAAGGAGTCCAAAACCTTACAAAGGGTTTTTTTGTTTTGTTTTTTAACCCAGAGCACTGCAAATTTATTGTCAATCATGGGCCTTAGTTCATTCGCAACACTTTGGTTGTGTTTTCTCACTAGACTCGAGACTTTCAAGTCTCAGAGCAAGCAAAACTGAAAATCTCTGTATGGGTTGAATTTATTGGCTTGCCTCTCCCCTAGTGGAGTTTTATAGACCAACTTATAAAGCCCATAGGGCATTTCATATGATATGATCAAACTAAATTCTTTATGGCTCGTCCTCAGAAGAGGGTTTGTGTGGAAGTGGATATGTCATATGATTTGAAAGATTATATTGATATACAAATTGACTCTAACCGCTTTTCTCAATATGTCTTGTATATCCATCCCTCGAATACTTGCTTTTAGTGCCAGTCCTCAGAACATATGATTTGGGAGTGCCCTCTGATGGTACACACACCCATTGCTCCTTAGAAAAAAAGGTGGATCTAAAGCCAAATCTTAGAATGGCAATAATGACGATTGGACTACCATCACCAACAAGAAGAAGAACAACTCCTCCAAAGGTGGCAATAAGCCACATAATTCTTCGATCTGACCTACTCGCAATAATTATGTTTCAATTTATGTTAGTAAATTTACCTTACCTATCAAAGTTTCTCTTCCTCTTGTGCGTACACCCCAAGTAGTGGCCTCGCTGGTTGAGATGCCACCTTCAGCGCCTCGATCACAACCCTCTCTTAGGGTGAGTGCCTTAGAGGAAGAAAGGAACTTGGTCACCTTGGACCGCAAAATAATATTCTAACACTTTCACAGTTCCTCTCCATCTCATGAAGAGGATGAATATATGGCACACAAGCGACAACCTTTTAGAACTACTGATTTCATGCACAACAGACTCATGTATAATAAGTTTGTTGTACTAGAAGGTCTCACAGAGAAGAATGATATGTGCCTCGATCTTGCCCAATGATTGTGTACTCTTGGAATGTTCAAGGTCTTACTTATCCACCGCGTAAGTATGCGATCAGGGACAATTGTCAGTTTTTTCATATATAAAAAAACTTTGTTTGCAAGAGGTCAAGATTTATGGCTTCTTATTGCAGAACACAACACAAATCATCTGGCTTGGGGCCATTTGTCAAGTCATTAGGCATGACACTGGGCATGGTGGGGTCGTCACTTTTTTTGCTCCAGAGCTCGCTCAAAATATCATTTTATGGGGTTCGAACCCCACCCATCGGGTGGTGTGGACCCTTTTTAACTTTAATAATCACATCATTGGTTTGGTCAATTTATACGCCTCCAATGATGTTGTGGAGTGGGCTCGCCGACTCTCTCCTGGATGCTTATTAGATCCTCTATGATGCCTTCAATATGGTGAAATCGATAGAGGATAAAGAAGGATGCCTTTAATATGGTGGAATCGATAGAGGATAAAGAAGGATGCCTTCTAATGCAGTGGTGCGCTAGTGAGCATGAAGCATGGTTTTATATGCGTAACAAGCTTGGGGTGTTTGATCCCAACCATCATCAAAGGGAGAATTCAGACTCCCCATGGTTCACCTAGTCCAATTTTTAATACGGAAAAGATAGGGTGCTTTAGCGCCTCGATAGAGTTCTACTGGCTGAGCAAGATATTTTTTACTTTGCTCCAGTCTAGGATAGACCAGTCTCAGTCATTCTTGATACCTTTCTCTCAAATCATTACCCTATTTGATTTAACTTTGAATGGACTTCTCCTCAAATTAAGCCTACCTCTACATAATTCTATCTCAATACTGCTCACCTCGAGCATGAAAGAATGGTGGGGCATATTGTCAAAATTTGGAACTTGGTCCCTCGACCAGAGGGAGACACTCGCTGGACCCGATGGTGGTCTGATGCTCTTGCTCTCACTTACACCTTTCTTCGGATCTATGGCAAACAAGTGACCATTTTCAGACGATGTCTGCATAATGCTACAAATCGTTAGTATATCTGAGCTTCACAAGAGCTGGAGCAGTCGCCTTTTAATGTCCACCTTAAAACTCAAGTGGCACATTGGAGACATGAAGTCCAAAATGAGGAAACACACAAAGCCAAAGGAGTTCGACTGAGAGCTCGTATGCATTGGTTAAAAATTGGTGACAAAGTTTTTAAGGACTTTTTTGCCCTTCTTGCTCTATGAGAGCTACAAATAGAATCAAAGCTGTCAAAGAGGGCAACATAAGACTTACCAAACTTCTTGGCATTTTGCAAGCCTTTGTTCATCATTACCATGGTGTTTTTTCATTGCAAGCTTCTTCTCTAGAGAGGGAAGTGATTCTCCTTCAATGTCTCCAGGGTGTTCCTGCAAAGTCTTCAACTCTCAGAGAGTTGCATGTGATAGACCCTTATCTCTTAGTGAGCTCCATGAGGCTGTTAAGCAAATGGTAGTCGAAAAAGCTCCCAGAATTGATGTTTTTTCATGTGAGTTTTATCAAACCCTTTGGGATACTATTTGATCGAGTGTCTTTTGAAGTTGTTCTAACCAACTCTTTGGGAACCCTTATTAATCAGGGTAACATCAAGTTTACTCCCAAGGCTGGTGATCCTTAAATTATCACAAACTAAAGGCATGCTACTTTGCTCAATGTCTACTATAATATTATTTTTAAAGCTCTAGCTCTTAGGGTGAAGCACATTCTCCCTTTAATTGTTAGGAGTGAGCAAACATGCTTCATTTAGAACATGGTCATTATGGATAATGTTATTGATGTATGGGAAGGTATGGAATGGGCTAGGCTTTCTAATCAAAAGGTTTTGTTTGTAAAGATTAATTTTGAGAAATCCTATGATTGCATCGAGTGGCCATTCATTTTGGCCATGCTACAGGCTCTTGGTTTTGGCCCCAAATTTGTTCAGATTGTTAATATGCTTTTTTAGGATGCGGGGCCCTGTATCACTATCAATGACACCCAATCTTATCAGTTTGAACTTCATCGTTCTATTCGAAAAGGATGTCCTTTAGCCCCTTCTTTGTATGTGCTTGCAGTAGAAGGATTTAGCTACTTCCTAGCTAACTATGTTGCTAGGGCTCTAGTGAAAGGTATCTCCCTCCCCCAGTCTAATAGACAATTTTAAAATGGTCATTCTGCGGATGACTTTTTTCTCACACTTCAAGAGGAATAAGAATCTGTTAGAACTGCCATAGAATGTCTCCATATTTTTTGTTTGGCTTGAGGGTCTTTTATTCAATGGAGGAAGACCCAGTGTTATAGGGAGTCCCTAGGCCCCAAACCTCCTTGGCCAAATAAATTTCAGTGGCAGTGGATTCCCAAGAAGTGCAGTTTAAGTTTCTTGGCATTCCTTTCGCATTTCAAGCTTCTCCCTCTGACTTATGGTCCTATGTGGTGTAGAGAGTTGAAAAAAAATCTCATTTTGGATCACTAAGCCTCTTTCTCTTGTTGACAAATTTTAAATTTGCTCCAAAGTTTTGGCAGCTACACATGTATATTATTCCTCTTGTTTGGGCCCCTTCCAATGTTGCCTACAACAAATTAGAAAAACTTATAAGATATTTTCTTTGGGCTTACTCTTAGGGACATAAGGGCTTCCACAGAGTCCCTTAGAACATTTGTTGCCATCCTAAGGCAGTTGGGAGACTGGGTCTCCTTGATATTAAAATTCAAGGACTTACTCTTGGTGCCAAATGGATTATGAGAGGTCTTTATGGGGATGAAGCCAAGAAGATTCTTCTCTACTATTGTATCTCTCATGGACTCTTATGTGGTAGAAATGCTTGGTAAGGCTTGTGACTTCATTCTCTACTCATTACCCTAGTGCCTGTTAAAATTAAGGGCTCTTTTGTGATTTAAAGTTTATGGAAGGCTTGGGAAAAGCTTAAGCCTCACCTCAGCTGGGCAGGTGAAGGGTTGAGGGATGGTTTCTCCATTAACTCCTAGTCCCTTTGGTGGTTGCCTTGTCTAAAATTTCACAACATTCCCTTTGCCTTAGTCCCCTGGGTTAAAGGGTTACGACTCTTCAAAAAAGGTGTGAAGGTTATCAGTGATATTTTTTGTAAAGAAAACATGGTCTGACTCACTTGGCAATACTTCAAAATAAATTTCATTTAATAAACTCAGATGCTGAAGCTATTACAGAATTCAAAGCTCCATCCCTGTTGAATATTTCCATAAAATTGGAGTCAATTCCCTTGTTCCTTAGTGGAAGGATTGGCATTGGCCTACGACCACCCCCTTGGCCCGATACTCTCCTTGGCTAGGGCATAATTTACTTGTTTCACATCATATTTTAGATGATATACTTGATATCAGACGGAATCTTCATTCTAGATATGGGATATGGGCTCGTTGATTTAACATAGTGTGGTTTGCTTCTATTGAGCCCAAAAATGCTCATTTCTTATGGTGCTTCTCTACTAGGGTCTACCTGTGGAAGACTAGCTCAAGCATCTGGTTGTGCCTAACCCCATCTGCCCAACTTGTTCATAACCAGAGATTGTTAAGCACCCTTTTTGGTTTTGCCTACACACACAATCTACATAGTGCTAGATACATTCCCTTTTCCAACCCTTTCGTCCTGAATTCTTCACGTGGAAGATGGCTCTCTTGGGGGACTCGACTCTGTTGCCTACAAAATATAATCGCTTTTCGCAAATCTTTTGAGCTGACATTTTGTTTCAAATATGGAAATCTAGAAACTATGTTTGTTTTAATCATGAAGAGTTAAAACATAATTTTTTATTTTTTAACAAAGTTACTATTCTCTCTAATGTTACTCTTTAGATATAAAGCCAAACAGACAAGGTCCGTCTAGAACTTAACCACCTCTAGCATTTGCTCGATCACTAGGAAAATATTCCGTGCACAGTCAGTCAATAACCTTCTGAACCCATGACATCCTTCACGCCCCAGGGATGAGGGTGTGGGCCATGTTGGTAGGAGTCCAAAACTAGATGTAGGAGTCACTCTCCATGACAATCACCACCTCGTAGGTCTTCTCCTTGTTGTGGTGGCTCGAATGGTTCATCCAGATCTAGAGGTGATGGTAGGAGCTGGGGATCTCCTTCCCCGCCTCAGGATGGTGATATTAGAGGCTGGGGTCTGCCTCTCCAAGACAAATTTTCACACCTGGCTCTAGTGATTCCCCTTAAAGAAATCAAAATGAGACTTTAGAAGCTCAACAAAACACTGGTTGAGAACCCTTACCTATTGATGAGGATCCTCTTGCCTTGGAAGGATGGGGTGATAAGTGTTTCTTTTAAATTCAACTTATTTTCTAGTTAAAGAAGTAGGAAACTAATTACGGGTGTGGTAGAAGAACTTGTTTGTTTGTACGTGCGTGACCCAGATGATTGTGAAGAGCTCTTCTTTGTCTTGGGAAGAATGCCCTGTAGATAAGAAAACACTAATGCAAAGGGGTTGTTAGATGGATAGCAAGGTGGATTGCCTAGCGTGAGTTAGATCTAAGAAGCGTGAGCTTACTAAGAGGCTATCAATCCACTCTTTTATAATAGTTAAGTTGAAAGAGATAAAGATGAAATACTTACATCAAATAATAAAAAACACTGAAAGAAAATGCAAGAAGAAACAAATACTTGATAAAGAAAATAGACTAATTAAGCAAATAGCGGGTCAATACTAATGCTAAATGGGTTAGGTCGAGTCCAAAAAATAGGTGGAGATTCTATGAATGGGTAGAGTCAAAAAGTGGAATTTGGTTGGGAGTAAACAGGGGGAAATAACAGTAAGTTATTTCCTACCACAATGACCATCGACGGTTAAGGTGATCGTCGACGGTTGGGTAACCATCGGTGGTTAAAGGTGATCGTCAACGATCAGGCTGACTGTGGATGGTTGTTATGGGTTCTAAGGGCGTTAAGAAGATAGTATGGTTCAGGGTGCAAAAGGGGTTAGTAAGTGGCTAGAAGTTTGGTTAGGGACGAGGGGTCATAAGATATGATGCAAGAGGGTTTGAGTCAGAAATCAAATAATCATAACTTGAAAACCATAAATATACTTGGTTGTCTGATAGTTGGTAGTTGATCCAAAGTGATTTTGGCAGAGTAATGATACTTTCCATAAAAAATAATTTTGACAGAGGTTCGGGTCTCTGTCGTGGTTGCTGACTTGTTGGAGGAAGACTTGCACAAAAGTTCTTGATGCTAGAAACCCATGATGACTGCTAGTTGATAACTTGATTATTTGATTACTAAGTTCCCAGATGAATAGATACTCGAGGATCCTTTTTCATCCCTTACTCCCTTCCTTTTATAGGCATAGAGAAATAGAGGTAGAAGGTTCCATAGGAGGTTTGGTTGGTGGTTTTGATGTGTTAGCTTGTCGTCCATATTGAATTTTGACGTGTTAACTTGCAGACAACTCGAGTTGTCTTTGTTCAGAAGGGGAAGTCCTGATTGTCGACAATCAGGGTGACCATCGACGATCAGGATGATTGTCGACGGTCAAGGTGACTGTCAGTAGTCGAGAGTTAAAAAAAGTTAGATTAAACCCAATTAGCTAATCTGACTGTAGGTCATGGTTGTTAGGTTGTGGAGCTAAAATCTTCACCAGGATGCAAATAGGAGAAGTTATGGAGGATGCAGAGTTGCGGGGAGTTGCAGAATCAGTTGCAGGGAAACCAGCGTCGGTCTGATCAGCCAACGTCGGTCAGAGGCAGTGAGGAAGCAACCGGCGACGGTTATCAGTCGGCCGGCATCGGTCTTGGAGGTGTCGGCGTCGGCAGCCTGCGCGTGAACAGATAGTTCGCATGCTGATTCCGAGAGAGTCTATTTTTGGACTGTTAGTTTGCATGTTGAAGGCTAGTCTCAATCTTGAGTTGCGTGTCTAATTATTGTAATTAGGTTAGTCTAATTATTGTAAGTATGAGATCTATATATGGACTCATGGGTTGTATTGTAAAAAGTGTGCTAGAAAGCCATAGAGCTTTTAGAGAGAGCTAGTGTAGCTCCTCCTAGTTCCAAAGGGGTGCTGAGTGTGTATGATCAAGGAGAGTTGCAAGGTCTGCAAGGTCAAGGAGCTGATCCACCGGGGTACTGGTTAAAAAATTATAAGGACTTGGTGAGGCAAGGACAAGGGTTCTTCAGGGGTGTAGAGATATCTACATTGGTGAGTAAGGTCTAGTGATTTGCAGGTAGCAGAGAGCAGGGAATCTACTTGGAGTACGGTTGTGTACTTGGTGAACTGGCAGCGTGTTACTGACTGGTTGGAGAGGTGAACATCAATTCTATATTGGAGTTGATTGTTGGGACCGAGAGAGAGAGAGGGAAGAAGGTCTTGAGGTGTGGCGAACCTTTGAGGTGGAGGAAGAAGTGGCATCTTTCTTATTGTATATTCTTCTATGTATTTAATACAATTGTGTATTGTCTCTCAATTCTTGTGTTGTTTCATATTTCTAGTTACTTATTGATTCTGGTATAATTCCATGTTTAGTTGCTAATACAAGAAGTAATCATATGTGCTCTAATTGGTAGAGCAAGATCCTGACTAAGTAGGCATCGGAGCATGTTTATTGTTTCCAGGTGTCCCTTGACAAGTGGTATCAGAGCTTTTGGTTGGGTTTACTAACAGGTGGTTTCAGATCTGGTAGTGTTTTTAATTACAGGTCACTCACAGGGGTTTCAGATTGAGTGGGAGTATAGTAATGGCAGAAGGAAGTAAGCTACGAATGGAGAAACTGAATAGCACGAATGGTCTGATTGATGGAAAGAAAGAGCAGGTAAATAAAAATTGTTGGTTGGTTGCAGATCAACAGGGAGGAGTAGATGTTGCAGGGGATGTTGCACAGGATGTTCTGGATAAAGTGGAATCTTGGTTCATAGATTCTTTTGCCTCTTTCCATGCAGTTCAAAATAGAGCATCTTTTCATGGGTATGTCTTTGGAGACTTTGGAGAGATTTATTTAGGAGCTGGAGAGCCTTGTCAGATTATTGACGAAAGGGAAGTGAAGTTGAAATTGCAGATGGATGACACACAGTGGTTGAAGGAAGTCATGCAGGTACCAGTCTTGGAGATGAGTCTACTTTCTTCAGGGAACTTGGGTGATGGGAGATGTACTGTAACTCTCATAGCAGATACACTTGAATTAGATGGCGGTAAAAAAGTAGGTATCCTTTATCTATCTACTTATATTGTTGATTCACCTTCAGTTGCAGAGATGTGGCTTCATAGGCTTAGTCACATATGTAGAAGGAGAATGCAAGTTTTGAAGCGGAAGACAGATGTTTTTGACAAGCTAAAGAACTGGAAAGCCTTGGTGTTCATGGAGGAGATGATAGACAGAGATCAGGTGAGAGAACTGAATTATTCTGAGCAGAGCTATGTTGATTTGATTAAAATTTTGATCCATGGAGAGCTCGCGGGTAAAAAGTTATAACTCACAGACGAACACAGGTACCGACGTCGGTCAGACAGTAACCGACGTCAGAAACAGGAAGACCGACGTCGGTCATAAAAAAATTGACGTTGGCAGAAAGGACACCGGCATCGGCCAAAGAAACGACATCGACAGTCAGGGTCAGTGCAGGAAATCGACATCGGTCGGGAGCAGACTGGGAGATGGCCGAGATCGGTCACTGGAACGGATATTGGGCAGACAGCAAGCTGTCAACAAGTCTCAAACGCTCATGTGGAGGTCAGAAAGGGTAAGTGAACCTCATATTCGTTGTTCACCTTCTTTATATTGCTTACTGATGGTCAAGAACCAGGAAGGCGTGAAGAGGCAATGCAGGTAGAGTCCAGATACAGTGGGAGCTTGGCATGGATGAGGAGTGTGAGTCCTTGGAGAAGAACCAAACAGGGATTTGTTGGTAGAGTTGTCAGCTGGAAGTAAGCACTGAGAGACGAAATGGATTCCCATTTTAAAGAAGAGAGTGGATGGATACATGAGACAGAAGGCCAAGGCATATGGTCTTGAAGAAGTTGCAGGACAGTGGTACAGGTTTTGACAGGTGGATGACTAAGCATGGCTTCAGTCAATGTCAGTGTAACTATTATGTTTATCTTACTAGGTGGATAATGATTGCAACATTATTCTGTTACTGTATGTAGGTGATTTACTAGTAGGTTTGTACATACAGGTATTTGTTGAGCTAAAGGTAAGGTTAGTTCAGAAGTGTGTCATGAAGAATTTGGAGCAGCGAAATTCTTTGGCATAAGAGTCATGGAGATTTTATCTCCAGTGGGAGCTGATGTGAAGACGGTGTTGGCGAGGTTCATTACGCAAGATGCAGAATCAGAAAACACACCAATGGCTGGACAGTTCAAGCTTAGCTTGAAACAGGGTTCGAAATCACATGAGGTCTAGTGTAGACCTGAGTTTTCCCAATCAGTGGGGGTTGTCAGAAAGTATGGAGCCAATTCGGGGAAGGAGTACTGGAGGGCAGTTCAGTGGGATCAGTAGCAGGGATTCTTGTTATACAGGGTCAAGTTCTTCACTACATGGATGTGTAGGTTTGGATATGGCAGGTTACTTGAATGACAGGTGCGGCATCACAATTTATGTGGTGGTTGCTCTTCAGGGTTGATCTTGAAGAGGGATACAAGCCAAAGAATAATTTAGACGGTGTACAGGTACAGGTACATGTGCAGCTGTTTATCTCCAAATGAGAGATTGTTAGGTTGTGGAGCTAAAATCTTCCCCAGGATGCAAACATGAGAAGTTACGGAGGATGCAGAGTTGCGGGGAGTTGCAGAATCAGTTGCAGGAAAATCGGCGTCGATCTAATCAGCCGACGTCGGTCAGAGGCAGTGAGGAAGCAACCGGCGACGGTTACCAGTCGGCCGACATCGATCTTGGAGGTGCCGACGTCGGCAGCGTGTGCGTGAACAGGCAGTTCGCATGCTGATTTCGAAAGAGTCTATTTTTGGACTGTTAGTTTGCATGTTGAAGGCTAGTCTCAGTCTTGAGTTGCGTGTATAATTATTGTAATTAGGTTAGTCTAATTATTGTAAGCATGAAATCTATATATGGACTCATGGGTTGTATTGTAAAAAGTGTGTTAGAAAGCCATAGAGCTTTTAGAGAGAGCTAGTGTAGCTCCTCCTAGTTCCAAAGGGGTGCTGAGTGTGTATGATCAGGGAGAGTTGCAAGGTCTGCAAGGTCAAGGAGCTGATCCACCGGAGTACTGGTTGAAGAATCATAAGGACTTGGTGAGGCAAGGACAAGGGTTCTTCAGGGGTGTAGAGATATCTACATTGGTGAGTAAGGTCTAGTGATTTGCAGGTAGCAGAGAGCAGGGGATCTACTTGGAGTACGGTTGTGTACTTGGTGAACTGGCAGTGTGTTACTGACTGGTTGGAGAGGTGAACATCAATTTTATATTGGAGTTGATTGTTGGGACCGAGAGAGAGAGGGAAGAAGGTCTTGAGGTGTGGCGAACCTTTGAGGTGGAGGAAGAAGTGGCATCTTTCTTATTGTATATTATTCTATGTATTTAATACAATTGTGTATTGTCTCTCAATTCCTGTGTTGTTTCATATTTCTAGTTACTTATTGATTCTGATATAATTCCGTGTTTAGTTGCTAATACAAGAAGTAATCATATGTGCTCTAATTGGTAGAGCAAGATCCTGACTAAGTAGGCATCGGAGCATGTTTATTGTTCTAGGTGTCCCTTGACAATGGTCGAAGGTTGGGTAATGGTCCGATTAGGGGGTGTTTCGACATCTAGAACCGTCTTGTGCGGTTTTCTAATGTCTACAATAAGCCTCATAGTCTGCGATTTTCTTCACCTCCTTCGACCCAAATTTTTGTATGATTAACATTGTACTATATCTTGTTTTATAAATATATAAGCGCAATTCAATTTTAAAAAATGGACATAATACAAAAAATAATTATTATTATTTTTATTTTTAAAAATTGAATATATTAAAAATGATATAAAATTTATTTTACAAAAAAAAAAACTTTATATCATGCATTTAAAAAATGAAAAGTATTTAAAGATCCAAAATTCTAATAAAATAGCTTTTCTCAAGTTTTTAATCCAACCATTAAAGTGCTCTTAATTATGAAAAAGCCATTATATATAGTATATCTTTTTAAATTTTTCTATGTATTATGTCATTTAATCTATGAACATGATTTGACACATATGTATGTTTATTAAGTGATTTCCAATACAAACGTTTATTTAAAGTGCTTCTAATTATGAAAAACCTATCATATATAGCATATCTTTTTTAATTCTACATTTTTCTATGTATCGTATCATTTAATCTTTGAACATACTTTGACATACATGTCTATCAAATAATTTCTAATACAAAATATTTATCTTAAATCTATTTTAAATTATATAATCAGATTTTATGAGTTTTATGTTTCGTAATTAAATTTATGTTGATTTTATGTTTCTTAATTACATAACCAAAGAAGTATCAAAATCCTGCCATGCAATCTCTACACTCCCACATTTTACATACACCACCATCACTAAAACAAAACATTCAGTCTTTAACAATTGTAACTTTTTATACCACACCCACTTTTTTCTACGTTATCATAAACTCACAATACTACAATATTATCATTACTAAAAGCACCGAACATTTCTTTATCAATTTAAAAATATTTTCATTTTCCATTTCATTTTATAATCTATTTATGGATTGACCATGTAATGATAGAATTTTTAATATGAATTTATTAAACATTTATAAATTTCTTTATCGATTTCAAAGTATTTTTATATAAATTAAATTTAGATCCAAAGTTTTATGTTTAAACCCTTTGATATCTTTATTACAGAAAATCGCATGGCAGCAGAAAACGACTGATGAAAACATTTGCAGATTTCCGTCACTTTTATTTAAAAACAATAAGAAAATCAAATGTCAGCGCGCATTGACGAGTGTAGCGCCCCGCGGCTTCACAAATTTGGGCGAAGCGTCCGCTCCGCAGAGATTGCCGATTTCCTTTCCCTTTCCCTTTCCCTGCCTCTTTTCCAAGGCAACCAGAAATCCAGTGGCGCTCCCACAGGCGTGGTCTGACGAAAAGCGGTGCTTCATACATGTTTTCCGCCCACACGACTTACATAAATACGTATTTTGAAAGGACAGAATTTCCTTGCAGCGTTTGACGGGACATGTGGTAGGCTTCTTTGCCTTGGTGGGATCACAGTCGGCCGACTCTCCGTGCTTCCGCAGCGTGAGGGACAAATTCTCATTAAAAGATCTCTCTACAGAGGTGGAACAGACGGGACAGATGACTACGACCCTGTCGCGCTTGTTGGCATTAGGGCAGTTGTGATGTGTGAAACTACGGTGTTCCGCGCAGAACACCCCGTGGCAGGCCTCGCATTGGAAAGGTAGGAAATCAAGCTGCTTACAGGATTCTTCATTGCAATACCTCCCCAGATCCGGAAACAATGGCGTTCCTCCCTCCATTCCTGTTTATGGTTAACGATTCCCAAAATTTAATAATCAACTAATTGTCGATGGATTCCAAATGGAAAAGCCTGCCAGCCAAAGTGGATATATAGATAGCTCTACAACAAAAGAGGACCTTTGCTTGGCGGCCAAGAAAATTAACCGCCCACGCAAATCCCCCTGTTTCTTGAAAACACTAGAAGTTTCGGAATGGTTTTCAAAAACGCGAGGACACCGGCCGACACGTTTTTGGCTATCTAGAGAGTTTTTTTTTTAAATAAAAATTTAATATTGGTAATTAGTTTTCATTTGTTTTTAGGAAATCTTCTTTTTTATTGAAAGTAATGTTAGAAGTCAATTATTGAGATTGGGAGGTGTAATCATATGAGTGTGTTAATTTTTAATTCTTTTATAATTAATTAATTTTTTTTAAAAAATTATATTTATTTTTAAAATATTTAATATTTTTTAATTAAATAAGATTAAAATCGGGGTTTGAAAAGTCTCTAAATTTTTTATAAGAAAGAAAAAGATACAACAATAAAGTACGAAAGAGATGCTTCTATTAATAACAAAAGGAACAACTACCACACAACAAATGAATTGTTGTAACAACATCTGAGTTAGCAGTCGTGAAACTTCAACTCATTATTCGTCAAACACACTATCTTCATCTAACAATCTAGTTACCATCAGTTAGTCTTCCACAAACCTTCTGTCAAGTATCCAATGCTTTCAACTGTTTTCCATGATTCTGTTTAGAGAGGCCCTCCAAATGAAGAGTCATGAGCTTCGGCTCGGAGACTCCCTGAGCAAAGGAACATACTGGAAGGCTAAACCACTACTTTTGTGCCTTTTATTTTAACCTTCGTCCACCCTTCTCTGTGTTTTACAACATCTGTTTGGACTCTTAAGGGGTTTTTAATTGAAGCACATGGTTGTGATTTGTCTTCTGCTATTGTAACATCGATTGATTATGCCATGGATAAAATAATTTCTAGGTTCTTGTAGGAGGAGGACATTGAAGCGAAGAAGACAACTTAGTTCATTGCTTTCTTTGAGAAGATTAAATCCTTTCGCAGTTCATCTTCAGAGTGAAGGGGACTTTTAAGGTCATTGTTTGGAAAAGAGAGTTCTAGATCCTCCGAAGGAAACACAAAATCATCACTATTAGAATCATCCGACCTTTCATCTTCAACCAACATCTGTAAGAGCTTGAGAAGAGAATGTTTCCACCAAGAAGGCTCTGTCTTTTTTAGAGAGAACTGTAGTTTTTGGTCAAATATCTTATATGAAAACAACATCAACAATGAAACAATAAACCTTCGTAATCAAAAGGTTGAAACCAAGAGTAATCTCCAACTTGTAAAGTGAACGTTAAAATATTTAATTACTCTATTTTTTTTTTTCATTATAATATTTTTTTGAATAGACAAAATTTTATTTACTTTAAAACATTTCATTATAGTAATTTTTTTAATTATGATATGGTAAAGATTTTTACAAGAAATTTTGTAGTGTTTTATTTTTTATAAAAGTTCTTTTTAACTTTTTTAAATAAAAATATTATAGCTATACTATTTAAAATATTTAAGTAGTTTAAACTAGTTTTATATTTTTAAGTAATTTTGTTTTATTATTTTATTATAAATTTATTTAAAAATATTTAAAAAAATAAAATAAATAATTTATATTAAATATTTAGTTATTTTAAATTTCTTTTTATTATAATAAATTTATTTTAGTATTTTATGATAAGTTTATTTAAAAAGAAAATGTTATTTTCAATAATTTATGTTAAAGAGGGGTAATTTTTTATTAACTTAAAAATATTTAGTTAGTCTTTAACTTTTTAAAAAAAAAAAAAAAAGTTTATAGTTATTTTATTTTACTGTCTTATGATAAGTTCACACACAAAAAAATTTGAGTAATTCAAGTAATTATAGTAATTTTTTTTATTAAAGTTATTTTGAGTGGATACATTGATCGCTTGAGGCACCTATATCATATTAAATTGTGACATTAGTGGAATAGGTGCCTCAAGCAATCAATGTATCCACTCAAACTTTCTCCTTAAAAATTTACCTTTTTTATTTTCAATTTTTTTTTAAAATTCTTATTTAATTAAATATATAAATGCTAATAGAAGGAGCAACAATCCCTTCCATATATCTCTACTTTAGACTTCACACATGACAAATATCGTGAAGCCTTTAACCAACCTAATATGTTGATGTCATTAAGACTTTGTCTACTATTTGTGTGCATGATACCAAAGTTCTTAACAAGTAGGGGCTAGTTTGAAACAATTGCAACTACGGGAAGTCAAATGGATGCAAAATGTACTTTTATGGGCTTAGTAATGCATACACAACCAATTGTCACTAGAAAGCACCTTTTGATATTTAAAATTGAGCAGGTTGGGATATACTTAACCCCTTTTACTAACTCATTTGACACTCGTCGCCCAAAGTATAATGGCATATTATTATGCTAAAAGATGTTCTTATAATAGTATCTAGGGAATGGTGGAGGATTGAAATGTTTGTAAGTGTGCTCACTTTTTTTTTTAAAAATTAAACCCTGCATTTACACAGATTAGGTGTAGAAAATGCTTCTTCTACTTAGTGTCAAGGATTGAAGGGTATCCATTCCGCCAAATTTATTTGGGACACGATCTTAGCTTCATCCCTTTTTTTTTTAATCTCTTGGGATTTGTATCTCGGTGAATGGTTACACGACATCTTTTACACCATCAAAATATAAAATGTTATTCATATAACATATAAAATAATAATATATATTTATAAAATATATGAAAACTAACACTTATATCTTAAATAAATTTATATAAAAAATGTCAAAAGATATCATTCTTGACACTTATTCTATTTATGTAACAAATTTAACATAGGCGTCTCAAGAATAATATCTCAACATATTTTACATAAATTTATCTAATATATGTATCTTAATATACCAAATTAAAATTATTACATCGATAGGATTCTACAATAGTATTTAGAAGTGATAGTGGATTATAATGAAATGAGTGTGCTCACTTTTAATTCTAACCTTAAATTAGACATCCATTTATCATCAATTAAAAAAATCATTTAAAAAAATTAACGGACATTATTATATAAATCTTTAATATATTACCATATTTATATATTTTATTAATTAATTAATACATTTATACACAATGATCCATGTGCCCACTTATCCCTGTTCCATTCCAATTAATAAAAAATTATTATGTCCAGCACATAATTCCAGTATTTTCTGTGTCATTGTATTCTCGTGAAACGTTCTGCTTGAATTTTATTTAGCTCTAAATGTTTTGTGTTTATCGTGTCCCTAAAGCATTTCACAAACTTCAAGCACTTCCTACATTTCCATGTGTCTGTGGTGGACATGAACCATAATACAGATAAGTCAAATGATGCAAATGAAGTGCACTGCATAAAACATAAACAACTTCTAAAAGCCATGGCTTAGGCTTTACTGTCACACACCATTCGATTCAGCTCAGAGGTTTATGTAATTCACCAAACACAAGGCAATTCAAGCATTACAGAGTTGGACGATGAAAGCCACATTTCATCAAAGGTATCCAAGTAAAGCTTTCAATTTCAAATTTGGCATAATGTTTTAGCAGGGGTTGTGGGGGATTATTATCTAACGAGACTAAATTTCAAGTAGTGATGGGATGCGATTGTCATATCCCAGCCTTTTGGAACCATATGAGAGGAGTTGTTACTCCTATTTGACATTCTCATGATATTTTTTTATGATGTTCTGATTATTACAGTTAGATCATTTATATGATTATGATGCTTTGATTATTACACTTTTTTAGATCATTGATATGCCTCTGGTGTTTTATTTATTATAGTTGTTTATATGGTTATGAATGTATGATGTTATAACTGGTCCAAAAACTGATGATGTTTTAATTTGTGATTGCATGAAACTAAGAAATATGCTACATTTTATCGATGGATTCTAACAGACATGGGTGTGTGTGGCTAGTCAAATGATATCTTGACGGATGAATTATGTGATACTTCAATTTTCAAAAACTAATAATTTTTTGAGTATTTGGTTGTTATCTATTGAGTTTTCATTTCCTTCATTTGACCCTTACTTGTCTCATAAGTCTTTGTCTACGTACACATGTTTGATTTATTGTTTTATTGATTTTTACTTTGTAACTCATATTGTATGCACTTTAATAAACTTGGGTATTGTCTAAACTGGGGTTACATTTGATTGATTGTAGTCAAGTTGCCATTCCTTGTTTGGGAAGTTTCTGGATTATAACACTTGCAATATGTTTAGTCTCGCTAAGATTTAATTAGTTATTGGTGACCTTACCTCACTTCCTTATAACATCATTTTAATGCAACATGTTGGCATGTTGGAATGTATGATGGTTGCATTGGATTTACCTTCATCATTATCTTGATTTATCATTTTCTACATCAAGGTCTCCCACGTAACTGGGGTCTATGATTTATGTTTGTTTGGTTGTCCTGATTGTGATCTTGGAACTTAATTTACTAAACAATGAGTGGACTTTAGTCCATCGACTTGCATTGTTTAATAATTATTTTTTATTAAAATGATATGGATTTTAGACTTAGGCCATCGCATGCATGGAATGGCAATGATAAAAATCAAATTGAACTTAGGTTTGATTAAGTCATGGTGACACCTTTTCCAAGATTTGGTTTTGAGTTTTTTCTTTAGATAACTGGTCATTATGTTGTTATTATTTTTCATAAGTTTGACTTGGAACCCTACATTGTATATGTTATTTTAGAGGTAACAAGTTCCATTGGGACTCTTTAGGGTTTGATGGTTCAGTTGGATTGTCAAGGTGGAAACTGAGTGGTGGTTAATCCTGCAATTTTGCCAAAAAAATGGAAAACGTGGGGACAAGAAGCTTGGTGCCTTCACCTTGTTCGGCCCATGATCTGAGTTATTGCCATTTAGACTACACTGTTTGGTGGGTTTTGGTTATTATTTTAGCCCACTCTTTTTTTCAAGGAGGAGTGTGTGGAAGCACAAAAAAAATCTCTCTCGTTAGGAAAAATGAAGATGATAGACTATGAAACCTATTCACTAAGTAAGTTGTAGTTATTTGGTTATTTTCCTTGTTTTATTAAATGATATGGTCATTGTGAGTAATGTATATGACATAAAATAATCTCAAGTTCTATTGGGATTGTGGGTGGTCTTCGTGCCACTGTTACATACACATTACTTATAATATGTTTGTGCATTCTTAATTGTTTCCCTTTTTGTTATTGTTGCATTATGGCTTTGTTTTTGGGTTGCTCTTTTTGTGGTTCAAACCTTGCAGGAATTGGAAATTGTGTGAATAGTGTTTTTGAGCTATTTATTTTCTACATAAGTGCATTTTTTTTGTCTAGGTGTGGAAGTTTTCGTTTTATTATCTTTTTGTATTATTTTTTTTGTTGGTGGTAATGAAAACTTGAATCTTAGTTGGAATAAACATATACATCACCCTGGTTGTCAAGCTCCACCATCAAATTGATGGATGGGGTGATTGGGGCCACCAATGGGGGCTAATAGGGTTGGAAGGGTGGGTTTACCCACTCTGTGTATGCACTTCTCTTTGATGTGGCATGATTGTTTTATGGCATACTTAGATCACGATAACATTGTTAGGAAGCAAACCCATTTTTGGGATTGAGGATGAATTTATATTGTAGTCGTGTTGTTATCATTTTTTAAATTTATGCATTTTATACTCGATGTGTTGATTTAATCCTTGTATATCTATATTAGTAGATGTACATTCATATATCTTAGAGGATCCTAAACCTTTAATTTATTGTTCATTTCTATTGATAACTAGTTGTGTGCATTACTATCTTTACATATTTGTATAATCCGTAGGTCATTTGTGCCATTGACTGAGTTGTTCATCGAATCCTTTTGTTGGCAACTTATAGGTTTCTCTTTGATTAAAAATTCATTCTACAATCATCCTTTGTCTCCTGATTCGTTTTGTATGCCATGTATATACTTGATTGAGTTGTATAAGTAATAAGAGTGTTCTGAAATGAATCTATTGATGGAGTAGATAATATAAAAGTGTTTTGTTTCATGAGTGAGGAAGGATGAATTAGTTTTAAGACTCATTCAATGAATTTTGATTAAGTTGAAAATAAAATAAAATAGATTTCAAGTTTCCTTTTTATTTATTGTGGATTTTAAACATTGACATTTGCTGAGTCTAGTTATTTGATGTTAGGGTGTGGAGCTAAAAGCTACACCTTAAGGCAAACAGGAGGGTTTCTAGCGTATGCAGTCGCCGGCGTCGGTCACCTCCAAGAGGGTAGGGACCGACGTCGATCGCCTATGGCGGTCTGAACTGCTGTTGACGAACAGTCAGTTAAGTGAACGCGGAGTTTGCATGTTAAAGGCTTGTTCGAAGCCTTGAGCGGCAAGTCTAGTTTGTGTATGCATGAGATCTATATAATAGACTCATGGGCTGTATTGTTAAGTGAAGAATTTGGAGAAGAGCTATGTGAAGCTTGGAGAGTTCTTCCCGTGGTGGAATCAAGTAGGATTCCCCATGTATGTATAAGTAAGATCAGGTTTGATATGCAGGGATGTGTGTATGCGAGGGTCAGAAAGGAGATCGGCAGGGGAGCTAGATCCAAGGTGACAGCAATACATCAGCAGGATCATGGAGAGATCTACTTGGAGTACGGTTGTGTACTCGATTGTACAGATGTGCAATGAGGTGAACAACAACTTGTGTTAGCTGTGTGTTGTGACCTATGAGAGAAGATTACTCAGGTGGGAAGATTACTTGGAGCCCTTGAGGAGGAAGCCTCACAGAGGTGGAAGAAAAGTGTGATCTCTTTATTGTAATTTCCTTTGTAATGAGTTGAATACAATTGTGTGTTGCCTCTCATATTCTGTGTGTTTTCTCATTGATAGTTATTTGTTCTTCTGGTTATTCCGCATGTTTAATTGCTTATACAATGGTAATCATGTGTGCTCTTAAATCTGACAAGTTGTGTCAGAGCTTTGGGGAGTTTCGGTCCTATCATTTGAATATTGAATGCCAACTTGAGATGAATACTTGTATTTGTTTGTGTTCATTGAATGGTAAATCCCACATGCAAGGATGTAGGGAAGGTTGTATATGAAACTTGATTCATCATATTCAATTTTACTAAGTTTCATTAATAATATTGAGTCGTTATTTAAGGGTTATTTGGACTGGGTGTTGACAACATTTATCTTCTACTATTCAAAGTATTATGCATTTTGTTTGTTTGAGTTATGTAATATTTTTTTAACTAGTTTAGATATAGCTCAGGGAATGTTATTTAATCAAGTATTGCATTGAGCTTTACTGAAAATGATTGTGAGTTACATTATATTTTGTGAACTTGAATTAAAGTAAATAGTTATGTAGTAATCTTGCAGTAAAGAGAAATAATAACTTGCGTGGACTATTGTAATTCCATCTTGCTATAAAAAGGAAACAATAAGTAGTAGATAAAAATTAAAGGTAATGGTAGATATAGTTTTCATATTGCAAATATATATTTATGGAGGATTTCCACATTTAAATGAACATATTCCAAGTGCATGTATTTTAGTATATGATTTGTGTTTCAATAGTTATGTTTAATAATCATGGTTGTTGATTGTTAACTTAAATAATAATGTGGTAGTGTTAATTGTTGAATAAATAATTATACATAAATTGTAATTTATCAATATTAAATTATAATGAGGAATCATGTAAATTATTGGTATAAAGGTCGTTTTGCAAATTTATTGTTAATGGCACTCACATTGACTCGAGAAAAATTTGACAAAAGATGAAAATATTATCTCACGTTCGAAAGAGAGTCATTAATGTGTTTTATTTATGGAATTAAACAATGAAGAATGCTAAGTAATTATATACATTAGGTTATTAATGCTTTTTTAATATTTGGTTTGATATTGCTCTTACATGAGAATAAAGATTCAAAGCAAGTTTAAATATATTACTTAATTTAAAGGTTACATCGATTGAGTTACTCACCAAACGATTGTTAATAATTTTTAAAAAAATAGTTGATTTTTAATAAGTGTGAATTTTAATTGAATAATACAATAGCATCATCATTTTATAATAAGATCTTTGATATTTTCATAGTCTAAAAAAATGAAAAGAAGATCTTTTGGGTGATAACTGTGAGCAAATTTTTTGATTCGACACATTTTGAGCTAGCATTCGTGATTCATCATCAGGAAATAATTATGATTGAGAACTGCAAACCAACTTTATTAAATAAATTTTTGCTCTGCTTCTAGGGATGTCAAACAATCAAAAATCTTGAAAATGTAAATAACCGTTTATGTGATTATTTGAGGGTGGAACGGTCTGTTTGAAAAGACTGCATAAAACAAATATGTAGAAAAGTTCAATGTTTTTAATAAAGATTATTATAATCTTGTTATTTTGATCAAACTTCTTTAACTAGAGTTTAATTATTCATATTATTCCTATATATTAATATTTGTAAAATTATTAAAGATTCTAAGTAAACAACTAAGGTAAACACTAAAGGCAAAGCAAAACTTGGGGGGACCTAATGTAACACGATACTACTTTTTTAACCTATTTAGTATGGATCTCCAAGCCTGATTAAGACCAACCACTTCATCACAATTTAAATTATACACATGTCATCCTATCTCTATGGATTCTCACAACTTACATTTTTGAAAATGGTCTTTTACAACAAGAACCTTAGACTTCTCGATGCAAATAAAATGCTTGGTATGTTAAGAGTGTTTTGCTAAAGCTGTTTTTTTTGTCTTCCCTAATTTGATGTCTGCAATGTGCTTTTTGATTATAGTCTATATGGATCTCCCTATTTTTTCAATATAAGGAAAACCACAAGAACACTTGATTTTATAAACTTCTCTTTTTGACCATCGTTCAACATAGTCTTCAACCGACTTTAAAGACTATTTAAGTTTAATTTTAGGTAAGAAGGTAGTGGAGATGTTTTGGCATTTTAAGATTTTGGCAATTTTATTAGAAACCCTTCGATGTAGGGTAGAAAGGCTATGGTGCCAATTGTCGAGGTATCACTTTTATGTTGTTGTGTGTGGTCTTCTCTTGCTTTTTAAAATGCCTTTGATATTTGATTGCCTTTAAAACCCAAACACTTTTTTAAAACGATCTAATTATTTTTCTAAGTTGTCAATGTCATAAACCCTAAAAGCTCTAGTAGTTAGTGTCTTTAACATACCTGCTGTTTGGGTTGGGTGATGGTGAGTAGTGACATGTAAATAAAGGTCTATTTGAGTATTTTTCCTATAAACTTTACAAACTAAACTACCATCTATCTTACGATAAAGAAGGACATCTAAAAACAATAACTCCTCTCCTTGTTCTACATCCTTAATGAATTGTATGCTTGGAACAAGGTTGTTTAGATGCTTATGGAAACCTTCTAGGGTGTCCCTTCCATGTTTCCAACATAAGTTTGTGTCATCAACATATCTCTTCCACCATTTGTGTTTTATGGGAAAGGAATTAAGAGCTCCTTCTTCAAATTTCTCCATGTATAGGTTAGCCACAATTGGAGAAATAAGGGAGCCCATCACCATCCCTTATGTTTGTTCATAAAAGACCCCTTTGAAAGAGAAGAAAGTGGACCTCATACAACGAGTAACTAATCTAGTTGTTTCTTCATCAATGTAAGATCAAACTATGTCAATAACGTCCCCAATTGGTACTTTGGCGTAGAGGGATACTACGTCGATACTAACCAATAAATCCAAATCTTCTAAGTTTTTATCTTTGATAAAGTTAATAAAATATGTTGATTTGTGAATAAGGGAAAAGGTTTTTCCCACTAGGGGTTTAAACATAATACAAAAGATACTTTGGCTACTTCCCATTTAAAATAGGTCATTTAATATATTAGTTTTGTTAATTTGAATTAGATAATATTTTCTTTGTAATAAATTAGAAGGGGATATTTTGGAAAGATTATAGATAAAATATCTATTCAATTTGAAATAGAAATTAGTGTTATTAGTACCAAAGGGAACTATAGCAGTCAATTTACTTTAACTTAAAATTAACGAGTGGGTTGCTGGCTAATGCGAATTAGCGAGGTCCTCATTCTAGGTGCAAAAAATATGCATGAAAGTTTTAGCAAGCAAGGTGCAAGGTCTTTAATAGGTCAAATAAAAAAAATTATTTGATGCACTATGATTGGAGGAAATATTTGGGACATTATTGACACCCTCTCTTTGTTTGAGGTAATTATTGATTACATCTGGTAGGATGGGGATTGTGAGTTGTCCAGTTTTATAAGTGAGATAAATGCAATAATTTTATGATTTCAAGATTTAAGGGTGAGTTAAATGCAAGATGTTAAACTTAGTTGGTAGTAGGATGAGATAACATGGTTTATGATCTCACCAAAGTTAGTAGGAGAATTGTAAACCTGCTAAAGTACTTGGTGTTGAATGTTGGCTTGACGCGATGCAGGATTGAGATGGAGGCAATTCGTGACATTCATTTTAATTTCATTATTTTTGGGCATTCAAAGGACAGACTATTAAATATTTATAGTTCGTCAATTCTTTTATTATTTTCCATTTTTATTGTGGGTGAAGCATCGACAAATAAGTTAGGGTTTTTTGTAGTAATCAAGTTTGTATATGTGACTTATTTTTCTTTGTATTTAGGCTTATGTGTAACACCGGGGTAGTATTACTAAGTTATATGCTTGTAGACTAGGTCTTCTCATTTAATAGGTAAGATTTTTACCCGTGGGGCTTTATTGTTTTACACAAATACAAAAAGGGTAGACTTGACTACTAGTTTAGTAAGGCAATTAATAACACAGGCTTTTAGGGTTCTTATTCGATGAAGGTTTTAATTTTTTAGTTGGAGTGAAGTACGCTATTAAGGGTTTGAGTAATTTCATTATTTCTGGGTATATGGAGAGAAGACTATTGGGGCTCGATTTTGTTACTATATTGGGTTCATATCCACAACATGCTTTATTTCTATTTGGCTTGCATTTAACATCTGGGTAATATTATTGAGTTTTATATGCTTGTAGACTAGGTATAGTCTTTTATTGGGTAAGAATTTTATCGTGCAACTTTGTTTTTTTGCACAGAGATATTGGTAGTACAAAAAGGGTAGAACAGATTACTAGTTTTGTAAAGCAAATAATAACAAGGGTTTTTAGGGTTCTTGTTTAGTGAAGGGTTTCATTTATTAGCTAGAGTGAAGTAGGCCATTTAGGATTTGAGTCAATTAGTGTCATTGATTTTGATTTCATTATTTATGGGTATGTAGAGAGAAGACTAATAGAACATGATTCTTACTTACTAGGCGTTTATGGTATTGGAACAATGCTAGAATAATGTACATAGATGACTCACAGGCCCTATAACAATAACATTACTAGTTATGGTCATGTAAAAATAAATAACTATGGAGATAACCACAAAGCATTGCATACATCTATGAAAGTAGTTCTAATGCTACAAAGCCTTTAAGTACTATAAAAATGAAAGTCGTAATAGAAATGCTTGGTAAAAAGCATTTATCTCTATCCATGTCTAGTTGTTGCCATGAAAATGTTATTAGTAAATTGACTAACCTTGATTTGTCATACTGTTTGTGTTATGCAATTGTCTACACTCAGGACTAATCCATCTTCTCTTTTTGTGCAAATTATTTCCCAAGTAATTCTCAAAGAATTTAACAATGTCACCATTTTCACAAGGTTTGCTTTGTCTCAATCCTATGAATACATGTAGATTAATAGGTAAAAAACTAACATATAATTCAGTGAATAGACTTATTTCATTTTCCTCTTACCAATACACCTGAAAAACAAAAAACAAATAGTCATAACTAAGTCTAAAACATTTCTTTTTCTTGCACTTAAACTATTCTTAAATTTTATGTTTCCAATTTTAAGCTACAATAAAAATTCAAAAATGCATGCTACAATCTTGCCAATGCATAAATGCAGAAAGAAAACCTGACTAAACCTATTCAATGATGTTGGCAAGATCTATATATCAATCCTTATCTAGTGATATTTTCTATTTTAACTCATGCCTTTTGTCTTGACTTAATACCTCCTCAAATGTTCTAATTCTAATTTTTATGATATGTTATTTAGGTTGATACGTTTTGTTCTTATGTTTGCTAGTGGGTACTCATATTCAATGCCTTCTTATATGGGTGGCCTTTAATAGTATTCTAATGCTAAAAGATACTTAAACAAGCTTATTTGGAAAAATAATATGGAATTAGCTACAATGTGCATCACGCATGTTTTATAAATCATAAAGTGAAATAATTCCTTACCTAATACTAGTTATTGCATCCAACTCTTTTTATTTTTAATTTTCTTGGTCCCTTCAATTTAAGAATTGCTTCAACATTTATTCATGATTTAATCTTGGGACATGACTCTGATATTTGTATTAGTTCATCTCATATAGTTTTTCAATAACGTGTTTATGTGATGTATGTGTGTAGGTTTTCCTATATAGTGAGTAGTTCCTCTCGTGAAAGAGATTTTGGATGCTTATAATCTTCACATCAAAGATTTGATAATCCCATGTGCAACAGACATTCTCCTATGATCAAGCCTTGATATAATAAGCACTAGTAAACTAAGCTTTCTTTAGCTTAATAGTGGCCCTCCAAATAATGCAAAAGAAACAATTTCATGCTAGATAAAGAGAGATAGACTCAATCATTGATTAATCTTCTTATATAGCACTAATTTTTGGAATTTCATTGATAATTAAAGTAAGGTTTTAAAAAAATAGGAGGAAGAAGAGGAGTAGTGTGTCTACAAGCCACTTTCACTCTTGCCACCATTAAATCAAGACTCACACAAATCTTCATTTCACTTACAATTTCAAAAACAGTTTATCACCAACAAAAAACTGTCTAGCTATTCTCTTCAAATCATCATAACTTTTTTTTCTATCATTGGCCTTGGCCAGCCTCAGCTTGATTGTCCTGACGTACTTTTCCATTTCTAAAATCATCTCAGGTCCAAAGACTACCCTGTCTACACCTCTTTCCATACAATGCCTCAAACGAATCCATCTTCAATGTTGATTAGTATGAGTCGTTATAAGCAAACTCAACCAATGGAAGGTACTCTTCCCACTTGTATTATTAATCCATGTAATATATATGAAGGAGATCTTATAAAATCTGGTTAACTCACATTATCTATCCATTTATTTGTGGGTGATATGCAGTCTTAAGTTCAACTGCAAACTCAAAGCTAGATTCAAAGTCAACCAAAACCTATAAGTCATCCTTGGATCTCAATCTAAAATGATCTTCTTTGGAAAACCATGCAGTCGATACACTTCTTTTACAAATCTCTTTGCAAGTGTAGTTGCATCATCTTTCAAGTTGCTTGGTATGAAGTGGGTTACCTTGGTTAGTTTGTCAACTACTAGCAAGATCAAGTCATGTCTATTTCATGATAATGAGAAACCTTGAATAAAGTCCATACTGATCACCTACCACTTATATTCTAGTATGTCATGTTGATACAATAATCTAGCTAGATGCACAGGTTCAAATTTCACACATTCACATTCCAAATAATGAGACATAAAATCCGTTACATCTCTCTTGATTCCTTTTTAAAAATAGAGGGATCTAAGCTCAACCTTGAGCTTCGTTACTCATGGATGTCTTGAATATGGGGCATTATGCAGTTCTTTTAGCATTATACTCCTCAAATTATCTCTATTAGGCACACACATCCTATTGTTTTATTGCAAAATACCATCATTCTCTATCCTAAATCCCTTATACCTAGGATTTTAAGCATTCTCAAACATTGTTTTACTGACCTAATCATAGAATTCATCTCCTAGCAAAAATTTGATCATTTGATCTCTGAAAGTACTCCTGATAGTAGTCACAGTTGTTATGTATCTCCTACAACTTAGAGCATTAGATACTCTGTTCTCCTTGCCTTTGATATAATCAATATCAAAATCATAATCAGTTAAGAACTCTAACCATCATCATTGATGAGCATTCAAATAAGGTTGGGTGAAGATGTAATTGAGTCCCAAGTTATTAGTCTTGAGTTCAACTGGTTTTCCAACAGATAATGCCTCCAAAATTGCAAAGCATGCATAATTATCACAAGTTCTAGGTTATGAGGGGCATAATTCACCTCATATGGCTTTAGTTTCCTATAGTCATAGGCTACCACTGAACCATCTTGCATAATAACTCCTCCAAGTCCATCCTCAGATGCATCGGTGATCACTAGGAATTAACCATTAGGATCTGGAACTCTTAGCACCGGTGTTGATGTAAGCCTCATTTTCAGTTCTTGAAAGGCTACTTCACACTTATCTGACTAGATAAAACTCTGATTCTTCTGTTGAAGAGAGGTAATTAGATTCACTATCTTAGAAAATTTTGGAATGAATTTCTTGTAATAGACCACTAATCCCATGAAACTCCTTGTCTCATGCATATTCTTTGGTGTCAGCCACTTCATAATGACTCTTATCTTTGTTAGATCCACTAAAATACCATCTACTGAGATAAGTGTCCTAAATATTGCACCTTCTTTTATAAAAATGCACATAAAAATAATTTTCTAAACAATCTATGCTTTCGTAAATGTTGCAAAACCAGTTTCAGATGCTATAAGTGCTCTTCATCATCCTTAGAACAAATGAGGATGTCATTAGGAAAGACCAACACAAAATGATCTATGTAATCTATGAGTACATTGTTCACAAGATTCATAAATGTTGCTAGAGCATTTGTAAATCCAAATGGTAACACTATGAATTTGTAGTGCCCATATTGAGTCTTGAACATTATTTTCAAAATATTCTCGTCATAGATCCTCAACTGATGATACCCTGCTTGAAAATAAATCTTAGAAAATATTGTATCCTCTCGCATTTGATCAAAGAGATCATCAATGCATGGAAACAATTATATGTTCTTGATCATTACTTTATTCAACATCTTGTAGTCTATACACAAGTGAAGAATGCCATCCTTATTCTCTATGAAGACAACTGGAGCACCCCACGATGACACACTTGATCGAATCAACCCTTTTGATAACAACTCCATAAGTTGTGCCTTTAATTCAACCAATTTAATGTTCATCATTTTATATGGTGCCTTAGACTACAATTCTGATTCAGGTATGATATCAATCGAGAAATCAAACTCATGCTTAGGTGGTAATCTTGGTAATACTTCTAGAAACACGTCATGAAAGTTTCTCAAAACAAGATAATCTTTGATAGATGGTTCCAAATATTCTTACATATCATTTATCTTAATGATAAATGTCTAGCATCCCTTCCTTTAAGCTTTATTGAGTTGAATTGCATAAATCTACATTAGTTTCAACTCCCTTCTCTCACCCTGAAGTTGTGTCTGATTTCTAAAATCATCTTGAAACTCAACTTTTTTTAGGAAACAATCAACCTTGGCTTTATGCTTCGCAATACAATTGACTCCTAGGATCACATCATATGATCCCAATGGTGCTGCATAAAGATCTACTATTGTATTGAACATAGGGAACCCAATGTTTGCTTCGAATATACACTTATTAACCTTGACCTTTGACTCATTCTCGTATTATACCAACTATGCATTTGTCATAACTCCAACCTTTCTAGACAATTTACTAAGCATTCTAAGAGCAATAAAACATTATGTAGCTCCTGTATCAATTAAAATAAAAAGTGGGTGATCGAAAAAAATACCTAAAAATTATATGGGTGAAGCATGATACCCAGCCTGTTGATTATCAATAGTTGTATGAATCCACTGTTAAAACATACCTTATTGATAAGTTGAACCTTTGTTCTTTGATTTGTCCTTAGGACATTCTTGAGCAAAATGGTCACCTCCACAAATGAAACAACCTCTAACTAGTCCTTTCTTTTTAGTTTGTTGGTTTCCCTTGAAACCATTACTAGGTTTCATATTGATTACTAAACCAAGCAACTTAATATGCGAAAATAACCAGAATACACAAGTAACTAGAACTCAGAAATAACACATGATATGAGAGACAATACACAACTTGTATTAAAACTCTTGAAGAAAAGAATACAATAAAGAAGATGCCACTTCTTCTCCACCACCTCTTCAGAGGCTTCCCACACCTCAAGTGAACAGTACTTCTCTCCTCAAAGCTCTCTCTTAGGTCCCAACACCCAACTCAAACTCTGAGTTGGTGTTCACCTTATACCCGTGCTGCATGCACTCCACAAGTACACAACCGTAATTCAAGTAGATCTCCCCTGAACCTGCAACAACCTGCACTTCAATAGACCTTACTTATGGAAGGAACTCCCTTGCCTTCCTCTTTGCTCTATCCGAGTACACACCTGTACTCCAAGTAGATCCTGCCTGATTCTGCTCCCTGTTGTGTTGCTGTCCTATCTGATCTTGCACACCTGCAAATCAACCTGGTTCTGCACACCTGTGAACCTTGACCTTGCACACACATACACCTGCATATCAACGATCTTACTTACCATGTAGATCTCCTATAAAGGCCATGCTGACCAAGATCCTACATACATGAAGAACCCTGCTGATTTTCCAATCCAGCACCCACACCTGGTACTGTGGCACTAGGAGGAACGCACCATTGCTCTACCTCTCTCTGAAGGAGTTGTTTGCTCTCTTACACCCTAGCACGAGTTTCCAATACAACCATGAGTCTATTATATAGATCTCATCCAAACAATAATTAGACATCTAATTACAATAATTAGATCCGCAGCTCTCAGTCTAAAAATAGCTCTCATCATGCAAACACTTGGTTCGTTAGCTAACTGCCCGTAATAAACTCGCAGTTGAACCACACAGGCGATCGACGTCGGTCCCTGTCCACCTGGGGGTCACCGACACCGGCTGATCTCTGACCGACGTCGGTTGCTTCCTTGTCTAATCCTGCCAACGTTGATTGGCCTGACCGACGCCGGTGTCTGTAACACACCGCAACACTTCTGCAACCTCCTCCATGTCTGCATCAGTGAAGCTTTTAGCTCCACAACCTAACATCATGTTCCCTAAACCACTATTAAACTTGGCATTCTAATTTTTGAACTGATTATTGGAATATTTGCTCCTCTGCTTCCAATTCTTCTTATTGAAAGTTGGTTTAGAATTTCCAAAATTCATTTTGAACTCATCTCTAACTTGGACAAGAGATTTTAGTTTTTGTTCTTACTTACCTGGCTTCTTGAATACCTTATCCATGGTAGATGGACCATGAACATCTACTTCATAGTCTATTTGGGGTTTCAATCCCATGATAAATTTCCTAATTTTGAGCCTCTTATCTTCCTAATACTGAGGTACATACTTAAGAAGCTTGGTATATTGCTCTAAATATTCATTCACCATCAAATCCCCTTGCTTAAGATTCTAAAAATTTGTAAGATTTTGGTCAAAGTATAGATGTGGAAGTCATCATGACCTAAATAGTGTCACAAACTATTCCCAAGTAGTGGTAGTTGAGTTGAGGTTCATCTCGAGCTTCTTTTTTGCCCACCAAGGTGTTGCTTCACTAACAAGTTGATAAGCTCCCTAGACTACTTTCGTGACTTTGTAATAATTCTAAATCTCAAAATACTTCTCCATTTTTATCATCCATACTTCAGCCCCATACCCCACAATAGTTCCATTGATCTTGGGTGGATTCACCTTTTTTATGTCGCATGCTAACTCTACAGCTATTCAAGCTCTCGCATCCTATGGCACCTCCTCATGCCTCTATTCTTGAAGATGTTGTTGGTCATTAAGATGTTCTTCAGGTTCTTCTTGAGCATTTTCCTCTTCATGGACATGCACTTCTTGTATTAGGGCCATAATTTGGTTCATAGTCTCTTGCATAATGGCGAGGATTTGGTTTAAATTTACAACTTGCTCAGTGATAAATTAATTTATCAAGAAGGGGTTCGGTATTCAAAGTACCTTCACCTCTAGGTCTAGCACTTACCATTGTTCTTCCTATTTATCAAGAGAATAAGTTTGTGTTAGTGGACATATTAAGTCTTAGAGTTTGAGCCTCCGCTCTGATACCATAATGTAAGAACCCCACAGGGTTTTACCGAAATATAGCAATAATTTTTTTTAAATTAATTACTCATATTCAACATATAGATTTCACCACGAGAAACCTAACTAGTGATCTTTAACTAACTATATTAATTCAATTACCCAAAAAAAATTATGGCTAATGTGCTTAACTAAGGATCACCATGAACATATTTAGAAATAAAAAACAATACTGAAACAATAAAAAAAATTGTATCTCATCATAAATGAAATAATATAAATTCAGCCATGATTGATATAACATTACAACCACTACTGTAGAAGTACAATGAATGAATATTACATTTTTTAACAATACATAAAAATATCTCAAATGATAAAACATGATACTAAGCTCCTCTGAGCAGAGTGTCCACGACTCAAGTATCAATATGTAATCTCAAGTGTAGTACTCCAGCTGAGAGGGAGAGCATCATCCGAGTGCTTTTTTACACCAATCTCGAACCATATATCCATGCACTATTTCCAAAATTAAGGGAGGACCCTCCCTTCACGGATGGGTAGATAATAAGGATACGGGAATCTAAAGTAACAAACCAAAACCTATGTGTTGAAGATATCTAATACATAATGTGTACCATAAATAAATATGTTATGATATGATATCACACAAATATGAAAACTATATCAACATATAAAATGATAATATTTATCAAACATTACTTTATCCAAAGTTTTCAATAATAAATGATCTCTAGGATCATTCATACACTTCACTTGATTGAATTACGCCTCATCTTGCATTAATGTCATTGATTAAGCCAGTGGAATCCATCCACTACTTATTTAGTGTCATGAATGCAAGATTCGATAAAATAAAAATAATATAAAAACTGATAGATTCATTCATAATATTTCACTTTAGCTAATCAAAATTAAGCTAAGTACAAATATATCATATACATGCATTTAGTCCATCAAATGAAGTGAAATGAATCCATACATCTAGTTTATTACAAATAATAAATAGAATCTAAAAATAACCTTCAATATAAAATACCATCTGGGTAATGATTATTTATACTGCCAATTGATTTAACCACTAAGCAACTTATAATATAATTTCTCCACAAAATAATATTATAATATAGGCTTAATAAATTATTCATATTTTGGACATATAATAACAACTAGTCCAAACATCTTAAATGTTTTATATTTAACTCTTAAATACAATATTCTAATGCTTTTATATTAACCAAATATAAAGAAACATCAATTACACATTGTTATTATAATAACATTTATAACACATTATAAATATTTCATTTTATATAATATACTACTAAGATGACATCCATTATCATTGACCTTAGAGTATATGTATACGCTAAGTATACAGTTAGTTCACAAGCAAAGGTCCCATAACCTTTTTCATTAAACCGAGAAATTTCATTTGCCTATTATAAATAAAACACATAAATTTCACAAATCAAGCTTAGTTACTCCTTTATTCATCAAAACTATTTAATCAATTAAATCCAATCAATCATTCATGTTTTGCCAAATAAGTTTAGTTCATACGAGTGAATATAAGAACATAGTTGCCTTTACCCAACAAGGGTATTATTTAATAAAACAATCAACAACACATAGTCAAATATCCAACTCGTATCTTATAACAATCAACAACACACAACCAAATACCCAACTCAAATATTATTTATAACAACTCATTCTTGGTGGAATAAAATAATGCGAATATGCAATTGAACCTGTATACCCAGTCCCTCTAAGGACTAAGCAGATTCTTACATAGTTTAACCAAATAACAACAATACATAGTCATATTCGAGTATATGTAAAGTTTGTAATCATAATGAATAACTAAACTCTACCATTATTTTTTTAACAGTTTACTAGTATATATACTTGCATAAATCCAAATGCATTCCTTTACAGTCGCATTATTCATCTACCCATACCGAAAAAGGTATACCAAAGGATGGTACCATTATGATTGCCTCGCTAAGATGAATCCAATGACTACCTTTGTGTACTAGGGTAAAGAAATTTGGCACAAAAAAGTGTACCGATAGACTATACCATTGCGATCTTCTCATCGAGACGAATCCAATGACTGTAAATGTGCAAGGCAAAAAAAAATCAAATTTATTTATTTATTTATTTTTAAAAAAAAATCTTTTCGAACAATATTGTGTTGATAGAAAAAAAAAATCTTCCCAGATTGAAAGTTATGTTTTTTCGCTCCTTCCCCTCACACAAGTCGCACCTCCCCAGATCTGAAAAAATAATGTCGTAGGAAGCTTGCCCAAATCGAAGTTCTAATACCACTTGTAATGAAATTACTTAGATGTTCACAAAGAATGATTTTATATCACACAAAATAAGTGAATATGAGTGATCACATAACAATAATTGACAACAGAGCAGAATACTAGATAATATACCAAAGCCACTTGGAGTGGACAACCTCCACAATAATGCACTAAGAGCATAATACTTAACATGATGATCAAAGACTAACCACTACCTCCTATATATAGTCTACTTAGCCATGATTATTTCAGAGGCCAACCTAACTAAGAACATAAAGAAATGTAACAAGAATATGAAAGAGGTATGTAAGCCACATGTCGGCCATATATATCCCAAGGCATGCCAAAGGTTAAGGGTGTAGCATGCCCCTCCCCTTCAAAACAATGTTATCCTCAATGTTGAGTCAGCTCTAGATGTTGTTGCACAAAAGATTCATCCTCCCAAGTAGTATCTTCATAGGGCAGATTCTTCCATTTGATCAATTACTCCTTAATCACTCGAGATTGCAATTGCTTAGTACGCATTTGAAAGATTTCCTTAAGATCAAAAGCTAGTCTTCCTTCCTCATCCAATTTTGGTAACTTTGTTTGGCTAGCCACTTTATGTCTAATGACTTTCTTTAGGTATGATACATGAAATAATAGATGTATGCAAGTGGAGAAAGAAAACTCTAACTTATAGGCCACACTACCAATTTTTGGCAAGATCTAATAAGGCCCATAATACTTAGGGGACAACTTGTTATCATTTTTCTGTTGCTTCAAGGACATCTGCTTATATGGTTGTAAGTGAAAAAAAACACAATCACCAATGTCAAAATGCCTCTCACTCCTATGTTGATATACCTGTTGTTTCATGTGATTCTAGGCCATGGCTAAATTTTCACGCAAACTAGCAAGGACCTCCTGTTGATGGTGAATATGTTCTTTAACTACACGAACATTAGGATGGACTTTCAAGGTTGAAGTGATGGATAGTGGGCGGTATCCATATAGTGCCAAAAAAGGAGACATTTTAGAAGAACTATGAACATAAGTATTATACCACCATTGAGCAAATGGCAACCAGTGAGCCCATTTATCCTGTTTATCAAAAATAAAACAATAAAGATATCCTTTCAAACATTTGTTGACTACCTCAGTTTGTCCATCAAATTGAGGATGATATGATGAAATATGAGCCAACTGGGTGCCCAAACATGCAAATAACTCAGTCCAAAAATTACTAGTGAAGATAGGATCTCGATCACTGATAATGATCTTAGAGGTACCATGTAATTTTTGAAATGTATTAAAAAAAGTAGAAGCTACTACAGTAGCAACAAATTCTTGTGATAAAAAACAAAAATGAGCATACTTATTGAGATGATCTACCACAACCATGATAATATTTTGACCATCAGATCTCAGTAATCCTGTAATAAAATCCATAGACTCCTCTTCCCAACATTGGCTCAAGATGGATAAAGGCTGCAAAAAGCCTAGGGTTTTGATGATTTCTCCTTTATTTTGTTGACAAATCATACATTCAGCCACATATTTTTGGACATCCCCCTTGAGTCCTTCCCAAAAAAAATCCTGCTTGATTCTATAATAGGTTTTCAAAAATCTTAAATGACCCCCAATTGGAGTTCCATGAAGTTGCTGAAGGATTTTTTGTTTAAGAGAATTATTACATAGATATAATATGTCTTTATACCATAATGCATCACCCTTCTATGTGAATTTTTCAAATCCACCCAAACCTTGCTAAACATTTTGAATCAAATCATGGGTAGCACTATCCTTGTCCCATTCTGATCGTGCTTCCTCTCGCCAATCTACCTGTAGAATGGTCATAACATATAGCAAGGCCTCAACTGATTCAACTTTCCTAGATAGTGCATCTATCTTTAAATTGTCCTTGCCTTTTTTTTTAACTATTTTAAAATCATAGCCTAACATCTTAGTTACCCATTTATGTTGTTTTTTAGATGATAACCTTTGTTCCTAAAAATATTTGAGACTATCATGATCGGTCTTTACCTGAAAGTGATGACCCATCAAATAAGGCCTCCATTGTTTGACTGCATGTAAAATGGCCATCATTTCTTTCTCATAAATGGCTTGTGCTGATTTTTACCCTTCAGTTGATGACTTTTAAATGCAAGCGGTCTATCTTCTTGGATGAGTACAACATCCATACCATACCCAGATGCATCACAATCAACCACAAAAGTCTTGTAAAAATCAAGAGAAGCCAACACTAGAGTGGTGCACATCGCCAATTTCAATTATTCAAATGCCCTGGTAGTTGTATCAATCCACTAAAAGGAGTCTTTCTTCAACAAATATGTAAATGGCGATGCAATGCTATTATAATTTTTGACAAACCTACGATGGTAACTAGTTAGCCCCAGAAATCCTCTTAGTTGTTTGAGTCTTAGGAATCGGCCAATCCATCAATGCTTGGATTTTTTTAAGATCCACTTTTACTCCTATATGTGAAACTAGATGACCCAAATACTCAACCTCATATGCTCCAAAAGTATATTTGGAAGGTTTGGCATACAACTAATGTTGTTCCAAAATTGAGAGTACCTATTTCACATGGTGCAAATGGTCTTTCCAATTTTTACTATAAATGAGGATATCGTCAAAAAATACTATAACAAATTTTCTAAAAAATGGCTTAAAAATAGTATTCATCAAACTCTAAAAGGTAAATGATGCATTTGTTAGCCCAAAAGGCATAATTGAAAACTTATAATGGCCCTCGTGAGTCTTGAAAGCAGTTTTGGGTATATCTGCATCACGGATCTAGATTTGATGATACCCATAACATAGATATAACTTGGTAAAATAAAGAGCATTATTTAATTCATTTAGCAAATCATCAATGATAGAAATAGGAAACTTATCTTTGATAGTGTACTTGTTGAGTTCCCTGTAGTCAGGACACATCCTATAAGTGTCATCTTTCTTTCACACCATGACAATTAGTGAAGAATATTCACTTTGACTATGGCAAATGATTCTTACATCCAACATTTATTATACCATCTTTTCAATTTCACTTTTTTGAGTATAAGGATACTTGTATGGCCTTATGTTGGGTAGTGTACCACCAAGAGTAAGTTTGATAGCATGATCATGCATGCCGCTAGGTGGAAGTCCTTTTGGCATGTCACCAAAAATAATCGAATGGGCATCAATCACTTGTTGTATATCAGGAGGTGTAGAAGGTTGAGTTGGATGAACTTCCATGGAAAATAAGTGAGTTACGAATCCGTTAGAACCCTTTCAAAGAAATTTTGTCATTTGATGTGAGCTAACAAGTTATGGAGATTTAGCCCTTAATCCCCTTAGTTCAAATGTCCTTCCCTCAAAATGAAAATGCATGAATAATTCCTGAAAATTCATCTCAATAATGCCCAAAGTGGTGAGCCATTATACTCCCAAAACAATGATAGCTCCCCCCATGGGAATAATAAACATAAGAGAATCCAACAAGTAGTCTCCCATGGTTAGCTTAATACTATGGCATTTTCCTAAGCAACTGACAGTACCATCATCTATAATCATTACCTAAAATATTAGAATGGGATAAATGAAATAACTCAAGTGAACAACCAACTTATTGTTAATGAAGTTGTGTGTGCTCCCGAATCAATCAAAATAGTGACCTATTTTTTTAGGAAACCCACCACCTTAAGAGTTTGGGGAGTACTAATACCTAAAAGGGCATAATAGGAAATAGTAGGCTGAGAGTCTTTAGATTCCTCTTCTGGACCTTTTTCATCTTCTCCAAGTGCATCCTCATCGTCGTCATCCTCATTGGTACCTTTGATGTAAAACAACTTCTTTTCAGCACAACGATGGTCTTTGTTGCATTTGTTGTTGCAACCATAACACAACCCTTTGGTTTGCTTCTCCTTAATTTTTCAAGGTGTCAGTCTAGTGGGTTGAGGATATGATGGTGCTAGAAAGGTGCGATCATGACCAGTAGTGAAGGTTTTCTATTTGACCATCTCTTCTTCTTCTGCCACATGTGCCCATGGGATAACTTCTTATATAGATGCCGGGTTAAACATTCAAACCTCCAATTGGATGTTATCTTTGAGACCACCCAAAAATAGACCAGTCAAATTTTTCTCAGTGGTATCTTCTACTCATAAGGATAGATTCTGACACTAATGAATATAATCCTTTATAGTTCTTGTTTACCATAGTTTGGCTAACTAGCTTAAGTAGTTTTCAGAGACATTATTTTGATAATGAGCCAATAACTCATTAGTGAAAATAGACCATGTAACAATAGCACCATTATTTTTATTTTCAGCACATAACCAATGATACCAAATGAACTACTCAGGTTCCAGATATAGAGACGCCATGATCACCTTCTAAAAACTAGTAGTTTGATGCAGATCAAATAAATTCTCAAGTTGGGTAATCCAAGTGAGAGGATACTTACCATCAAACTTATGCATGTCCACTTTGGGCAAGATCAGTTTCACACTAGAATTGGAGTTGTTAGTGTTGAGAGGAGGTCCCAAATGTTGAAGTGGAGGGTTGTTTGACTGTAATTGAGATGAAAGAGTAGCCAATGAAGCAGTGATTTGATTTAATTAATTGTGAACCCCATTAATCTTTCCATACATCTCTGAAACATCATTTTGAACTGCAATAAAGTCAACATGATACACCAAGCCTTTTATGTCAGCTTGAAGTTGAAAAATGAATGGATCTAAAATTTTAGATTCCATGTCATCGACAAAAGGAGTCTTAGGAGTTTCTTGCTCCCCTTTTTGTCCCTGTGTAGGACAGACCATATACAAACCTTGAGGGTTTTTTGCCTCAAGAAAAGCGTACCAAGAGACGGTACCATTGTGATCACCTTATTAAGATGAATCTAAGGATTGCCTTTGTGCACTAGGGTAAAAAGATTTGGCATAAAAAAGTGTACTGGCAGACTATACCATTGTGATCGTCTTATCGAGACGAATCCAATGATTGCAAATGTGCAAGGTGAAAAAAAATCAAATTTTTTTTGTAATAATTTTTTTTCAAATAATATTATGCTAACAAAAAAAATTATTCCCAAATTGCAAGTTATGTTTTTTTGCTCCTTTCCCTCACACAAGTTGCACCTTGCCAGATCCAAAAAAATAATGATGCAAGAAGCTTTCCCAAAATAAAGCTCTGATACCACTTTTAATAAAATTACTTAGATGTTTGCATAGAATGATTTTATATCACATAGAATAAACGAATATGAGAGATCACACATCAATAATTGATAGTGGAGCAAAATACTGGATAATATAGCAAAGCCACTTTGAAGGGGCAACCTCCACAACAATGCACTAAGAGTATAATACTTAACATGATGATCAAAGGCTAACCACTACCTCATATATATAGTCTACTTAGCCATGGTTATTTCATAAGCCAACCTAACTAAAAACATAGAGAAATGTAACAAGAATATAAAAGAGGTATGTAAGCCACAAGTCGGCCATACATATCCCAAGACATGCCAAAGATTAAGGACGTAGCATATAGTCACATATTAAAGCCCTTAGAATCAATATACAAGCAACTTTAAGTGTACACACACACACACACATACACTTTATCGATTTAGACCGAGTATATATATATATATGTATGTATAAATATCATCACAATCTGATTTGTATAAAGAATTCATTCATCAAACCAAAAATCCAATAGATGTATACACAGTCAAACATATATATTATTCAAAAAATTTAAAATTATTCTAAATACCTAAAATGAATACATAAAAAACTTATTCAAACCTATTAGCTTCGAACCAACACATATATACTCAATAAGAATAGCTTTCCAATAATGTACATAGTTTTTGGTACTAGGAGAGGAGTTTAGGACAAAATTTCACATACAAGTCTAAAACAACTATGGCCAACTCTACGGCTCTATCCCAACCTCTTCAGGTTACCTTGGTTTGAATATGGGGTTTTGTAGAGGTTGAGCTTTCCATAGGGCTCCACATACAACCCATCATTTCTAAGACTCAAACAAAGAAACCCAATAACCAAACATATTCAAAAAAATCCATTCTATATTTTACGTAGAAATTTAATTACAAAAATGACCTGGTAAACATATGGATGCCAAACAAATTCCTTCTCCTTGTATTTGTTCACACCTTCTCCTCCTTCAGTCTCTTCCTCTCTATATGTCACGAGTCATTCCATTCATAGTCCCCATTATCCTCTTTTTATTCTTTTTCCCTCAACCTACTCACCTTCACTTATCCACCATTAATGAAATATTAAACCCACTCAAAAAATATGTATGCCCAGATAGCTCAACCAAATCACAGTCTGTCACCATGCAAACACAATGAACCCCATGATTTTCTCCAAAATGATGCTTAACTAAGGTCAGTGGATGATTAATAACCCTAATCATCTTGAGACTTCTATTAAATCCCCTAAAAAAATCATATTATATTCTTTATAAAAATTGCATGACAATGACGTAAACAATCCATCATCGACCAACTAAAACATAAATCACATAATCCCCATGTGTTTATTCCATGCAAATACTATCAACTACTCGATAACTAATGTATTCCCATGTAACGACCATCGACCAAATACAATAATGATTATATGACATGGCATTTCAACCAGGGATTATAAGACTAGATTTTAATGTTGAAACATTATCCACAAACATATATAACAATTACAATGATTTCTTAAAATCATTAAATAATTAACATCAATATATTCAATTATCTAGTATATATTATGAGTATAAATCCTTTAGTCAAAAAGTTAATCAAACACAATATCTTTTAAAATAATGTTATTTATCTTTTGACATTTAAATTATAATATCATAATATTAATCTTTGATTATTATTATCTAAATCTTATAGATCGAGTACCAATTATAGAATCCATCACAACATCATAGTGTTTTACTATACAACTATACATAATAAGGTAGTGAAATAAGTAAACAAAAACAAATTCACTCATTTAACCAAACAATTCGATTATATAGATAAGTAAGTACGATCTCAAAACTAGTGAAATCACTCAACGAAATAATACGATCATCATCAACAATCAAAATCATACTAGAAAACATATTAATAATCACCTAGAAGAAAAGTACACAAAACATGCTACGCTATCTATATCAAACAATTAATTACGGAATATGATATACTAAGTGGTGTGTGTAAGGGTTTATGGATTCGTTCTCTATAGTCCCCCAACGTCTCCATCCAAACCACCCTCTTCGATGATGCTCTTCCTCCATCATAATCTGAGGGAAAAGCCTTTTCTACATCCACCTCACAATAATGAAGGTAGTTAGACCAAAATATTATTATATCCACAAAATAATGTTATATATCTAACAAACATGATCACAATATACAAAATATAAAAGTACTACTAACTCGTAACAAACTAATCATGTAAATTAAGCAACACAAACTGTCCCATAATCAACATGTGTCATCAAGCTTAATCAAATACTAGTTATCAACTAATCAACCATAATAATCCATGGATCAAACATGTAATTTAGCTTAAAGATAAATCAGAATGTGACACTTGCAATGTTTAACAAAAGCTAAGTTCTATTATAATTGTTATTGATATTGGAATAACATACTCATGTGTTCATGCTTACATTACCCCTAAAATTTTATCAAGAAAATAATACAACGATAAGGTAACCCACTGATAGGACCAAAGTTTCCCAAAGTTCTGACACAACTTGTCAGATTTAAGAGCACACATGATTACCAATGTATAAGCAACTTAAACATGCGGAAATACCAGAAGAACAAATAACTATGAATGAGAAATAACACAGAAACTGAGAGGCAACACACAATTGTATTCAACTCATTACAAAGGAAATTACAATAAAGAGATCACACTCTTCTCCACCTCTACAAGGTCTTCTACCTCAAGGGCTCCAAGTAATCTTCCCACCTGAGTAAACTTCTCTCATAGGTCTCAACTAACAACTTACACAAGCTGTTGTTCACCCCATTGTACCTGCAGTACAACTGAGTACGAACCGGTACTCCAAGTAGATCTAACCATGATCCTGCTCTGATGTATTGTTGTTACCTTGGATCTAGCTCCCCCGCCGATCTCCTTTCTAACCCTCGCATTCACACATCTCCCTACAGACCAACCTTGATCTTACTTATCACATGTAGATCTCCTCCATGACCCTGCAACTACCTGCATATCAAACCTGATCTTACATACATGGGAAATCCTACTTGATTCCACCATGGGAAGAACTCTCCAAGCTCTACATGGCTCTTCTACAAGTTTAACACTTAACAATACAGCCCATGAGTCTATTATATAGATCTCATGCATACAATAAATTAGACGAGCGGCTCAAAGACTCAAACTGGTCTTCAACATGAAAACTCTGCGTTCACTTAACTGACTGTTCGTCAACAGCAGTTCTGACCGCTACAGGTGACCGACGTCGGTCCCTTCCTTCCTGGAGGTGACCGACGCCGGCCGATCTCCTGCCAATGTCGGTTTCCTTTTGCGCTCCCCTGACCGACGTCGGTTGTGGCCTGCCGATGCCGGCGACTGTCCAGCTGCAAAAAACCTCCTCCTTCTGTTTGCAACAAGGTGAAGCTTTTAGCTCCACACCCTAACAATATCCCACTTGGAGATAAAGAGCTACCCCTGTACCCATACCAGTACACTGTCTAATCTGCATCCTGGCTTGTATTCCTCTTCAAGCTCCCACTCGAAGACAACCCACCACACTCCCTGTGGTGCTACACCTGTGTCTGAATTTCTCCATTCTTCTGCCTTGCTATACTCCCACTCAAACAACAACCTCTGTGAGTAACCTGTAATCAACACACACTTAACAGATCTGAACCCCTGTTAGTCAAGCTCGCTCTGAGAACGTCCAACCTCACTCTGATACCATTTGATAGGACCGAAACTCCCCAAAGCTCTGACACAACTTGTCAGATTTAAGAGCACACATGATTACCATTGTATAAGCAATTAAACATGCGAAATAACCAGAAGAACAAATAACTATCAATGAGAAAATACACAGAATATGAGAGGCAACACACAATTGTATTCAACTCATTACAAAGGAAATTACAATAAAGAGATCACACTCTTCTCCACCTCTACAAGGCCTTCTACCTCAAGGGCTCCAAGTAATCTTCCCACCTGAGTAATCTTCTCTCATAGGTCTCAACTAACAACTTACACAAGCTGTTGTTCACCCCATTGTACCTCCAGTACAACTGAGTACGAACCGGTACTCCAAGTAGATCTAACCATGATCCTGCTCTGATGTATTGCTGTCACCTTGGATCTAGCTCCCCCGCCGATCTCCTTTCTGACCCTCGCATTCACACATCTCCCTACAGACCAACCTTGATCTTACTTATCACATGTAGATCTCCTCCATGACCCTGCAACTACCTGCATATCAAACCTGATCTTACATACATGGGAAATCCTACTTGATTCCACCATGGGAAGAACTCTCCAAGCTCTACATGGCTCTTCTACAAGTTCAACACTTAACAATACAGCCCATGAGTCTATTATATAGATCTCATGCATACACTAAATTAGACGGGCGGCTCAAAGACTCGAACTGGTCTTCAACATGCAAACTCCGCGTTCACTTAACTGACTGTTCGTCAACAGCAGTTCTGACCGCTACAGGTGACCGACGTCGGTCCCTTCCTTCCTGGAGGTGACCGACGCCGGCCGATCTCCTGCCGATGCCGGTTTCCTTCTGCGCTCCCCTGACCGACATCGGTTGTGGCCTGCCGACGTCGGTGACTGTCTAGCTGCAAAAAATCTCCTCCTTCTGTTTGCAACAAGGTGAAGCTTTTAGCTCCACACCCTAACACCCACTTCCTATTTTAGAAACATAAACAATAAACTTCCACATTATAGATGTCAGAAAATTAATTATGTTGGCTTCTCAGCTCATGGATATGTGTCCATGCAGGGCAACTCTATATGTGATGATGGTAATGGTTGATCCATTTCAGGTTCAAGAGGATCCCATAAACTTCATAAAGACAATACATGCATGTTTCTATTTTTTTATTATTGATTGTGTTAATTGATTTCTAATGTTTTATATTATTGATTGTGTTAATTGTTAACACTTTCTAATGTTTGTATACAAAATAGAATAAATCATCAGGATCAGGAAAAGGTGAAATCAGAATATAGCAAATGTTATCTTCTTAAAGTTTTTATCCAAGTTTTTTATTTTCAATAACTTCAAAAAGATTCAAAGGAAACAAGCATATTATCCCGGATAATATGAAAATAACTACTTATACATCACATAATGTTTTTTCACAACGATAAACAACATAATATACTTGGTATGGATTGAAGACAATATGTACTATAAAACATTGTTTTATATAACTTGGGTCAATCACAGACCTTATATACCTTGCATGGTTTAGTTTTTCTGTATTTCTATCAACTACTCCGACTAAGTAAATTGTTATCAATCTCTACTATACTCAAGCATAAATAAATTGATTTATGATGTCCAATAAGATTTGCATAAATAATCTATGTTGTTTAAGATGAGTATTCCATTCATTTTGTATTTTGTTTATGTAATTATATAATTTACAATGCAAAGATATAATTTCATACTTTAATATATAATTGTTACAAATTCACTGAGATGACTTCATAAAGTTTTACATTTCTCTATGATTTTTACTCAAACCATGTTACAAACAAATCGAAGACTAAATTTATTGACAAATATTCTCTTATTAGTTTTTAGAATAAAATTTTACCTATATGTCAGTATTTATAATGATCATTTCATCTGCATTGAATGTTTAAAACCCTCTATTAAAATACATAATGAATAAGATTAAGTGTTGCTCACTAGCTAACAAGCGTAAGATGTTTTGTTCCACACCTTCAACACAAGCAATGGATTAATTACTTCATCAACTTTTACAAAGGCAACAATCAAAAAATAAAGGCCTGTGTTATTGGTATTGAGCCTCTCCACCGCTTAGCTCGATACAAAACAAAAAGACAACATGTTTACTTTTTTGAAGGGTTTCTAGAAATGCATTCATCACAATCAATCAAATAATTCATAATTTCAATATGCTTGGCAATCTGTTTTTTTCTATAAAATTAAATAACTTCATTTTTGAAATCACAAAAGATTGATTTCATGCTTTCTTACTTTGCTATGGACTCTACCAACTCTATCCTTTACTTCCCGCAAGGACTTGGCGGCATGCACCCTTGTTAACTATTGGACCATATATTTACATAACAATAAGTAAAGTAAGGAGGTTGAACATTGATATTTGGAAGGTTGACTTCTGCTGTAGATAGCTAAAATAGTGGTTAGTGCCACAAAGAATATCAAGTAATCCTTAAACCATAAAATATGTAGATGATAAGGTATGAGCATGGTTGGCAATTTATAATGGTGTGTTAGAAGGAGTGGGCATGAGAAGGGCATGCTTTAATTGTTGTTTTCTTTCATCCTATTATAAATATGGTGGTGGCCATATATTGGCACAATAAAATTGTACACTTAGTGAGAATAGGTTAAGTGAAAGGGCCTTTGTATTGGATTTATAGGTTTATATTTTCTATTGGTGATTTGTGTACATTTGGATTGTTTTTATGCATGTACACCATAACCTGCAGTCTACAATCGAATGTGGAAAGTGTGCACAAATGAAAAATGAGTGGAAATGCAATCATTTTATTGTGTTGTTGACACAAAGCATAGTTTTTTATTTTTTTATTTTTCAAGGCCATAAGTTTTCCCCAAATGGGTAGATTAGCTTTACTTCAAGTCATCATCTTTTTCACACCTATAAGCTGCATCACCAAATATGGCAGTGCATATTTAAATTTAAAATATATACATCTTTTCCAATTTTTAGTTGTTAGGATAGTTTGTAATGTTTAGATGTTGATATGCTATTGTATTGTTATGGGCTATATGATAGTATTTATTTTGTTGAGGCCTATTTTAATTTAAACTCTCTTCAACCGAGATATTATTGTTTATTACGTTGATAGTTACAACCCCTTCATTGTCAAATATGACAACTCATATTATATTTTATATATTGTTTACAATCTAATCTAATCAAAATTCTTGCCTCAATCAACATCAAGTTTTTTATCATTTTTTTTTTCATCCCACGCCTTGCAATCAACTCTGTAACACTAACACCTAAACAAGATTATTGGCAATTAAACAAGGATGGATATTCTTGTTAGAGAGACACGTGGATGCCAATGATTTAGTACGTCTTTGATCTAATCACAAAGAGTTAATTATTTGTCTGATACATGGATGTATCATAAGATCTTATAAATATTAGCTAACAATATTGAAACAAAAAATATGGGTTTAGATCAGAAAAACTACAAGGGTTTTTATTCCTTTACTATAGTATTGATCACATAACACTTCCATTTAACATTGGTATCATGATCGAGTTAAGTTTGAATCGGTTCAATTAACATCACACAATTTATCAATCCCAGCCTCCAAATCAGGGAAACATTAAGGGACCAACTTCAAACTTGTCATACAACACTCTCCACACTTTCTTGGCCTAGACATTTTATGTATGTGCACACATGTGCCCTTAATCATATACGTATGTGATTATCTCTTTAATATCTATATGCTTTAATGTATAGAGTTAAACATATTCATTTTAAGTACATATATATGTATTACTTGTTACTTCTATGACATGTACGACATAAAGACTGTATTTCTAAATCCAACCATTAATATATATATTTTTGTTTATTGTTAATATTTTTTGCATAATATTTTATGTTGCACTGAATTTACATTGTAAATTTATTTGCAAACTCGATTTTAAATAATTTACAATATAAAGTCAAGAACTAAGTGCTACATGACCCTTGTTTACGAAATACTTTTATCTATTTTTTATTCTCGTTTTGTTTGTTAAATTTGTCCATTTTTTATGGAGTACGCATGCTTAATAGTTATAACCTATCAAAATTGTGTTACACTTTAAACAACAGGTACTATGTAAATAATAGGAAAAAGGACCCTAAACATGTGATATGACCCAATAATAATGATAAAATATATGTTTAAAAATATTACTTTTGAAATAAAGTGATATCGATAATTATTCAACTTATATTTAATAATAATATATAAGAGCCAATCATTATGTATTACATAAATTACAACTGACCAATTTATTTTATAATTAAAAAAAAAAAAACAGACACACTAACCTTATTAATTACTTTTTCTATATAATTTCTCTTAATTACTTAAAAAATAATAAATATTGAAAAAATAAAAAGTATACAATTTTGGTCTTTCGCCTCGGCCATATGGGCGGATCTCCATTTACTTCATGATGATCATTCAATATTTTGACCCTCATTCTTGGGCAATGCATTTGGTTATTAATGTGGAAAAGGTGATAATTAAAATAATTGATGGCATCCCATGAGAATATTTCCGCAATAAAAGGATACTCCATATACCGTGCGTATATATATATATATTTATTTGGGAAGGAATACATTAATAATTAGTTTTTTATTTTTTTAATAACATTTATGTGTTTTAACTTCATGCAACAAATACCAGAAAAACAATAAAGTGTAAAGCAACAATCCAAAAGAATAATCCAAGTGATAAGTAACGATCCAAAAGAATAATCCATGTGATTCGCCATTATGTCTCTCTTGTTTGATTTATTTGTTCGTCTTGTATACAATGACTTATAAATGATTATAAAAATAATGCCCCACAAAATTGAATCTAGTTGTAGTTGAATTGGGTGGCTTGTCTTCTTTTGAGGGATGTAGAATATAATTTTATATATATATATTTTTATTGGGTTAAAAAAGGTTTCGGAAAGGGCTCTAAATTTAATAGAATAAGAAGTTAGAGAAATAGAGAGAGACAATTACTAAGGTTAAATAAGGATCATTAAAATCAAAATTAGTTTGAAAAGTAGATTAAATGATCAATGAATCGTTAAATTGTAACAAAAATTTCACAGAAACTCAGTAATAATTATCAGGGATTTGGATCTGGATATTGTAAGCTCCTTCAATTTAGTACTTTTTTATCACTCTATCACATGTTTGAATCGTTTTCTTGGGTTTGGATTTCATTTTGTCACCGAATTTTAAAGGTCAGTCACCTCTTCACCCTCGTGTGTGGCTTTGGACCCATTTCCACTATTCCCTTTCTGACATACTCCCTGTACATAGATCCCTCCGAAAAGGCAAAGACCTTAATGTTCCTAACATCTATCCCCGTGGATGGAGCTTGAGTTACTATTTATTTCTTCGACCCAATGTTATCACTCTTTTCCTCTCCTTTTCGTTGTTGGATTTGATCTTGAGCTTCCAATGTATTGATCTCTCCATCTTCTAGGAATAAAGCTTCTTGCTCCTTCATCATTGGAGTCTCCAAGCCACCTTCATTCTCTTCATAATGATCTTGTTCCTAGTCTTTCATCTATTCAAGTTTTCCTTCCTCTAGACCTTTCAAATCTTATCCCTTCTCCATCATTGTAGCCTTGGTGCAATCGTTGTTTTCCTCTTGAGGATTTAGATTCACATCATTTGAACACCATGGTTCACCTTCAGCCCTACCCTTGGTTTTTTCTTTCTGATTATCAATAGGTGATACTACCTTAAGCTCTTCATCTTGAATTGTGGTTGGTATTGCCTCTTCTTTTTGTTCTTAGTTTCTATCCAGCCTTGCATCCTAAGGAACGTTAGGATTATTGATTACCTCCTTTCTTTTCCACTCAAAAATTTATTGCTTCTTGAGATAACATGAAATAGATTTATGTCCTAATCTCTTGCACATTGGGTTGAGTGAATTTAAATTTTCATATTCTATCGTTTGAAACCTATTCCCAAAATTTGACCTCAACTTGATAAAAGGAGGGAGCTCCTTGTCTATACATAAATTAGTACAGCATCTAATAAAGTATAATCTTTTCCTGCATTTAGTGATTGGATATAAGGCGAGAAATTATCCTTTGGAGTTGTTAATACTCACCAAAACCTCCTCTTCCCAAAATTCCTTTGTACACTATAATTATAAATTTAATGGTGAAGTTGTTTGGATCGCAATCTACTAGGGATCAATTCTTGTTGAATGTAAAGTTCTAACATTATAAGGGATGAGGTAGGGATTGATTCCCAATAGAATTTGATAGAATGGATAACTATACTTGTTGAATTAAAAAATAAATTTTATTGATGTAGATCAGTTTTTGCTCAATACAAGGACCCAACATTATAAGGGATGAGGCTATGGTCAATTAAAAAATCACGTAGATGATGGTAATACTATAGGAATCACTTAGTATCAATAATATTTTTCATTAAGAATAATATGGTAACAAAGGATATGGACCAGAGAGCACAAATTGTGCCATTTTTTAAATTAGATTTTGGTTGGGATCTAGATGGCAAGCAACGTGATGGGGATCCTAATGATCCTAATGGATCGAAGGAAGGTAAAAAATGAAGGAAAGAAATGAATGGCTAGAAGGGAGCATGGGCATCAGATATATATCTAGCGTCAGGATGTGAAACTACTTTCAAGTGGTTTGAGTCCTCCGAGCTAAGTTTTGATTATAATCCCAGGGAGGCCATGAACACATTCCACACCATATCTATGACAATTTGAGACTTATCCACTTATGTGCAGAGGGAAAAGGTTGACACCTAGATAAAGGATGCTTGGTACATTGTTTTATAGATTGGTAAAGATTCAAACCTAGTTCCTTTTTGTTAATCTAAAAATATTGATCTTTTTGGGTAGATAGAGTGGTTGGGTTGAATCCAATGGGTGAAACTGATGGGATCCAAGGTCTGAATACCATGGTGGAGAAAGGGTTAGTTTATCTAGAAATCCATGATTCGGTTATAGATAGATCTTAACAACGTTGGGAAAATGCCTTGATTGGCAAGTTTCAAGGAAGAAGACCCAATATCAACACCCTCAATGATTTGGATAATAGGGAATGGAAGCCCAAAGGTCAGGTAAGCATCCTAGCTTTGAATACATTATTTTTTCATTTCCTTCTCCAATAAAGAGGATTGTTCAACTGTGTTGTTAGGGAGACCATGGTTCCTAAGGAAATCTAGACTATCCCTTATATAATGGAATCTGGGTGTTGATATAGAAGATGAAATTTACAATCAAATTCCAATTTAGGTTTAGTTTTTATAGGCCTCTCGCTAAAATTTCAGGAGAAAGAGGTTTTGAAAGGAGTTGTCAATTCTTTTGGTCTATTTCTCACCATGGATCCTATCACTAAATCCAGGTGAAGACTTTTATTTGCTAGATTATGTGTCTTGGTTTTTATGGATAGAGAGCTTCCTACCCTACCAAACTAAGGTCCAAATAAGGTCATAGACTTCAAAGGATGGTATATGAAAATTTACCTCCATTTTGTTTAAGGTGCAATAAATATGGACATGAATCTATTTCCTATTTGATTAAAAAACATGTATATTCTAAATGGAGAAGAAAGGAGGGCCTTAAAACTAAGGATGAAGAGGCGATAAAAAATGATGGGTAAGAAAAATAATAAAAATCAGTCGAAGTCTAAGTTGAAGATCAAAAGGCAAATTTATATGATGTTAATCAAGAAGACAAAAATGAGGGCATCGTTGAAAGTGGGTCTAGGAGAATTAAGATCCTTAGGCTTCATGATGAAAACGGAGGATGCTTTGAGGATATAATGATGGATAAGGGAGTAGATCTTGGAGATGACAAGTGTGATGAGTTAGAATATCAGTAACAATAACATTGTGAGGAGATCGGAAATAGACATAGCACAAAGGGCACAATGATGGAGAAGGATAAAGGTGTTCAGGATGGTAAGAGTGATGAATTAGAAGATCAACACTAGAATATTTTTGAGGAAAATGTTAATGGTTTGGATATTCCTTTGTTGGAGAAGGAGCAAGAATATATAACTCTAGAGGATGGAGATATCATAGAAGATCATAATCAAGATTGATAACAAGTAGAAATGGATTTGAGTGAGTCCTTTGATTCAGAAAAAAAATATTGAAAATCTAATGTCGACCACTGAGATAGAGGGTATGAAGATTATGGTCCTCGCCTTTTGGGAGGGATTTATGTACAAGGAGTTTGTTAGAAAGGGATTAGCAAAAATGGAGATAGAAGACACCCATGAGGGAGGAGAGATGGAGGATGAATGGAATTTAGTGACTCGTAAAAAATAAAAAAGTAAGTGAATAGTTTAAATGAGTGATAGATTCACTAGGAGCACGAGACTGAAGGAATTAGCTAGATCTAGATACAGATTTATTGTTGATTTGTTGTGGCTTTTATGTTGTCTTGTTGTAGTATCATTGTTGGTTGTTAGTTGCTTTTAGTTGGTTGTTTGTTTTCTAATTTTTTTGGAGGTTTGCTACAAGTTCAAATTATATTCCTCGGTTGCTACTAGTAGAGGTGTCTCGTTTGGGCCTTTTATATCATATTTTTATTCTATGTTGTAAAAGGGAAGGGCCCCTTTCAAAACCCTTCTTTTACCAATAAAAAAAATATTTTTTAATAAACCAATAAAAAGCAAAAAAATAATAATAATTCTAAAATTTCTAAAGTTTATAATTTATTTTAACAATTTTGTACTACAATAAATATTAAAAAAATAATTTATTTATCTTTATATTGGTTAGCGAATATTGATTTGACAAATTTGAAGTGGTATATATATATATATATATATATCTTAAATTCTAAATGTGATGTGTATAACTTTTAATATTTGAATTGACCTTGAATGCAAGCAATTAAATATGTATTGAATCAATTCAAAAATTACATATTAACTCATTAAAAATATTTATTGTGTTGTACATACATTAAAAATAATATTCAATGCATTAAAAAAATCTATCATGTGAATAACTAAATATTTTTTGATGAAATAGAGATTATATTAGCATTCAAGGTCAATTCAAATATTAAAAGTTATACACATCACAGTTATATATATATATATATATTTGTATATATATATTCATCATCAAAAAATATTTAGCTACTTGTATCACATATATACATGTATGTATGTATATATATGTATGTGTTTCTCCAAGAAACCAAATGGAGCTACACACACACACACACACACACACACACACACACACACACACACACACACACACACATACATGATATAAATATACACACGCTCAAAACTTAAATTCTAAATGCGACGTGTACAACTTTTAATATTCTGGCCAAGAATATATACATATATGTATGTATGTATATATATGTATGTGTAGCTCCAAGAAACCAAATGGAACTACACACACACACACACACAACTTGAATTTTAAATACGACGTGTACAACTTTTAATATTAGAATTGATCTTGAATGCAAATAATTAAATATTTATTGAATCAATCTAAAAATTACATGTTAACTTATTGAAAATATTTATTATGTGTTGAACTTACATTAAAAATGATATTCAAGACATTTAAAAAAAATCATGTGTATAGCTAAATATTTTTTGATGATATAGAGCTTATATTATTAATAAATATATCAATATTTATAAGACTATCCTCAAAAAATGAGGTGGTATAAGATCACACCATAATGTCAAACTAGGCCAAGCCTAGGAGAAAAATACAACAATTAGGCCAAGCCTACGAGCATAATCAACAAACCACTAGGTCAAGCCTAGGAAAGCTCTAACAAATAAAAAAAGGGAAATTATGCAGCAGTAGCAAATAGGCTAGTAGAAGAGGGGTATTGATCATGTGGATCACCCTAACTAAACCATGATAAATCCTTCCCTCTAGTGATAGGGTCCCAACTAGATCCAAAATTGTGTTGAACACCATCCTCTTGGGCTTCAGTATCTTGGTATGTGCGACAGGGCAAAATAACTAAAGTCTGCCTAGTAAAGCCTTTGTCTAGAGGTAGTTGCTGACCATCATGAGAACCCCTAGGTGGAAGAATCCAACTGTGTTAGCTCACAGGGGAAAATAACCCCACCCCTAAGTCCATAAAGAATGAGGAGGCAGGGAACCCCAACCTCCACATGGGGCTAGGGGAGGAAAGTGATGCCATTGTGGAGAACTAGTAACTCGATTATGAGAACACTAGTGAGAGCCATTGTGATGAAAGCCACCACGTCAGAGACTTATGCCTCCTCTTAGCGACAAGTTCTTAGGTAGGGAAGGCATCACATGAGTAACATTGCACAAGGCATCACCCCAATGATGAAGCAAATGTTGTAGGTAATCAAGCTCCATGGTAACTATGTTTGTTTGAACTCAAATATGTAGAAGAATACTAGAAATAACCATAAAATTAATATAAATGGAGAAGTGAATATCAATAAAGACATTCGAGAACAAAATTGAATTCATTTATTTCCATATCCATAATAATATTTCCACTTTGAAAGCATGCTAGACTTGGGTGAATTGAGGGGGCATTCGAGGGTTGTCACCAAGGAGAGTATGAAACTAGTTGAAGGATTCTAGGTGAAAAGGCCTAATGAAGTCATGCATCCAAATCCACACACCTTGAGCGTTAGGACAAAACTATAAAAAGTGTATGAGAGTCTCTAGATGCCCACATAATGAGCATTGGGTGTGCAAAACCCCTAATTGAACCAATTTTCCACCAATAGGAAGCCCTTGACGAAGTAAACACCACACAAAATGAGAAAGTTTAGGCTCAATATAAGTAGACCAAACAATCTAAAAATGACACCCCCGGACTAAAAGGTAAGAGTGAACGCCCCAAAAGGTATCAAGTTTATCAACCATGGGCATAATGTAACAAAAGCCAGTCATACCCTTTACGAGTAGTATAATATTGGAAAGGGGTGTCAACATACCATTTCCAATATTTCAACCAAGGGAGAGAAGAGGTGATAGTGATTTTATGAAGTAAGTATGCTAGAACAACCTCAATAATATCTTTATAGGATTCTTTATCCAAAGAGTAAAGTTTATATTTAACTACAAATTCATCTAAGGTAATCTAATACTGAGAGTGTTTACAAGACAAATCTTGCATAGTACAAATTCCTCTTTGATAAAATTCAAGAGAATGAATCCACAACACATTCGCAAGAGGGATGACATGATAATTAATAATAGGGAACCACCAAAGATATTTTAGGTTGATAGAGAGTCCATCCCTAAACCCTGAGCCATTCCATAACAACCAAGGTTTAACTTTTTCCCTAGGCCTTCTAAATGATTTAATCACAAATGACCCCACAAATTTCACAAGGGCAACAAGAGTAAGGATGTTAGCAAAACCTAAGCCTTTCCATGTTGCCCACCCATGAGCAGTGCCTTGAGTAATGCAATTATGGATCAAGACCTTTCAAACTTTATTCCTTTGAATGACATGGACAATCCACTTGACATAGAGAGCCAATATTTTATATGAGATGTCAATCAAGCCCATACCTCCCACTTCCTAGGAATGACAACAACACTCCCAGGGCACCTTATAAAACCCTTTACTAGTGGAGGGATTGGCCCAAATAAGATATATGAGTAATTTTTTTAGCTTTTGAACTGACTTCTTGGTTGACACTCAACATGAAGAGTAATGCACATGGGTGGACACAAGCACTTTGTAGCAAATTTGAAACTTCTTAACCAATGATAAAGGTTTAGTGATCTAATACTCCAACTTTCTTTCCACCCTATCCCTAATGGACTGCAAAATGTGAGTTGGAGAGGCCTGGAATGCAAAGGGAATACCCAATAACTTAAAATTTTCATTGTGTTGAAGTCATACCACTCATAATGAGTCACATAGGGGGGGAAAGGGAGGAATGATTCTTTGTAACACTGAGTTTTTTGCCATTGAATGGAAGAGCCAAAAGCAAGACAATAAATATCAAGGTAGAGCATGGCATTGACAACATTGGATTCATCCTCAATGAGAGTGTGAAAGGAGTCATCCACAAAATGTCAATTAAGGAGTTGTAAAGGCTCCTCAATGGGAAAAGAAATGCTATGGATAAGTCCTTGGGATTGTGTATTGGCTAATAGACAAGCTCTATAACGAGGAAAAAAATGCCATGGATTAGTCCTTACGACTGCACATTGGCTAATAGATAACCAAAACCTTTAACAATGAGAACATATAGAGCAAGTGTCAATGGGCATCCTTGCCTAATGGATCTGAAAAGATAAAACTGCATATAATTGACTCCATTAATGGAAATAAAACCAAAGGTGTTAGCAAAGAGCATTCAAACCTACTATTTGAAACCTGAGCCAAATCCTAAAGTTTGTAACATGGCCAAAATGAATGGCCACTCAATGTGTTTATAGTTTTTTTCAAAATTAATCTTAACAAACATAGCCCTTTGACTAGAGTGGCAAGCCCAATCCATGCCTTCCCACACAATAATAACATTATCTGTAATATCCCTGCCATAAATGAAACCGATATGTTCAGGTTGAATAATCAAAGGCAAAAGGTGGCATATCAAAAGTGTTAATGCTTTGGCTATGATCTCATAAAAGACATTAAGCAAAGTGATTAGCTGACAATTAAAAATTAAATTAGGATCCCCTACCTTCGGGATGAATTTAATGTGCCCTATGTTAATACTAGGGCCCAAAGACTATGTGTGGAAAGCTACAAGATAGACTTGATATAGGTCTAGCCCAACAATGTCCCACATTTTTTTATAGAATTCACAAGGGAAGCCATGACAATTGAGAGCTTTGTCATTGTCCATTTGCATAACAACCCTGTACAAATATTCAATGGAGAGTTGCCTGTCACATGCAAACTATAAAAAGGAGTGACTTTGTAGGGGACCATTGAAAGACATTGGTTAAAAGCTTGTTGTCACTCCAAGGAAGGCTCATGAGTTGCAAACACTTGTTGATAGTGCCTGGCAAAGGCTTTGACCATGTTAGGCACTTCAGTGAGGCATTGGACAACATCCTGAATAACTTTAATCTATAGGGAAGAGCTTTTATTTTTGAGCATTTGAAAAATATAATTGGAAACTTTATACCCAACTTTAAGCCAATGCAGATGCACTTTGACTTGATCCCTGTGATCATTGTAATTATTTATTGGATTCTTTGTCTTGATCTGACCACTTCTAACTACAATGGTTCATTGAAGGGGTTGTGCTCGAGCTCCACCACTGCATAGATCTAATGAGGTGGCAGAGTAAGAGCACCATCGTATCTTGGCCAACTAGCGGCCATGAATCCAGAAAAACCCAGTCATACAATTGAGCGCATCTTCCCAGAATCGAATCCAACCTGGCTACTAAGTTGGCTTGGGGATTAGATTTTAGATGCGATGAATGTAGGCCATGATAGGACCCTGGTCCAACAAAGTTATATGCATAAAAAATTTGCATTTTTTATATTTTAGACTTTTGAAGTGTGAAGTGAAGCAAAATCAGATGTGTGAATGGTCATAAAGTACAAAATATGATAAGGCTTCAACTGAAATATATAAAAATCATCAAACTTAAAGTGCAGTTGCATGGAAAGTATAGCCCTATCAAGTCATTTGAGCATGAGATCAAATACGATTCAAAAATTGGTCCAATTGTACCAAAATTCAAAGGTGGGAAGTCAACTGATGTTGGGGTCATAAAGTCCATATTTATTTCACATGAAAAGCTAAACCTCCCTTTCACTAGATGATCATCACATTGGTAGATGGATGATCTTGTTAGTAGGTTGTTTCACCATATTAAATTCACCACAAATTACTTAGTGGGCATCTGACAATTCATTGGTAATCCACTACCAAAAACTCATCCTTTCATGAGCGTCATTTGAGGTATATACATTAATGATGCCAAAAGAATAATTATCAATGTTGAAAATGACCCATATGACATGATGTAAAGAGTCAAATCCAAAATCCACAAAGTGTGGATGCCATTTTATATAAATAAATGTAATGAGCCAGCATGACCAGGGTCATGATTACTTCTTAGAGCTAAACTATCAAGCCACATCACCTTGCTAACAATGCATAGAAGGAAATATGCCACCTTAACCTCTTGTAGGTAGATAATATCCATATCTATAAACTCTTTTTTCTTGAATTCTCTTACTATGCAATTTTTAGTTGATTCCATAAGACTGTAAACATTCCATGAATACCAATTCATAGATTACAGGTGTCAAGGGACATATCTTCAGAATCGAGACCCTCAAGGGCTTCATATTAGTTTTTTTTAAATTACTCATTATTAGAGCAAAAAGTCATGGCAACGAGAAACCCGACTAGTTGCCAACTCAACCACGTAATCCTCCTTCATAGTATCTCAAATAGGGGGACAAAGAGAGAGAGCTTGATATCTCAAGAAGGAGTGCACAAGCGCTTGTTTACCCCTAAATAGGGAAAAAGATGTGGAAGAGATAAAATCTATTGAAAGACAAATACGAAGAAAGTTATGCACTGGCCAAAACATTTATGGCCATGGGATTGTTGTAAATTCTAGCATTTGTCAGTTCACCTTTAGTATGGACATGCTCCTTTATAGGCTAAGGAGGAGGTGGCGACTCCCTAGAAGGTTGAGCCTTTTGCAAGGGCACCTGAGGTGCATAATTAGAATATGGTTTGTTACTGATAACATGTTTTTGATGAACAACACCCTTATTACGATTATTATTTTGTGCCCCAGTAATTTTCCACACATCCTCCCAAGTATTATTAGGGATATCAGAAGCAAACTTGGGAGTTATCCTATTGTGAGGCAGGTAAAGAGGGAAATCTTTGATTTATGGTCCATGGCTTGACATTGAAATCACATGTTGGGCAAGTTAATATAAAGGACTTGTTGAGAGTGATGAGATTCACCAAATTGAATCTCAACAAACTCCTTGAGATCCTTGGATAAATTCACTTCAATGCAAACCCTTTTAGGGGCAGGTGGAATAAAGTCTCGTAGGCTCATGAAAAATAACATGTCAAATGGAGGTCATACTTTGATTAATGAAATGCCAACAAGGAAGAGGTAACCCAGGGAACTCCATGCAGACAAGTACTTTTAGAGCAACATACTCTGAAATAACAAAATTTTGAGACTAGGGTGAGAGTAACATTAAGGAGTTACAAATGTACCAAGTGGTGGAGTTATTTAGGATCACACTCACATGGGTAGGGTATGTGAAGTTTAGCAGGAAAAATCCCTTAGTCATGTTTTGTACACTGTCATTCTTAATTCTGTGAGCAGTCCAAGTTGTTTGCACCCAAGTATTAAGCATGCTTTCAGAGGGGATATGCCCCACAAAATACCCTATTAAACAAAACTGCTCCAACTGTTAACGTAAAATTTAGGCATAGGCAACACATCATTTGGTTGAGAGTCATTACCTCGTGGTAGACCTTGGGGATGAATTTCCTCGATTGTTTGAGAGATGGTGCCATGAATTGGATCTCCACTTTCATCCAACATGGCTTCAATAGAATAATTAGAAGGAGAGGAAGACATTTAATATGTTGAGCTCATTGTCTTAAGGTGAGGCACCCTAAAGGACAATAAATGTGACTATCTTGCAGATTGCAACAAGAATTGCATAATGAATTCTTTAGAAAATAAAAGAATAATGGCAACGTGCATAGGAGAAACCCTAATAGAGTAAAAACCCCTTCATTTTCTTTTTCTCAACCATGTTCAGCTAAATATTTTTACTTTCTTTTCTAATAAGTAAAATTAGCATTTAACTTTTTTGTTTGCATTTTCATGTCCCAACACCCAAAGGATTTATTTTTTATTTATTTTTATAAATTTAAACACCAGATTCTATAATTTGATAAATGATTAAGTGCAATATAAATTATTTGTAGTTATTTAATTCGTGTGTGGTACTGTTGTAGTTGTTAATGATTGTTCTAAAACATTCATGGCGAGAATGTTTCTTTCTTCTAATATAAACTATACTAATATTTGAAAGGCAAGTTTCTCATGATAAACAAAAATACATGTTGTCTTCATATTTTTTCTCTTTGTTATACTACAACAATAATACCTCTTTCCCACTAAGTCAGTTATTGGCTTTGTTTTCTAGCCAAAAAGCACACCTTGTTTCATAGCTAAAGCCTCAACTACGTTATCTGAGTAGTGGCCAGTGACTTGATAAAAATTTAATTGTAACTCATCGTCATAAATTTAGAAAATACCCATTATACTTGTTTTGCCTAAGATATTTCTTCATTCACAATTTGATAATAAAAAGGTCTTTATGATACCAGGGGCTTTGGTTATAGTTTGCAAGGTAGCTTACAATATATGAGACCACCCCGTACTCTCAATATATAGGATCCACCCAACTGTGCTTCAAATACTAGGCATACATACCTTAACCCCTACATGATTTGAACTTGTGATCTCCGTTTCAAGAGAACAAATTCTTGACCTCCATTAAAATTTTATAATCATAAATTTGGGACATCTTTTGAGAATTGACATGTTATCATGCTTGTAAAACCATGCTTTCCCATATATAAGGAAATATTTGCTGTAAGAATAGGATCTCTTGTCAAGTTTTTAAACAAGTAAATTGACAAAATGAAATGAGATGCAATATCCTCATCTAAAAAATGCATAATTTTATCCTTCCAAATAATGTGACCAAAACTCCATTGTTGTGCAAACATTTTAAGTTTTTTTCATCCATGAATTCCATACAATATAATACACCCTTTTGATCCAAATTGATTTGCACAATATAGATTTAAAAGGGAAATTTCAAGGCCACCTCTTATATGTGTCCACCTCAGTACACACTAACGGGACCCACTATGATCCAGGCATCAATTCAGGCGACAATTCGGGTGACAGTTCCACCCCAATTGATGACGGAACTTCCGGGAGCCATAACTTTTGCACCGTAGCTCCAATTGACTCGCCGTTTGAACCGTTGGAAAGCTAGGAACGAGGGGAACATCGTGAAATGGCATTGAGCTCTGCTCAATGAAGTTTGACCCCCGAAAACCCAACGGAAGTGCCTCAATTTTCAATTTTAATAGTGCTGTCTAAAAATAGTAAGTTTCTAAAAATAGTAATTTCTTGAATTATGTATTGTTTTAAATATTGGAAGTCATACCACTTCATCTCCCTCGAGATTGGTGACCTTCCACATCCTTACCATGCTTTCAAATTGTGTATAAAAGAATAGGTAACCCGAAATGTGAAGACAGACATCTCTTCCCAGAGATAAGCATATTTCTGTATTGCGATTTTGAGTAATACTACATCTCTTCTCAGAGAATTCATTGTTATTGTGTTATTTCTATGTTATTGTGATATTTATCAGCCAGAACTTCTGAGTTTTGGATCACACTACCCCTCCTATCTTCATCTCTTTTTCGACTTGGTAGTTGCGTCAATATTTCCCAAATCATTTGTTATCTCAGTGGCCACATGAAGGAGTGGAAATTTGATTCGAGCTTTGTATCTGTACATTCTAAGAGTAACATGGTTGTATGTGAGTGCAATGACTTTTATGGTGTTGAAGATGCCCAAGTATACTAAATTACCCTGCTTATTGAGATATCTTATTTCTGTTGCAAAATTTCTCAATGGCCACTACCTCACTCCCCTATAGTGCCTCATCTCTTTATTATCATAAACCTTCTTTATAACATGTTTGTGATTATCAGTATTCAACACCTGTAGTAGTGGTGTGAATGGAACCAAACCATTATTTGTAGCCTATTTGAGTAGATTATTAGTAGCATATTGTCTGATTCATTCTCAAGGAGAGGAAGTTTATCCCATTCACCACTACACAACCAGGGGCTCACATATTATATATAATTTTAATTATTAATTATAAATATATAACATATATACTACTACTATATTATAATGTTGCATATGTATATTATGTTTTATTAATATAATATAATAATATATTATAAAATTTTATATTTCGAGTGTTTAAGAAATGATGAAAGGAAGGTCGGTGAGAAGAAATTTTAAAAATCAATATGGGTGGGAGAGTTTGGGGAAGGAAAATGATAGTGGATATCTTGATAAGCCTAATGATCTTGACAACTTAAAATAATATCGGTCGGGAAGAAGTTAAAAAATAAGCCCCATGAGAGGATCTATGAGTTTTAAGAGAAAACGTAGAGTGAGATCACAGATCTTGGACATAAAGCTTTGGGCAGGAAGTGACAAGTGAGAAGTAGGAAGATGGAGACCTCGATGATTCTGACATTCCAAAAAATGAAATGACATAAATGAATTAGGGAAGTAAGGCCCATCTAGGGTTCCATAAATTTTGGGAGGAAGAATAGTACTAGATCACAAATCTTGGGTAAAAAGGTTAGTAGGAAAAAAACTTGATGTTTCGAATAGATAGTTTTATATGCTTTATCCTTTGGTAGAAGAAGAGGCTTTTGTCTAAAAATCTATGACAATATAGTAGAGAGAGCCAATTTAAGAATGAAAAATGCTCTAATTGGCAATTTTTTGGGTAACAGACCCAACATTAATGTTTTTAGGGATTGGGCAAATAGGAAATGGAAACCTAAAGGCCACCACAAGATTTCAGCCCTGGTAAATGGTCTTTTCCTAATCTCCTTTTCTTTTAAAGAAGATTATGCTAAACATCTACTAGGGGGACCATGGTTTCTCATGAAAGCAAATATCTTTCTAACAAAGTGGAAACTTGGCTTTCATTCGTTCAGGGAGACCTTCAATGAAGCCCCTATCTGGGTCAAGTTATTGATTTTTTTGTTAGAGTAATGGAAGTAGAAATCCTAACAGGCATAGCCAAAGCAATCGACCAACTCTTGGCCTTTGATACATTTACCAAATCAAGAAAAAGATTGGTCTAAGCTAGATTTTGCATCAATGTGCCATATGAGATGGTTCTTCCGATAGTAATAACATAGAAATCCAAGTATGGATATTGGATCCAAAAGATTGAATATGAAAAATATAAGATATCGAGAAAATATAGGATATTTGTATAAATTACAATAAACTTGGACATGATACTAGAGGTTGCCTGGATAAAAAGAACGAGAAATAAGTCTGGAAAAGAAATGAGGAATTAGATATTATCAACAAAAATAATGCGAGGGATAAGGATTTTGAAGACCAAATCAATGAAAAGATAGAGCACAATCAAGAGCTAAATGGGGCTAGAGTCGAAGAGGAAAATGAAGGGAACCATTATGAAGTCTAACATGTTTCCCCATTAGTTTGTATACCATTGGGAAGAAGTTTGTACACTTTAAGTGCAAAAGAAGAAATACTAAGGGAAAAAAATGAACAAAAGAAGTCCCAAATCAAAGGAAATAGAACTTGAAAGAGGGGAAATATTAAGAAAATAAGAAGTGGAAGTAACATAAATTACTGAGTTGAATTAAGTCGTCCCATGCTTGCTTCCTCAAAGTATGGAAGTTAAATCTCCCATTTCAAACTAGAAATTTAGTTGTAGAAACACAAACAAATATAAAAAGAAAGTTGATGTGGGGACAAACAACAAAGCTGGAAGAACCAAATTGAGAGATGTTTCTGTCAAGGAAAAGGCCAAAGAAGTGGCAAATAGAACCCAAAGAACCTAGATGTGAGTAGGATCTCTTAAAAGATTTAAAAATGATAACCATTTCACGACAAACAAGAGGGTTCATTAATCAAGATCAATGTAGGAAAACCAATATTCTTGGGAAAAATCATGTACCAAGCATTTGTTGTTACAACAAATAAATAAGTTTGAGAGCAGTCTCTATTCAGTTTCAACAACATGAATTGAATTCAACAGAGTCTAAATATCCTTTGAAGCTTAGCTCTTAGTGTGGTTGTAGTTTGAGTGACTTCAAGCTAATATTTAGCTGACTATTTCCTTGTTTAGAGGTATACTATTGGTCATACTAGTGTCATGATTTTTTTTTTGTAATGGTTCACTAATCATATCTTTTGGCTATGCAAAAGGTTATGGGAACCTTTCAAAACCCTTTGTTTACCCTTATAAAAAGAAAGAAAGAAACACACACACACATAACACTACTACTACTACTACATATAATTATTATATAATAATATAATTATATGTTTCATAAACACATAATATATATTTTATTATATAATATATACTATATATTTATAAGGAGCGAGTTATGTTATAAGAGATGTAATTTTTAGTTTTGGTGAAACGAGTTTTGTAAAGCAAAAGAGTGTAAATCGACAATTGTACTTCACTCTAAATGCACGATTGATGGCCCCATTTGACCTTTTGTGCACAAAGTGTTAAGTAACAAATATTTTTTATTTTTGGTAAAGGTAACATAGTAAAATGAGGCTGTATGTTCCTTTATACGATGTAGAAATGAGTTGTGTAAGGAGGAGATGTTTTGTTTCATGGTGAGCTTGAGCAATGGTGAAGTGGTGGGGAAGGGCAAGGCCATACATAACATACATATGGTGAAAGATTTCAAATTAAATTGGGTAATGAAGGTGATGGGTAATGGTAAGGTATTTCACATGATATCATACATTAGAGGGCCCATATCATACACTAGACTTGAATTTAGGTGAATTGTTAAATTTACATCACATGCACCCACTACAAAGGGGTCTGTAGCTTGTAAAGTGGTGTCATCTTTGATTAGACATTTTCTATTGTCAAGGGTGGATGAGGATGTCATGAAAGATAGTTTTATTTTGGTAGGGCTCCGTGTCTGATATGTGGCTTGAATCAGTGTTGCAATACCACTGATGTGGGGACATGACATTGAGGTTTTAAAGCCTATCATGTAGCTTTTGTTCATCCTTGCTACCAATATATTGACACTAAGAGTAATTACACCAGGATAAGCACATACATAAATGCCACACTCCAACCCCTAGAAGAAAAGGTGATCGCAATTAGAACATTTCTTTGTAAGCATATTTTTTTATCCATGTTGGCAAAAAAACATAAAATACAAGGCAAAGATAGTTAGGAAAAAGGTATTTTGAAAGATTATTAAAATGAATATAAAATTATTATTGTTTAATACTTTATTCACAAAAGGTCAGACGGGTTAGGTAGTCATGGGTTTTGAGTGAGGTATGACTATCGATTTACACTCTTTCGCTTTATAAAACCTTGCTTTACCAAAACTAAAAATTACATCTCTTTCATCATAAAGTACACTCTTTAGTACGGAAGTTGGAACCTCCACAAAGGAAGCTATAACAACTACGATGGTGCATAATTTGAGATACAATAAGCCACTATAACACTTGGAGAGATTATGGAAACACTTATGGGGATTTGAACCTAGATCCAACAGACTACCCAAAATTGCAAGTGTGTATGGTCTTGTCAATTGTTTTCACTTTCTTTTATTCATCGAATAGAGAGAAGTGAGTACTATTGTTATGAATATGATCATTGTTGTTAATGTTACTTGGAATGAGAATGGAAAAGGCTTGGAAATATATGTATCTATATCTATTTGCATATGGCATCATGCATCGATGGACTAAATTATGTAGGAGGTGTCTTTCATTGAAGAAGACTTTTCCGTTTTCTCATCTATTTATGTTTAAAGTCATCTAATTAGGTTAAAATAGTTAAAACAACCATACTTTTCATCTAATTAGTTTTATACTTGTCTAAATTGACATGTGGTACATTTTCTATGTTCTTATAAGAGTTGTTGGATATCTGACACCTACTTTCATTGAGATGACACATGCTTCAATTATATTGGGTAATTAAAACAGTCCGGTCGAAGCTATCAATTTCATTGACATATGTGACATGTCACTAAAATTTAAATGTGTGTCTACTCAAACTTCTTTGAATCCATCACTTAAAATACCTTGTCATTACCTCGCCCCATCATCGTCCAACTCACCTTGAACTCTTTCACCACTTTCATGTTCTTTATGGCCTTGCCCTTCCTCACTACATTCATTGCTCAAGCTCATTATGAAACATAATATCTCATTATTGCACAACTCATTATCGTATAAAGGAACGCACAACCTCATTTTCTATTATCACCTCCATTAAAAATATCAAATTATTATTACTCGATGCTTGAATAAAAATGTGATATAAAATCAATGACCATAAATTTTCAACAAAATACAATTGTTGATTTGCACTCTTTGCATTTTACAAAACTTGACTTTATTAAAATTGAAAAATCACATCCCTTCTAACATAACTTGAACCTTTACATCAACTATTTCGTAAACTACTTAATATATATCATTTAGCTTGTGCATATTAGCCCAAGGCATTACCCCCATATAAATCATGTAAATTGTCTCCATTAGGCCATGTCACTATCCAATATGGATCGTTACATTTTCTATTGGCTTTTTTTGTAAAGCAATTATTGATGCCTACTTTATTTTTGTTTCAAGTATTGTTTTGCGCTAGGTATCGATTCAAAGGAATGACAAAGTACCAATTTCGAGCTCTAATATAAAATTTTGTACTATATAATCTTCGGAATCACTTTTCTTGTCCACAAGTAATAATCACAAAAATATCTAGAAAAATAGATCCATTCTAAATTATTTTTTTTATAAATATAATTTACAATCGTAGTTTAGGGCGGTGTTGAATTGTAATGCTTGAAAATATTAATTAATGCAATTTTTAAGCTTAACATTTATTTAATTATTATAAAATTTGATATTTATTTGATTTTTATGTATGGAAGTTTTTCCTTTTTATTTAATGAAGTTGATATTATAATTGTAATATTTTGAATATATGGAGGAGTTTCGAGTTTATTTTTTTCGAAAAGATTTTTTGACTCGACATATCAGTGCAATTAGATTGAAGCCATCCATCATCAATCAATAAAATGTTCACAGAGAATAAACTGAAACCATTAATCAATGTGATATGTGACAAATATAAAATACATGCCTCAAACTTAATATCTCTTAATATTTTTCAAATCTAACTATATTTAAGATATATTAACTAGTATTATTTTAAATTAAAAATGCTTAATTTATATATTTTGAATTGATTTTATGAATCTAAAATCTTCATAATTATATAAAAATTTAAATCCATATTGATTAGAATCATAGCAACATCTATAAACCCAATATATTGTCATCCTTATGTTATAATGAAAAATTCCTTCTTAGAATAATGATTGATTGTTTACTTCACCTTTCAAAACTATTTTAAACAGGGTATAGATACACCTACGATTCTAAAATCCATAATGGACTTGAAGACAAAAACCTAATTGTGCTAATAAGTGTAATATGTAATGCAATTGTGGGTGGTGGTAGAATCTAATAATATAAGATATAAAAATAACTATCCTTTGATCCGATATATATTTGACTATTACATGTGTTTTAATCTTAAATATGATGTTCATTTAATTGTTATACAAAAGTTTTTTTTCTTGTTTGGAGAAGGCAATTAAAAAGTCATGATATCCCACACCCTGGGTTCAGAGAGCTGTCCGGTGCATGTGGGCCCCATCGGCAGCTCCCGGAGGATTAGTCTCACCTTTACTCGCCCTAATGAAGGTCGCTGGGTGGAATCACAGTGTCCCAATTGGGATCGAGGATACCTCTAGTTTTGTTAAAAAAAAAGTCATAATATCTCAGGGATTCACTAGTGTTTTGAGCCCATTTTCTATTCTATTTTTTAAAGCTTGACATAGTAGTGAAGCTAGATTGAGGTCATTTATCACTAATTAACAAATAATTTAAGAAAAAAGTAACAAAATAATTAATCAATGTAATATATAATAAATCTAATCTACACCCTCAAAATTGATATCTCTTAATATTTTTACATATTAAAAATATTGGTACTTACATAATAAACATATCTTATTTTTTGTGACATTTTATCTGTATATATTTTAATATCTCATAAATAAGGGCGCCATGCGCCAAGTCCTTGCAGGAGGTTAGAATAGTATTGAAATATGTTTTAAGTATTTATCATAGAGAGAACATTTTTATCTATCAAAATTATTTAAGAATAGTTATGACACCATGAATTGTTATGGTAAATTGCTCCATAGTGACAATATTTATCATTAAAACTATGTACATTCATACCCGTGGAATGTGAGTGTACCATAGTTGTCAAAAAATTAGCAATGCCAACAATACGTGGATGGTTTGGACGACACAATGCATTGCCAATTTTTTATAACCATGGTCGAAAGGAAATGGTTGTCGACATTGTGCACCCAATGTAGATACAACTTACATATTGGGATTTTTTTATTTTCCCCTAGAGAATGGAAGAACAAATTCTCTATAATCTAGATCTCTTATTCAGAGCCTATAAAGGCTTGTTTTAGGGGACTCTTGATGCACCAAAAACTTGTCGTAAGTAATGTGATGGTCAAAATTATCATTGATTCTGGTTTATGCAATATATGTGGGCAAAGTACAAGTATTCATCATCTTTAATTTTGTTGTTCATTTCCCATATATGTTTGCACATGTGTATTAAATGGTTTGTCTATTTGGTTTAATTTTTGTCTTATGAAGAAATTTGGACAAGAAATCTTGTTAAAAATCTATTAGCTCTTCAAAGAATGCAAAACAATACAAATTTCTTAAGAAAAGGTCAGCTTATTTCGTCAATATAAATTTTGCATTTTTGTAGAAAAATAAGAATTCTAACTTGTTCTAAAATGAAAAGAAAATTTCTAAGGACTTCCATCAATGAAGTTACAACTTGTGTGGGTATTTTGTACGTCAATATCAAGCTTATGGTCCCTGAAGCCAAGCTATAGAATCATGAATTATGATATAGAATATACATTATTGACACAAACATGGTTCCTCAACTCCCTCCACCCCAGATTGGACTAAGAATGCACTGCCTCTTTTGCAGACAGTGGATAAAGATGGATGGAATGTTGTTGCTAATGAATATTGGCAACCAAGTTTAGATAATGGGAAACAAAACAACGAGGAGCAAGAAGTGTAGCAAGTACCTAAAGAGATTGAAGGTGAGGGGTAGGTATAACCATTGGGTGTATTTATGAGGGATGGTCTTCATGATGTCGATATAAAGATAGGAGTGCCAGTCCATCAGGGTTCTTCAAGTGACAGTAGGTCTACTGAGGTAGTACTTAGAACTTTGTAGACTGTGGCAAATATGTAAACCAAAATCTTATAAAAATAATCAATGCCCACATCAAGCTTTACCTCTATAAAACAACAATGATAGTATACATAATAGGGCTTAACATACCACTCTTGTTAAAACTAAACGCTGATGGATGCATGAAGATTTGAACCACTATTTTCCAGGGTCAATGGAAGAATAATCCAAGTCCAAAAAAGTAACTTAAAGAAAATCAATTAAAAGGGCCTAAGGAACCATAAAAAATGGCAAGATCAATAACAATTTTTATCAAATTACAATGCAAATTCTACAAAGAAATAACAACTTGAGTGCCAAAGAAAACAAAAACATGTTGTGCATCCATTTAAGAAACCATCTTGTCCACTTATCTTCCATATTGGCATTCCCATGATGCACTGCAAAATTTATTAAACATATTATTGTATCATAGTGTTAACTCAGGGAATCAGTTTAGAAACTCTCTACAAATTGCATTATCTGTTACAATGACTAGAAATTTATTCCTCCCTTTAAACCTTGCTTAATCTGCATGCCACTTTGGTTGTAGAATATTAATATAAAAACCACAATATATTTTCAAGAATGGGAAAAACACATGCAATATGTCCCCTTGGTAAGCATAAATAATTTTGAAAGCATCTATTTTTTATATATTCGCATAACCGACTTACACAAGCTTAATTTATAAAAGGGTTAATCAAATTATTGCTTGTGAGAATAAGTTTGGTTTCTTCACCAACTGCTATTGTGGTAGGCTTGACTGAGAGTAATTTAGGACGCATTTAATGGGCAACAAGATCTACAGGGCTAAATCCTTCTTGCAAATAAACTGACACAAAATGAGATATAATCATTGCTTCTAACATGGACATATTGGAAAGAACTCAAATATTAGTCTCTAAAAAATCTTTATGAAAAATATTTGACTCTTACCATTGTAAAACAACATTATTTGTCATTCAACTTGAACTTAGTACTCAACCATTTTTTCAGAAATCCTTACCACAATCCTTAAAAAGCAATAATTTCATGCACTCTTGTAAGTCCCATCTTGGCGACAAGATAAACATATTAATGCTAATACCTCCTCTAAAAAATTAACACTATACAAGGTTTTTTTTTAAATCTTCAAATGCTTTTGATAACATAAATGCCTAATCCCATGGCATTGAAGGCATGAAGCAAAATATACTATGCGCCACACAATCAGGGCTCGTATACCTCTCCATGTTTGATAGACTTTGAGACAAGGATTCAAGTATCTCGATAAGATAAGAAAAGAACGAACATAGTCTATAGAGTAAGATTGGAAGGAATTACATAAAAAAATATTGTGATTCGTTTTACATATGGTTTTCATTAGCAACTACAATATTACATAAATAAGTTCCCTTAGGTTCTCAAAATTCGAAGAAAGTTATTTGCATATTTACTTTGTTTAAGCGCAATGCACACCAATATTTATCTTTTCAATGCCAAAAATAAAATAAAATAAAAAAAGTCAATAATCATCCCTTAAATATTTTCTTTTGTGTAGCCCATTTATGCCAACATTCAATGTTTTGACTTCCATGTAAATAAATATTCTACTTCAAACTTTGAATGTGCCACCCAATGATGTAATGCAAAGTAATCGAACCAATAATGTGATACAAAATAATTGAATTAACGTTGTGATACAAAATTAATACTATCAAATCTCATTATTAAAATTTGAATACATGCACGATTTTACATGACTCCATAGATACATATCATTTTTATTTTTTAATTTTATTTGATTGCTTCAATTCAAATAAAAACAACAATAACATTTAAAATTTTAAACTAGAGTAAATAATATTATTATATTTTATTATTTAACAAACTTACAATTTACCTATTAAAAATGTTTACATATTTCAATACACGTAAAATAATAATATTTAATTAATTGAAAACCAATTATTTAATATTACCGAGATTATAAATAAATGAAGCCTGGAGTAATAATCTCAAATTTAAAAAAACAACATTAATCCAAAGACGTCTTTATCCTCTTTTAAAAAAGGCGCAAAATAAAAACGAATGTCCAGCGCATAGACCCGTCATCATGGGCTGTGTCTTCGCTATTTATACTGTATCACAATTCACTGGCAGACTTCAGATTTGAACGTTTACCTATTTAGACATCTGTAGCCTTCGTCACCCGTGCACACTACAAACAAACACTCTGGCGCCAATCCAATCCATTCCTGTGTCCTCACATGTCTGCAACTACATCCAGATGCCCACCGAGTCGCCGACCCAAAAATCCTGTAAAAATCATCTCATCGTAGCATTAGATTAGGTAAATTTTGAAAAACAAATTTAATCTGTTTTTTCCCCAGATTTAGACCTGTTTTTGCCAAAATAGCCCTGCTTTGAAGTGTTCTGTAAATGTCAGGGAAATTTTCTGTCTTCAGGTCTGTATTTAAATTGGAATTTCAAATTTCAGGGAGTTCTGCCATCCTCAGCCCTGTTCTTGAGTTGGGTTTGTAAAGTTCAAAGAGTTCTACTATCTTCAGGATTATTATCGGTTGGGTGTGTAATTTTCAGGGAGTTTTGCTATTTTCAGGCCTATTATTCATTTGGGTATGCAAATTTCAAGGAGATTTGCTATTTAGAGGCCTATTATTGAATTGGGTTTGCAGCACGGAGGAGGATTGGATTGTGATTTGGGTATAATAATAAGATGGGGTGCCAGGGATGCAGAGGATTTGTGGCCTTTATATTGAAACTTTTGAATTTTGTTCAGGCTTTTATTGGAGCGGCAATGATTCTGTATGCTGTATGGATGCTTAACCATTGGAAATCTCATATGCCGTACCCTCCTTCACCGATCGCACCCACACCCAGTGATGATTTGCCAGTAGAATTCATGATAAATAGTTTGTCTGTTGGGCAGCTGGAGGTCCCGCTTTCGAATCCCCAGTTCATCACCGGGGCAGATCAGCAGCTACCATTTCGGAAGGTTTTACACAGCCCTTCTGATTTAACGAATGGATGGAATCTATCTGATCAGAAGCTTCCTGTACCCTGGTAAGTCCTAATTTATCTGCTACCACTGATAAAATTTATGGATATTTTTAAGAAATCACCCATGTTTTTAGGAGTTCAGGAGAACTGACAATATTGAATTCTTAATTTTGTACCTTTGATTCATTTGTAAGATTTTATGTGTTTTATACCACAATAGCTAATTGCCCAATATTAAATGGTTCCTCCATAATTTTTTCAAAACTATGACTTTTTCAGAAAAGTCTGAAGCTTGCACATAAAATGAATACAGAAGGTCTAGATAGGAAGTTTATATTTCCTTGGCATTATTGTTGTTTTCAATTTGAATAACCATGATGTGTGTTCCTAGCCTAGATTTAGGCATGAATCAGGGATGCGATGTGGGTTTCAATTGACTGCTGGTGCAATAGTTCTCTTATTACCAGAAGTGAGGTCTCATTCGCCAAGTTGGGGCAAGGTCAGGAGATTAAAATGCTTTTGTACCTCTGCCTTTATAAGAATTTGGTTTTTGATTTAGCTGGTGAGACTTGGGGCACAAAAACTAACCTACACTTATAGGCATCGGTGCCTTTGTGAACGGTGCTACCGTAATTTATGAAAATGTACAGCTGAGAAAATGCTAGAGAGACTCGCAGGAAAATGGTCCCATGTAATCTGAAAACTGCTTCCTTCCACTATGATCGTCATCTAAACTACCATTAGCATAATTTTCGGAGAAAATCCTTCACATAGAGGCTTCTATTTGGCAAAAATACTCCACATCAAATCTGAGAGGGTGCTGTAAACTTGTAGCTTCCCCTTTCCCTTGGCCGCTCAAACTCCCAAGGTGAACCAATGGTTGCTTTGCATTTTAAGATGAAGATTTGTTTCTTTCCTGTTTTCTTGTTTTCATGAACCAGCATTCAGACAACCACTCTGTTAGCTTTTTTCTCTTGTTTGTGTGTGTTGCAATTTTCTTTCTTTTCTATCCTTTTCCCCCAACTGCACAGAACAACTCTGTTTGTGTTTTTGCAGACATTCTGGGTTGAAGAGAGCTCTTCATCTGGTGACACTTAGATTATCAGATCACAGATTACACCAAATTGTAGTAAGAATCACCCAGACCTGCAAACAGTATAAGCCCATTGGTTTTACCACTGAGTATCTACTACACTGCAAGAGGTTTTTCCCTACCCAATTGGGTGTTGGCTCGAAGAAGTAGAAGTGTGTCTATGAGTGCAATACCAGACCCAGTTCTAAATTGCTTTTTGCTAGACGATTGGTTGGTTTAAATCCAATTCAGTTTGCCACAGTCCTGTCTTTGGAGATGGGTCTATAGGGATGAGTTCACCACAACATTGTATGTTCTTTCCTGCCCTGTTTCCATTGTTGTTGTTCCTGAAAGCTAAAATATGTTTGATCATGCTGATTATTGAAGGGAGAAGGTGTTTTCTCCAGGTTTAAGCCATGGCTAAGGGTATTCTCACGGAATTGCAGGGGAGTACTTGGATTCTACTAGAACAATTTATAAGGTGTTATTTTGTCTTTTCACACGTTTTGTTTGTTTTCATTATCACCTCTGTGAGGATCTGAACTGGAGTGATCTTGGTGAAATTTAGTGAATTGGGTATTTTTTATTATCCATAAACAAATTAGAGATACAAAAAGCTTGTAAGTGGGTGGAATTCACTTCAGCTTTTTTGCCACCTTCCATGCATTTTTCTGATAATGGTGAGGGTCATTGTGTTGTGTTCTGGCACATTCACGTGAAAAACTATATGCATTACTTTCCAGAAATTAGATAGTTTTTTGTTACATCCTGAGCAAACTTGTTGAGAGGAGAAGCTACAAGGTGTTTTTTTGTTACATCTGATCAAACTAGTGAGAGAAAAACAAGAAATCACAGTACAGGGACTCAACTATTTTATCATGTTTTCTCGATTGTTTGTATCACATTAAAATAGAGAGCATCGAGTCCCAAATATGGTTTGACTAGCATTTCAAAGGTTATTGTTCATGCCTTGTTGGACTTTGCATTTGTTATGCATCATTTGCCCTTTGCATTGTTGTCACTTTTTCCTTGTAGGTCCTTGCATTCAGCAGACATTACTTTTTCACTCTTTGTGGGGGAGTTACATCTTGTGCAGAGAATCTTTTGTAAGACATATTTCCCAAAACAGAAAAGAAGACATGAACTGCATTTTAACATTTTGGTGAGAAGTCACAATTCTATATTACTCAAGGCCGGAATACATTGGAACTATAATTTTTGCTGTTTTGTGTTGAAAAGCTGAATCTGTTTTTCGCCGTGTGTTATTGGCAATCACTGTAAATGTTCTTATGATTTTAACTATCCTGTGCAAGGTTTTAGGCAGTCTGAAAAACTTTTTTTGTCGTGTTTCTAAGTGAACAATGAACATGATTTTAGGCAGTCTGAAAAGTTGGTTGCTAGTAAACTGAAAATAATAAGTCATTACAAGCAAGATAAAAATAATTATTTTGGACTGATAACCTTAATTATTTTCATGGCAGGTTTATCTACATATTTCTTGGCATCGGCATCATTGTTTGCTTAGTTACTTTCATCGGTCACATTGCTGCAGAGATAACCAATGGGTGTTGTCTATGCGGTGTATCCTTGATTTTATTATGTAATGGGTAGTTTCTTGTTTGCAATGAACATAATCATTTTTTAGCACTGCAATCTTGAGAACATGTACTGTCAAAGCTAGCTTTTTACATTTTTACAATGCAACGCTTGAGTTTTGGATATTGGTAGATCTGTGGGAAGCCCTGACATAAGGTAGCCCTTCGTTTACTAAATACTGTGTCTCATGTTGTCAAGAAGAGCATAAGCAGTGAGAGGTAGTTCAACTGAATGGAAACTGCAGTAAGAGTTTTATCCTTTTAAATTCATGCTTGGAATTATCTGTCATGAGTTGGGGAATCTTTCTATAAGTATAAATCGTTGTTTATGCCTGTAAACCCAGGTTGGGGTCATTTGAGGTCTACTGCATGCCTATTGTGCACTAGTGTATAATCAATGGTTAGAAATGTATAAGCCAATTTGATAGGATGGTTAATTCTTTTGGTCAAACAACCAGTCTAAATACAATCATTGGCTGTCTTATCTGATCGATCACTTAGTCTTTCTGTACACTGTGTTGTTACTCAAATTTTCTTTAACATTATTGAAGCATGAAAATCAAATATCAGACATTATGATGCGTGCGACTGTATATTCTGTCCTTGAGTTTGCATAAGTTTTTATACTTTGTCACCCTTAACTTGAACATAGTATTCAGTTCTTATAATTTTCCTTCTTTTACTAGAAGCAGCTTTGGTTGGAGATATATTACTTAACCATCATTGGGAAAAGGTGTACCTTTTGAGTGGTTAAAAAGAGATCAAATTTATTTCAAAAATTTACAAGAAACTGTTCTATGAGAACTTAAAACCAACTGATATTGTATTTTTGTTTGACAGGATATTCCGGATGACCCAACTGGAGAGTTTGAAAACATTAAGAAGTTTATTAAAGATAATGTGGATGTATGCAAGTGGGTTGGTCTTGCAATAGTAATTATTCAGGTATGTGAAATCTATCAACATTTTCTAGAGAGCTGATTGGACATCGGCTAATAAAATCTAGATATGAATTGGAATTATATAGACTACCAGTATAATATTTTTTTTGTAATTCTGCATGTATCTGATGGCATCTAGTGACTCTGTTCATAGATTAGTGCGGTTATGTGGATTGTGTTTGCAATAAGTGGGGCTTTTGTCTTTTATCTAATGGTTCATCCTTCATATGTTTCAAAGGATTTCTTTTTCTTTTTGCTGAAAATTAATGAAGTATTTGGTCAGAGTTTTAATATAGTTACATGCACAAACTTGCAAAAATAATACTCAACGAGCCAATAATATATTAAACTCGACAACCCTTAACATTACTCATTAAATGTGATATATATATATATAGACACACACACACACAAAAGTTTGATCGTATTTTATCAGAGTGAAAGCACTTCACTTGTTCGCTTATCTCTCTTTTATTATTAATCTTAGTTGAGTGTTACAACCACTCAAGGTTCACACTTTAATAGGTTTACACATATAAACCTTCTAGTTATGCCTACTTACCATTTATAGCTATGGGGTGTGTTAACTAGAATACTCAACATTGCCCCCTTAATACAAACATAATTTATAAGCTAGGAGAGAATACACATTGTATGAGAATTGAGACATACCCACAGTCTAAGGTATACACAAACTGTTGATGGATCAGAAGATACTTATTAATCCATCAAGAATAAAGTATGAACTAGGACACACATAGAAGGTCATGCATACACATATGTATGAACAAGGACGCATGATTGTTCACAACAACAAACTTTGTAGTAGTGGGAGTGGTACTCTCTATGTTCATCCTTACGTGGGATTGGGCTTCACCTTCAACTACTCTCGGTTGGGGACTAGGCCTCATTGAACAGTTACAAAACAACTGCGGTGGGACTAGCTCCTCACTGCACTTTATCAATGGGAACTGATCTCATTGGTCGTCTCGTATGCAACTAGAGTATGATATATGTCTTATTCTTTCACTTCATCATCTATAATAATTTTAGTGGTTTCCAAAGTATACATACCTAAATCAGAGGATTGGTAGTTTACCTACTTATTCTTGGCGTTGTATTCAGTGATCATGTACTTCATCTTGGGTTCTTGATCAATTCTGATTTGAATGGGAATCCCACACCAAGGTATCCACATGTGAGAAAAGTCAGTGGACATGTATCCATTTAAGGATTTAGTCTAGTTGTATCTCAATATCAATCCATAAGCATCAGGTATGTCAACAACTTAGATGTCGATGAACTCTTAGATCCAAGGTTCCTAGGTGAATTGCATGGGAATATTCAATAGTTTGCCCATTACTTTCACTCTTGACTTATCGAACTATGCCACCACCTTCTTTAATTTGACTGTGTTAAATCCTAATTTTTCATAAATTCCTAAAGGCATAATGTTAGTTGAAGTACCATAATTAAGCAAACAATTATGAATATTTTTACCAAAAATTCTTACAATCAAGAGAAATGGTGGAACTACATGTTTGCTCTTATACATCACCACATTTGCATGACCTATTTACCTTTATTGGAGCTAGGATTTTCATTCAATGATTTCAATAGAAGATCATGTTATTCAGTGATATGAGTAAGCTCATGCAATGTTATATTTGCCTTGATCTTCTTCATGTCTTCCACTATGTTGTATCCCCCTTTTAGTGTCATGTAGGGAACTTCTACTGTTGGTTGACTCTCATTACCTTTGGGGGGTGAAGGGTTGTTATTTGTCCTTCTATTAGGAGGTGTATCCATTATTTTAGGTGGGTAGAAGTTGTCAGAGGTGGGTTCTGGCCTTCGCTTCTCAGAGCATAGTTATTCCTCTGATATTATTGGAAAACATGCACTTCCTCAACATTGTCTTTAGGCTCATTTTCATCTTGATTGGGAAAGTCATAAAACTCAACCATGAGGACTGTTTCTGGTGTTCTAGGAGCATCATTAGCTTTGTCAAAGATTTTAGCATTATTTTGATCAGTGAGATTCATATTAAATCCTTCCATGTGGATTTGAATGGCTTTGTATGCATGGTAGAACTCTACACAGTCTAGTTATCCATGTCTAGTAGTATTGTGCATCTAACACCATTTAGGCAAGGCTAACTCACAAATGTTGATCTCAGGAAATTTGCTCATGAAGGACTCGATATTATTGTTATACCTATTGAACGGTCTATTATATCTCTAGAAATTATAATTTCTATTGGATCTCTCACCCATATTTCCCATTTATTTCTTGAGATCCAAGAAATCATTAACAAGTTTTTGAACAATTCTTTGTATGGAATCTAATTCTCCCTTTGGAGGTTTTAAGCTCTTGCTTTGGGTGGCATTTTAAATGTTGGTGTTGTTCGCATGCACTATTATTTGACTAGTGTTATTATGGGGATGAGCTCCAACATTTTTTTTGTTGATTAATCCTAGATGTTGGTTAGGTGCAACATGGCTCAATGGCAACTGGTTGATCACTGGCAGTTGGTTCAATGTAGGTGAGTTCTGGTTCATGTTGGGTATGATATTCAAAACATGCATAGTTGAGTCAATGTTTGGTATAGCAAAGGTAGGATGCCCCTATCAGTGAATTTACTCATCGATATGAATGGATTCAACATACACTAAAGGCAACATGTCAATTCCCATGACTCTTATCAGGAAGACAACTATCATTGGGTCTAAAGAATTCTTGTATATTTCCAAAGCTAAATCATTTGCTAACTTATATGGTGGGGATGTTAGGCTATACATCTTTTATAACCTAGCATTGAATGTTCTAATTGGTTATTTTGAGACCCTTTTGAGGGTGGTAAATTTTCTTTGTTGGTGACTGGTTTGCTGTTGGTGACCGGTTTGAGAAGATGTTAATACAATTGGTGGGCAAGGAAAATGCCTCATCAAAGGTTATGATTAATAAACATCCTGCTTTTCAACTTGTACCATCTCTTGGAAGGAGTGAGTTCAAGAATTTCCCATTTGATCCAGGCGGATCATGCTTTATCATGGTTAGTTAGGTTCCTTATTTGTTTTGCTTTCCTCCAAGTGCTGTTTAAGCACAGTTGTACCATTTAGTTTTGTTCCAATAAGTGCTTGTTTGCACATTTGTTTCTTAGTTAGTTTTCTTGCTTTCGTGTGTTTCCCTTCATATTTTGAAGGAGAAAGGTTACTTCAGCCATGATTAGAGGAGATTTTCAGTTAGAAACCAGGTTTATCATTGTTTTGGGAGTTCAAATAGCATCTATATGGTCTGAGTTCTCAAGCATAGCGGGCATGCTTCCTTGCGAGTCGTCATAAATGTTGACTATTTTTTGGCCTACATACCAAAATTTTGCCTAAGTGTGAGAGGGTGGGCATTCAAGCAAGACTTCGGGTTTTACACAGCAGAAGACTTCGGGTTTTTGGAAGGAGAAGTCTTTGGGTTTTACAAGAGACACAACTTATTTCACTTTATGAGTAATCAACAGTTGAAACCCTTAGCAAAAGTAATCCAGGTTGGAAAATCTGAATTACTCTTGACAGTGCAAATCATGTTTTGAGAAGTGCTTTGCTTATGAAAGTTTTATCGGCAGAAGTAATCTTGCTTGGAAAACCCGAATTACTCTTGACAATGCAAATCGGGTTTTGAGAAGTGCTTTGCTTATGAAAGTTTTATCAGTAGAAGTAATTCGGGTTTAGAAACCCGAATTACTCAGGGTAGTGCATTTCGGGTTTTTCAGGGTGAATTACTTATCTCTTTTTATAAGTGACAAGCAGTGAACAATCCGAAGTTGCAGACATTGAAGAACAAACAAATAGACTCGTAGAAAAAGCTCGAAGGATTTCCTTCGGAAAAGTTCAAAGGACAAATTAAAAAATCCGAAGGGCAATGTACCCTTCGGAAAGGACGTTTCCAAAAAGCATGGGTGCCCTCCAAAAAACCCGGGTGCCTTAAGATAAAAGTCCAAAGGAAATTGAAAGACATAAAACCCAAAGAAAATATAAGCAAAGGCAAAAGGAAGTTTGTGGGAGGACATCCTTCGGACAAATTGCGAACATAATAATCTGAGGGGCTTGACAAGAAATCCGCAGAAAAGGAAATGACAAAGCCATGGGAGATAACATAAAATTTCGAAGGGCAGGAAATGAAAATTCTGAAAGAAATAGGAATAAAACAAAGGTAAAGACAAAAAGTCCAAGGAAATGAGACAACAAAGAACCCCAAAAGAAATAGGGGGTGAACATTAAGTCAACAGGAAAAAGATGAGTCAACAGGGGATAGTCCAAAGGAAATCTAAAGAGAGGTTAACAAGAATTTTGAAAGAAATGCAGCCAAGGTAAAGCCAGGAAATAAAATCTGAAAGAGAAGCCAACAAAATTTCAAAAGGAAATAACAAAAAAAACAAAGGCAAGACAAAATTCCGAAGGAATAATTGGACTTGAACAGAATATAGAAATCCGCAGAAAATAGACACGAACTGGGAGACCAAAATAAAAAGAAAATCCATGCAAGCAAAGGCTATTTTCGGTTGATTGGTCAAAGCTTTAGTTGACTGGTTGTTGAAGTCAAGCTCATCTCTGGATCAACTCGTGCTTTCAAACGTTCCAACTCATCTTCCAACGTTTCAATTGGAGTTTTAATTTTAGCATGGCGTGGATTTCATGCATGCTTTTGTTTATCTCATGCTTTCAAACGATCAAACAACTCAAGAGGAAGTCCATATTTGGAGGTGGGCATAGCATTTTTGCATGATAAGAGTTTGACTTCCCAAAATTAGCCACCGTCTTTTTCAACGCAAGAAATTTTCATGCAAGACAAAATAGACTTTTGTAAACGCCGAGTTGGTTTGAGTTTACTCTCTCTCTATTTTCAAATGCCACCTTTTGGCTTTTGTAAATTTTTTATATTAATGGTTTTTGAGCCTTGCAAAATTGATCTCTCTTTTGACAAGAAAACTTATGCCAAAGTTTGTGTTGTAACCTTTTTCAAAATCAATAAGAAGAGGATTGTGTTTTTTCAAATTTCAGTAGCTGGTATAGTGTACTTTTGTTATAGATTTGTCTAAGTGAAAGATTTTCCTTCTTTCTTGTCAAATCTGGATTCGTACCTAGTTATTAGCTGGTCATTTATGTAGGTCATGTTCTGTATTTGAACGTCTTTTGCTGAGTTTATAGTGGATATTAGTCGCTGTTTAGTGCCTTTCATCGATGCTATTTTTTCATTTCCCTCAAGCTTAGATCATTGGATTAAACCTTTTTGTGAAATACTTATGTGTATTGATCAATTGGAGTTGAAGTTCTGTCTCTTTCTTGTTTGAATTAGTGTTCTCAAAAGCTCGATTTGAGTGGATCAAGTAAATTAGGCGTATCACCATTTTAGCTAGGATTTCCTTGCAAGTTCTTTCTTCCCTTTTCCCCAAGCAGTTTGTAGCGTAGAAGTTGAGATTCTCATTGATACATTTTACAGGAGCCCGCGTTCTCTGGAGGTTTTTCTCACCATTGAGGCACCCACCCTCGTGAGAAGATTCCATTGTTTCAACTAGAGAGAGGATTAGCTATTTCAACACGTCTTCGATTCAGGGTGCAACTCCAGGTTGACATGTATGTTGTCCCCTACCAGGATCTTAAGAAATCTAGGATTTTGGTTTGTGTTTTTACTGTTTCTTTTGTGTGTTTCGCCTTTTCTGCTCTTCTCGTCCTTTCTGGTTTTTTGTGTGTTTTGTTTCCTTTCTTGCCATATTGTGTCATTTTTTTTGACGATGTTGTTAACCGACTCTATCCCAATGGATAAGGCGTTAGTTTGAGAACCAGTAAATTCTAGAATTTGCCTTATGTACGTTTGCAGTCCATGTCCCTGGCCAAAGCCAATTGTCCTATGTTGATCATGTGTTGCTTTGTAATTAGCTTGAGACTTCTTCAAACTCTCTTCTCATCCTATTAGGACAGTTTCGAGTGGGTTCTCACAAGCTTAGGATTGAGACAAATCCCTAGATAGATCGAGCATATAGGATTTGTCAGTTATGTAGCATTCAGGAGACAGAGTTTGAGGAGCATTTCATCTTTCGTTGTCTTATTTACTATGAGATCAGAGGGAGGTTTTATTGCCAATTTAAGAGGACATAGACTCTCTTTGATTTCTTTAGATATGAAGACCAAAGATGTTTGGCTTTATATATACAGGAAGCTCTTAAGCTTCGTGATCATTCTATTTAGAGACTCACTAGATCAGTCTCCACTCAACGGATTACTTAATTTTTCACGGTGCTACCTTTGAGGAGAAGCCCTAAGCGACAAATTGACATCAATACAGCCCCACATTCCAAATTAGTGAGGCCCAGAGACACTATTAATAGTTCCTCGAGTTCTCATTAGCATATTCACTTCAGATCCGACATCAAGAGGCAGACTAGATCCACTTGACCTTCACAGAGGACTTTCCCTTCTACGTAGAGGATTGGAGGACAAACCAGGGATCATACCTCCCCTTCTTTGGGTTAGACTTCTATTCAGAGCTTCCCCTCGTCGGCCTTGGATGCTAGGAGAGTTGGATCGAACTCTTGATGGGTTGCCTCCTGGTTCTTTCTTAGGGATCATCCTCGTGCTCCTGGTGTTTACAGATTCTTGTAGATTGCTCATTTCTTTTTCTTTTACTCCCTTTTTTGGATCTGAGTGTGGTTGGGTCCTTTGGTGGTTTGGCTCTGAGCGTGGTCACTCTTTGCCATGTTTTATACTATTTCTTTTAGCATTGTTTTTCTTGTTTTTGGAGACCTTTTTGGTTTCCCGTTTTTTCCTGACATATTTCTGTAATCTGTAGTCCCTTTGACCTACTTTCTGTGGTCATTAGTTGGACATTAATATATTTATCTTTATCTTATCTTATCTTGCACTTGGAGGTGAATTTTCTGAATCTTCTCAATATATTTCTCAGTGTTGTGGACCTTAGAATCCACTTTCTGATTGCATTCATATGGCTGACCCAAAACATCATCAACTGCACATGGATAGCCAAAACAAGTTTCACAAGGAGATTTACTAGTAGAAGAATGCACTGCCTTGTAGGAATGCTGAAAATACACCAAATTTTCATTGCATGATTTAGGATGATTACTATTGTACCATCTTAAGAGCTATACCGTGTTCACAACCTCGATTTGCCCATCGGTTTGTGGGTGAAAAATGGTAGACCATTTCATCTTAGTAGCTATCTTCTCACATAAAGGGGGCCCAAAACTTCCCAAGAAACCTCGAGTCCTAATCAATAGAACTAAGAAAAACCAAAATGTAACCACACAAGCAAAAAACAATTGAGTTGCATCACCATCTTTGAGGGTCTTCTTACAAGGAGTAAGAATACACATCTTACTAAATGGCTCCACAACTACAAAAAGATAGTCATGCCTCTTACTTGACATAGGTAGTCCACCTACAAAATCCATATACATGCTTTCCCATAGCCTAGAAGGAATTGGTAATGGCATATACAAACCCAACTCCTTGTTACTAGGCTTGCTTGTATTACATAATACACATCCTCGTATAAACTTGGCAACATGTACTTGCATATTAGGCCATTAAACATGTCGACGCAAATGTGCAACAATGTTTGTAACGCCAAAATGTCTTGCAACTTTTGAAGTATGTTCTACCCTCATTAGCTGAACTCTTTCCTCTTTAGGGACACAAAGCCTACCCAAGTTGTAATGCAATCCATCTTGAATGTAATAATCCTCCTTGAGCTCAAAATCTGCACCTTGGGACTTTCTGTTTGAACAAATTGCTTCCCAAAATCTGCATCATGCTCATATCCATATACATAAAACTCACATAAAAGGTTAAAAAAAAGTTATGGTGCCCATGGCTGAAAGCAAAGGAGGTCTAGATAGCATATCAGCTAGTTTGCTAGTTAGTTTCTTATATTTGATAATCAAATGAAATTGTTACAAAAATCCCATCCACTTATAGTTTCTAGTTTGCTGAAGTTAGTTTGAGCTAGCAAATTTTGGAAAATTTGATGATCCATATGAACAATGGTTTCCTTATCCATGAGATAGTGCTTCCATTTCTTAACCGATCAAACAAAAGCATACAGTTCTTTGTCGTATGTACAATAATTCAGAATGACGCCATAAAATAAGTCTGAATGGTAACATACCAGCATACCTTCTTGAAGTAGGACAACCCCCATAGCATAGTCACTAGCATCTGTTTCCACCTCAGAGGGCAGCTGCAAGTTAGCCAAAGCTAAGACTGGAGCATGGCTAATCTTATGTTTAAACATATTAAATACACTTTGTTGCTTATTACCCCAAGTAAAAGTCTTACCATCTACTATAATGGCATGTAAAGGTGCGGTTTTGGAAGAGAAGTTCTTGATGAACTTCCTCAAATATTGAACTGCACCCACACAGTTTCTTGTCTTGGTCTCATTGGAAGTCCTTGGCCAATTTGTGATGGCCTCTACCTTATTCGGATCAATCTTCAATTCCCCATCTCCAACCACATGCCCCAAGAAAACAAGTGATTCTTGGGCAAACCCACATTTCTTCTCATTCAACACTAACTTGTTCTCCTTTTTTTTAAGATGATCAATATGCTCATCATGTTTTTGCAAAAAACAAGAATATCATTGAAATATACAATGACAAAGGAATCAATAAATGACCCCATTACCTCATTTTTCAACCACAAGAAGGTAGCCAGTGCATTGCATAGCCCGAAAGGTAGAACCAACCACTCATACAATTTTTGCCTTGTTTTGAATGATGTTTTCCAAATGTCCTCTTCCGTAATCCACATTTGGTGATACTTGAATTTTAAATCAAGCTTAGTAAAATATTTGGGATGCTGAAATTGATCATGAAGAGCATCAATCTGTGAAAGAGGGTACCTATTCTTGATGGTTATCTTATTAAGTGCTTTATAATCAAGACACATTTGCCATGAACCATCTTTCTTAGGTCCTAAAACAATAGGAGAACCACATGGAGAAGTACCATGACATATTACTCTTTGATTAATCAAAGATTGTAATTGTTGTTTTACCTCATTGGCATCCTTCAAGGGCTGCCTATATAACTGGAGATTTGGAAGCGGATTGTCAGGAAGCAAATGAGTTTTGTGCTTAATAGGCCTAGCCGGTGGCAACCTTGTAGGCTAATGGAAAACCTCCTTGAACTATTGCACCATCTCTCCTATACGCTTTTGCTCTTCGTTAATAAACATGCTACAAGAAGTCTTATGTGCAACCACTTTATCTTGAATATCTCTTAAAAGAAGCAAACCAAATTTTCCACTAACATTAATAAGCTTCTTAGCTTTAGAGGCACTTACCTAAGAGATTTTAGAATCACCTTTGTAGACTGAAATGATGTAGCTCTTGCCATTCTTCACCAAATGGTATTGGTTGACTCTCCTTCTCAAGATAGCATCCCAGATATACAAGGGCTGCCAAAAACTACATGACACACATCAAGAGGCACAATATCCATTGCAACTTCATCAATGAAATGTGCATAAATACCGAACTCAATTTTGCATTGCTTGGTCACCTTGATGTCTACACCTTTCTTCACCCAACCCAAAGAATATGGACTTGCATGATTGTAAGTCTTAAACCCCAATTTGTCTACCAATTCCTTGCTAATCAAATTAGCTTATGAACAAGTATCAAAAAGTGCATCCACTTTTGTTTTCTTCATTTGAATTTGAATATTAAAAAGCTTAGAAAGTTTACTCTCTTGAGCACCATTACTACCCAAACATACATCTCTATTGATGGGGGTACAACACAGTGTCGTCCATATTGGAGCTACATCCAATATTCTCACCTTGGAGAGAGGGCATAGTCGCCATTCTTGTTCTTGTTCTTGAATGGATGTAATTCCGAATGGAGCTTCCAACATTGATCTTCATAATGACTATGAACATCACATTTCCTACAGTCTTTTAGTATCCTTCTTAGAAATAGAAGTAGCATTATGCTTACCTTTCCCTTTACCCTTTTGCTTGGAGCTGCCTTGTCTCTTGGAAGTGATTTGAGAGGTAGATGGAGCTTTCTTCTTGTCCATCTCGAAGTAGTGAGTTTGAGAACAAGTCTCATCTACATCCATAGGCTTGGCCAAGACGACTGGTCTCCTCAAATGGCTATGGAGTCCACCCACATATTCACCAAGATGTCACATTCTAATATATTTTTGCCCATTTCGACAACCTTCTTGCGGAAGTCACTTGTGTACTCTTGCACGCTTTGGCCTTGCTTTTGCCTAATACATGGACCTCTCTTCCTCAAAACAAATATCATAGAATTGCTTCTTGATTAGCATTTTGAAATCACCCCCCTTAGCAATAGGAGGAAGCTTTTTAACTACCAAAGTACGAACATAGCTCTCAAACCAAGTTAAAGCATGATTGGTTAACTTTAACTGTGCAAAATAAATATGTTGGCTTTTATTAATTTGATGCAAACTAAAATATACCTCAAGTTGGGCTAGCCAATGGTCTAGCCTCTCCACATTCACATCCCCATCATACGGCTGAATTTTTAGCGGTGTTAGCCTTGAATAGAGGTGGAGTTTGGTTGGTATGGGGTTGTTCTTCTTCTTATGACCCTTAGGAGCGTTCTCCTTGTTTCCTTTTAGTGCCTTCGTAGAAATGCCAAGCTTCTCAATGAGAATCCCCATGTTGGACCCCAACTGGTCAAACTTGCTCATAAAAAGAGAAATGCTAGCTACTCTTTCTTCAAGCTTGCGAAATCACTCTTTTTTTGTTTGGGCATTTTTTTCACCAACATGGGCCATACTTTTGATCTCTTGTTTCCACTTCCTCGTGGAAATATCTGCTTCAAAGGGAACTAGGATATTTGACCACTAGCATTTCTTGCTCTAGTGACGAGCATAAACTTGCAATGTAGTTGCAAACACACAAAACTACACAAAGGGTTGATACAAAATCAGCTCTGATACCAATCGGATCCATAAACTAGGTGAATATTCCACTCTAAGCTTCACTAACATGGATCCTATCACTGCTAGCTCAACAATGATGGGTGATGACTGTTCTAGGCCATTTGCATTGCTTAAATAGAGATAAACAAGTGCTTAAAATAAAATGTACAATCTATTGCACATGAACATGAAGTATAAGAATGAATAAAGCTCATAATAAACACAAGAGTTATCTTGGAGAACCCTGATGTGGAAAAAATCTAGTGGGTGAGGCAATTGCACTCCCCTTCGGCTATGTAATGCAAGAAACTTACAAGGAGCTGCCAAACAGGGCTTTCATGGACAAAACCCTCACCACCACTTTATCCAAAACGTGCACACTAGACTGCTTTGCACTTAATTAGACACTTCACTTAATTCCAACGTAGCTGAACCACCTATCTACAACTATGTTGTTTGGGTACGGGTACGGGGACGTCTCGGGTACGCGGGTACGTCATTTTTCAAAAACCTTGATTTGGATACGTCGTGGGTACGTCTGTATATATATATATATATATATATATATATATATATATATATATATATTACTCATTTTTTTAGTAAAACACTTGAAACTACATAGTGTGAAAATATTTGTCTATAAATGATAAAACACTTAAAAATATATAATATTCATTCATTCATTACTTCAAAGACAAGATGTACATTCAAATCTAGAATAAATCATCTCGATTGTCCACAAAATCATGAATGCCACTCCCATTATTTTTCAACTTTATCATTTACTGACACTTTCTCTCACAAGGGCTCATCGGTGCATTGAATCTCACGAGTGCATGCCTTAAGGGGTGCACAGGGAATGGGGTGGGATCGGCTTGTGGCACTTTGCCAGAGATATTCTCAAACTATTCTATCACGCATACATCCCTTCATGCAGCCTTCATACCTCCTATGATGTCTCCTTGAAATCTTGAAACCCTGAAATATGGCTAAGTTTGAAACCCTGAAACCCTGGAATCTGACTAACTCTGAAATATGACAGGATCCTCCAAAACCTAGAATTTGCATTATAGCTCCTAGTAGTCCGAAACCCCTCTCAAACACCCTGAAAGTATATAAATAAAATATAACTTAAAGTATAAGAAACTAGATGTCCATATCTAAATGTAAACTTATACTTGAATGTTTATTTTATTTCTATACGTTGGGTCGGACTGGATTTACATTTAGGGTTGCTTAGTTTTTAGGGTTTTTTTTTTTAAGGATTTTCTGGATTTTTTAAAAAAACAATTCGCCATTTTTCTACCGGAATCCCTCGGGTACGCGCCGGAAACGTCCCGGGTACTCCCGGAGGCGCCCGTCGGCTTGCCGGACGTTTCCGGCACGCCGGCGGGCGCCTCTGGGAGTACCCGGGACGTCCCCGTGCCGGAGGCGTCTCCGAACAGGAGGCATGGGGCTGGGGGGCGTATCCCTGCAACACAGATCTACAATGAGGAAAACAATGAGACAACAAGAACAAAGACTCAAACTTGCAACTTGCCATATGAATTCAACTTTAAGTCTTCCCATTGTGTTTTTCTAATGCCTAATGCCTTGCCAAGACTTGTATTTATACCCTCTCAACTTTGGAGCCTGCCAAAAAGCTTAAACGAATTGAGCATGAGAAGAAGAAACGTTTGCAATTGTTCAACTTTGGACTTTTTGTATGGTGGTGAAACCACCAGTGTGTGCACACCGGTGGTTACGCAAATGCCACTCATATATAGATGGTTATGCAACCGCCAAGGCAGTTGCCCAAATTGCCACCTTGCAAATAGCAATGGTTTTGCTATGTATGAAAAACCCCTTCATTTCAAGCACTGAAACATATTGACTTCATCACTATGAAGCATTGTCACAGGGTTTGGCGAATTTTTAGGTTAAAATTCGAAATCCGCCAAATCTCATGACGTTGACTCGAGATTCGGTCAAATTCCATTGGTTCGGCGCATTTAATGGAAAAACGGCGAGACTATACTGATTTTTTGCTCAGACAACGCGTCTTACAATCAGTCAGAGCACGAAACAATGAGTGGGAAACGAGGGGGACTTCTATAAAACCAGCCACGCCTTCATTCGAATCACAAAAAAGAAACTTGTTTCGCTGACTTTTGTAGGGTTTTTCGTGGAAAAAAGCAGCCATAAGTTTTAAGCAGGCAGCAGGGAGCAGCGTGCATCGGCCATCGACCATTAAGCAGGCAGCAACAAGCATCGACCAAGCGGCGGCAAGCAGCGGCGAGGGAGAGACAGGTAGGGTTTTAATTTTTTTAAGTTTTTTCAATAATTTTAATAAATTTTAAAATTATTCGTTGTTATTGTCATTTTTATTTATTTATTTAATAATTTTATTAACTTTTTAAATTATTATTTGTTATTATATAAAATGTTTATTTTTATTTAATTTTTATGATGTTTATTTATTTATTTATTTTTATTTCTTAAAAATTTTACGATATTTTTAAATTTTTTTAATTTAATTGTAATTTGTTTTATATTTTTTTTTTGTTTTTATTAATTTTTAATAATTTTCATTTTTATTTATTTATTTATTCAATCTTTTATTTTAAAATTTATATTTTATTTTATTTTTATATAAAATTGTATTATTTGTTTCTTTTTTTATTTAATTTAATTTATAATTTTATTCTTATTTTTTTAATATTTTACAAATATTATTTATTTTTATTATTATTTTATATTAAGTCTTTTAAATTATTTAATCTACTTTTTATTTTTTTATATTAATTATACTTTTTTTTAATTTAGTAATTTCTAGTTTTTATTTTATTTTTAATTCTTATTTAGTTAATTTTAATTTTATTTTTTAAATCTTTTAAATTTATATTTTATTATATTTTTTATATGATTTTATTTTTTTGCTTATTATTTTTATTTAATTTGATATATGATTTTTTATTTTTTTACTTTTTATTTTATTTATATTTTAATAATATTTTAAAAATATGTATTTTTTATTTACTAAATTTTATTATTAATTTTGTTTTTATTTTTGTAAATTTTTATATTTAACTTTTATTTTATTTTTTATTTAATTTAATTTAATGTTTATCTTGTTTTTGTTTTTATTTGTTTTGTTTTACTTTTTAATTTATTTTTAAAAAAATTTTACAAAAATTATTTTTAATTTTTATTTTTAATATTATTTTTTTATGATATTGCTATCACGGTTCAAGTATGTAGTTCTTGGAGTCAATTTGTTTTTATTTATTTATATTTTAAGTTTGTTTTCCATTTATTTTTATTAATACTAATATGTACTTATTTTTATTTTAAATCTAATTTTAATTTTAATCTTTATTTTAATTTTAATTTTTAATTCGCAGAAAAATTCATGGCTCCTTAGAAGTCAAAAGCCGAGGCGTGGAAGCATGTATCCAAAATTGGATCAGGGCATGAAGTAAAATGCAATTTGTGTGGAAAAATGTTTTATAGAAGTTTAACCAGAGTATTGGATCACCTCCTTGGCAGATCGGGGGGTCGTGGTGGGGGTGTTAAGGCATGTGCTAATGTTACCCCTGAAATCAGAGTGACACTAGAGAAAGAAGAGGAACAATCACTAGCTGGAAAGCACACCGTTGCACAAAAGAAATAGAGAATTCAAGAAGAAATTTTCAAAAGCACATCAAAAAGTTTTTCTGCAAGCATGTCATCTTCATTTATGGAGTCAAACACTAGCAGAAGTGGAACAATTCTTAGCATGTGGAAACCAGTACAGAAGCAAGATGTGGATGATGCATTTGTTGATTTATTTTATTCAAGTGTCATTCCATTTAATGTAGCTAGGAGTCCATTCTTTATAAATGCAATCAAGAAAGTCTCTGAATTTGGCAAATGATACATTCCACCTAGTTCTGAGAAGCTTAGGACCACTCTTTTGGAAAGGTCAAAAGAGACGGTCACTGAAAATATGGCAGAGGTCAAGGCCTCTTGGAGTGTAACAGGGTGCAGTATATTGAGTGATCGCTGGTCTGACATGTGTCAAAGGCCATTGATCAATATCTTGGTATATTGCCCTCAAAGCGTATCTTTTTTGAAAGTGATCGATACCATGAATCATAAGAAGACTTCAGAATATGTTTTCAAAATCTTAGATGAAGTAATTCTTGAAGTGGGTGAAGAAAATATAATTCAAGTAATCACTGATAATGCCACAAATTATGTAGGCGCTGGAAAATTGCTCATGGAAAAGTATCCACAAATTTATTGGAGCCCTTATGTAGCGCATTGTCTTAATTTGCTACTTCAGGACTTAGCCAAATTTCCATGGGTGCATGAAGCAATTTAGAGAGGGAGGACAATTGCAAATTTCATAAGGAATCACTGCCTCACATTGAGCATTTATTGACAACATGCATCTAAGGAGTTGTTGAGGCCTTGTGAAACAAAATTTGCCTATTTTTATCACTTTAAAAAGAGTGGTTGAAGAGAAATCAGCAGTAAGGTCAGTGATTTGTTGTAATGAGTGGGAAAGATATGTGCTTTCAACAAGCCCTAAGGGAAAGCAAGCAGAACAAATTATTTTAAACCCTAGATTTTGGGAAAGTGCCAATAAAGTTCTAAAAATATGTGAGCCTATTGTTGATGTGCTTCACATGGTTGATGGTGACACCCCTTGTCTTGACATGTTTTATGAGGCCATGGACCGTTGTAAGGAATCCATTCAAAAGGCATTCAATGATGTGGAAGCAGATTACAAAGAAATATGGGATGTGATTGATGTCAGATGGAAAATGATGCACACACCCTTGCATGCAACGGCTTGTTATATAGAGCTTAGGCTCTTTCACATAGATAGAGACAGTGATTCTGAAGTCATGAGTGGACTTTATGAAGCCATTGATAGGCTTGTACCAAATCATGAACTTGCATGTATAATTCGAGACCAAACAAGGGCATTCCGGGCACAAGAAAGGGTATTTGCAACATCAGCGGCCAAATATGATATGCCATGTCTTGAATGTTTCAAATGGTGGAAATCTTATGGAGCAAGTACAAAGGAACTGCAATGGTTTGCTATTCGAATTTTGAGTCAAGGAGCAAGTGCGTCAGCATGTGAAAGGAATTGGAGCTGTTTTGACCACATTCAATCCAAAAAAAAATAGATTATTGTCTGGAAAGTTAGCAGATCTTGTTTATGTTAATAGCAATTTACGGATGTGCATGAACAAAATGACAAAAGAATCTTCTTCTTCACAACTCCAGCGTGTTGCAACTGACTTAGAGGACATAGATGATTTTGACTTTTTTTGTGATGAATCTAGTGATAATGATGTTGATGAGCCAAGTGCTCTTGATGATATGGAACTTTTTGATGTAGCTAGTAGCCTATGAGGCCATAGGGTGTATTAGCTTTTGATGATGTAAAATTTTTTGATGTATAGTTCGAATGAAGTTTAGAACTTAGTATTACATGTTTTACATTTTGAGACATTTAGTTTTTCAAGAAGTATCCATGATACTTTGATTTGACTTATTTTTATATATTTTTTATGTTTTTCTATGATTCGAACCTAATGGCGAATTTTTTTTCGAACTTTATCCACTGACGAACTCGAACCGAATTTTATACTTCTCGAACTCGAACTCGAACTCGAACCTTGTGACTATGCTATGAAGATGTCCAAATCAACCCACATTGACTCTGTCACTGTAACATGTCTGATCGAATGTATCAAATATGAACCATCTTACCATAGTGTCTTACAATCACGAATTACATACAATTGGGCATAGTGGAAACATCTGGTGTACATAACTAGTACATTAGGATCCAAATTTAGATCATGAATGCTTAGAGTTAGTGAAAGGTTAGATCATGAGTTAAGTAGAGTTTCTTGAGGGTTTGATATAAAGGGTGGAAAAACCCTAATAATGTATCTTTTTAGCATTTCAACTTTAATGTGAATAGAGCACTGCCATTGTGTGAATACTCCTATATTAGAGACGGATTTGCAGGTGCAATGCATTCTCGGGTGAGGAGGTGCCTTATTCTTCCTTTTTTATCGTTTATTCTACTTCATATTTGCAGTTTCGTTTTTTGTTGCTATTCGGAACGCAACATGATGCAACTGTGTGTTGGAAAGATCTCCAACAAAAAAGACAAGAAAAGGGAAAAAAGGGTAAGAAATAGGGACCAGATGGTTTCCAAAATGATGGGGCTAGTTTTGCACCAAAGAGATCAGATGAGGTAGCTGAGTAAGCTTTATGCAATGCAAATGAGACGACCTGAGGAGAGGAGGATGAAGAGAGAAGAAAGGAAAAGGTAAGAGGAGGAGATGAAGCAATGAATGTTATCAGCCCAAGCATGTTTGGTAGAGGATGATTTTGCAATAGATGTGCCATTTTAGGAGATACAAATGGGAATGTTTGATTCCCATTATACCTTAGATGTTGAGTTTGTTGCAGGTGATGAAGAAAGAGCAACAACTAAGAAAGAGGAAGAGGTTGAGAACATGCCAGAAGAAGTTGCAGCAGAGAGAGAAGAGGGAGTTTTCTTAAAGGAGGCAAAGGTGAATGAAGATGAGGAGATTGTAGCTGATTTGGCATTTCTGAATGCAAACAAGATCTTGACAAAGGAGGAAAGTAGTGAATTCTTGGAAAGGGAAGCCACAAAGATTGAAGAGATGTTTGTAGAAGCATTAGAGACACGTGGAGGAGAGATGGCAGAAGTCCAACAAGTGAAAAAAAGTACCATTTGGAGAACATAAAATGGCGATGAGTGGTGAAGAAGATGAAGAGAGGTTACGAGAATTAGTAGGGACAATTTTCCAAAAGGAGGTGGATGCTGATCCATAATTTGGTGGATAGTCCACTCACAATTCATCAATATGAATCCTCTTCAAAATCCTAACACATACATGCTTGCTACTCAATATTATGCCTTATTTTTCTAAAGGAAACAAAGATATTAAATGTTGTAATGAAAATACCTGAAAATAGAAAGTAAGAACACAAAATACACGTAACATAGAGATTTGACCTAGAGAAACTCGATGAGAAAATTTCAGCAGAGTGAGGTGCTTACTTGTTGTCCCACTATATCATTCTTAAGTAATGTTTACTTCCAACTAATGGCCTTCATGGATAAACTACAATTCAAACTTGCCGAAGCCCCTGCACAATCCTTTGCAACTTCTTACAATTATTCTCAGAAAATTCACAACACCTAACAAACAACACCAACTATGAGAAGAATGAAACATTGACTGTTGGACTCAAGACTTGTAACTGCACTGCTAAACCCAACTTCCATTGAATGTTTTGCCTCTCCCAAAGGCCTATATTATACACAAACTCAACATCATGTGATACATAGATCACCCAACAGATGAATTGAACTAATAGAAAGTCCATAGAAAAAGCCACGTTTGCAACCGTTACTTGTTTGAACTCAGGGCATGTGATTTTCTGATATGTTGCAGCTCCGACGTGTGTTTTTTTGAAAAGCCATGGGGCTGCCGCAGATTTTTCTAAAAAATTGCAATGCCTTCACAGGTTTCTCTGAAAAGTTGTGTCACTAGGGCTGTGTTAAAACAAAAAGTTGTTCCCAAAGTGCGTGGATCACTTTGAGACTTCCCGTGATATAAGCTCTTCTTGCACCTTTCTAACTAAGAATTTTGTGAATTGTCTTAAGAAGTGTCTTATAAGCATTTATTACATTGATGAGAATGGTGGAAGTAGTTAGTTCACATGGCTAACAAACTAGATCCAAATTTCAGATCAGATGCACTTTTTGATGACATTTTGAAGACTAAAATATGCAATGAAGATGATGTTTCGGTAGAGGTAGTGGAGTTGTTTGACATTGCATTGAAGACAGGAGGAGATGAGGACATGGACACTATCCTAGAGCTAGTAGTGGAGGTTATGGGTAACTATATATTTTTTTAGATCGATGCTAGAGATTTATGGGTCCCTGGCCCTTTTAACATAAGATATCAAAAAACAAAACTAGTTTGGCTTAACATTTGAATTTGTTAAGTCATTTTGACCATACCAAACGCACAAAAGCTGCCTACATATTTGGAAAAAACCATCCTTACTACCATACAGTCACCATTACAACTACATATTACAAAACACTATCCAATGGTAACCCAAAAAACCCAGACAAACAAAACTTTTTCCAGGATGACTAACTCAACCATTTTACCATTGCTTTGCAGGAAATCACCTGTCGCTGGTGATTTTGCTAGCTTTTTGAAATTAGTTGCAAGCACCTCCTGCTCCTTCACTTCAGAGACTGAACCAATCCTTGCAACCGCCTTCCCTATCATCACTACAACTGCCTCCTGCGGATGTGAGAACACCAGACGCCTCTGAGTGCTTCCAGGGTCCTTTTTAAGCTTGAGTTTTCCTTTCCACTATGGGGGTGCCTTAAATACGCCCCTTGCGACTCCCTTGGCTAGCCATTTAATCGCTTTCACACACTTAGGGTTTTTTCTCTACGCCCTCCATTCCTCCATACCCGGAATTGGCTGCAACAGCTCCTGAATTTCGGGCATAATAATGCCTCTTTTCCCTTCAATTTTCTGCTTTCCTGAGCAAGCCTCATCAACTTCTCGACCGAAATTCACCAAAGCCAAAAATCTTGTTTCCAAAGCACGAAAAAAAGACAAAGGGATAAAGCCCAAATTATCCTTACCAGAGAAAAGAAGAGTAGGAAACGGATCTAGTGGGAGGGTAATCAATCTCCGAAATTAAACCCATCCTATATTCGGGCCATACAAAGAATTCGATCAACATCTGAATCTGCTCTTTATCTATCATTACCAAACAGAGATTGCTTGCGAACAAAGACGCCAAATCAGAGTTTACTTTTACCTGTTTACTAGCTGCCAAAGAATCCACCCCCAAAACATGCTCTATGGATTCTGCAACCTCAAGCATAGGAATCCAAAATATGTTAAAGAGGCGCGTCCTAGTAACTATGCTTGCAAAAGCCATCCCCTGGTTTTTAGCTCTGCCAAAGATCATTCGCCAACCCGTGGATTCTACGCAGAGCTGATCCATCTCGACAACTCAAAATGCAATATGGCCCCAAAGCTAGCTGCCAAACCCATATAGAAAGCTTGCACGCTATCATTTCACTTGAAAAACAATATAGAGCAATAAATTTGCACGAATAAAATATTTTGGAGGCAATTATGAAACATTCAAGGCACGTCCACCCACTTAAAAGTCGAGATAGGACTTGCCGTCAAAACCAAACTTAATAGAGCTCACGGACACATCAACTCAAAAAACAGGGATATCACCTTTTACCAAAAATGATTAAAAATAATATTTATATTTTTATAGAAAAATAAAAATAAAAATACAAATAAGCTAATTAAAGCTCAAAGATCAATTTGAACTAAGCCCTTGCAATCTTCCCAACCTGTTTTGACATTATCCATTCTCACATCCATGGTTTGATCAATTGCTACATTATTGCTTTCCCGAAAGCAATGGGAACAAGTCCAGTCTTCAATTGTTTCAATTTTGGCTAGATTATATCTAAAATATTTGCAATTTTTCAAGATTTAGCCCTTTGAACATTCAGAGCTTGGATCACTCCCTGTGAGTCACTTTCAATTTCCAAAAAGGAGATACTGCACTCCAAAGCCATCTCTATGCCAACTGCCAGTGCCTGGGCCTCAACGTTATCGGTTCCATCTGGAAGCTTCAAAGACAATGTTCTAATTAGAGAACCACTACAATTCTTTATCACACAACCTGCACAGAAGCCTTGGGATTTCCTCTGCAAGCACCATCAAAGTTTAGTTTAAACCAGCCCGGTTGTGGAGGATTTCACTTTGCCTCCTTTTTGGTTATCTTTCTTATTTACCATTGACCCATTAATGGGAGGAGGTTTGATATGTTTCCAGTTTGCACACATTTGCATATCCCATTGAGTCGACATTCCTTGTTTTCTTTGAAAATGAGAAGAAACAATTTTAGAAATGGAAAGTTCCCTTTCTCTCAAAACCACGTGCAATGGGCGAGATTTATTTTCAAAGATCCGAGCATTTCTTTCTTTCCACAGCGTCCAAATTAAAATGGCAGGGCTACATCTCCATAATTTGAATAAGGAATTCTTCACATCCCCTAACGACCAAGAAGCAAAGGCTTGAAAAAGACTCTGCGGCCATGCCCATGACCAATTGAATTTGTTGCAAAGCCAAATCCAACACCAATTTGCAAAAGAACAATTACACAACAAATGGTCAGCAGATTCCTCTTTCTCACATAAGCAACATCTAGATGGTCCCACAAACCCAATCTTCTTCAATCGATCTCGAGTAAGAACACGACCATGCACTGCCAACCATGCAAAGGCGCTAGTTTTCTGCACCTTTACTCCAACAAAGAAAACTTGCCCAACCTAAAGAGTCATCTTCAGCTTCCGTCATTTGATAACCTAATCTGACTAAATACAAACCCGATTTTGCTCCAATCCAGTGAAGCGATCTCCCTGGTTGCTCAGAAAAATTTTCTTCTTCCTGAGACATACCTCTAAAGACAATGCCTCCTCTTGTGGGACAGGAAGGTCTTGCATACTTTTTTATCTTCAATCTATTCTCCTTGAATGTGGATCAAAAATCACATAATCACTCACTTTCACACCCCATTGGATTTTTAGAAGAGTTTTAATCTGACTATCAGCAAAATCCTCCGCCAATGGACGATGACCATTCCAAGAATCATTCCAGAAATCAACCTTTTTGCCATTATTAACAATCCAAGAAACATGCTACTCTATAATAGACCTGCATTTCAGCATAAAGTTCCAAACATGGGATCCTCTTGGAGGATTCACAATTGACACCATACACGCAGGGGAGACCGAATCTAGATACTTGGCTCGAAGAAGTCTGCACCACAATCTACCCAAATCAGAAACCATTTTCCAAACCAATTTAGCTCCTAAAGCTAAATTATGGAGATGAAGATCCTTGATACTCGCTTCCCCTTCCTTTTTCCTCTTGCAAACTCGCTCCCATTTCATCAAAGGAATTTTTTTATCTTCACCACAACCTTACCAAAGGAAATCCTTCATGATTTTATTCATAGAATTTATAACTTGCTTCGGAGGACAAAGAACAAAAAGGCAATAGGTCAGAAGAGCATTGAGAACAACTTTGATGAGAGTCATCCTATCAGCCAATGAAAGCCATCTTCCTTTCTAGGAACTCAAACGAGCCTTAAACCTTTCAAGTGGATTTTTTCAAATGCTAGAGGAACCAGCCCCTTTGAAAAAATGTACCCCCAGATATTTGCTTCGAAGTTTCCCAATTTTAAACCCTAGAATCCTGTTTAAATTTCTTTCTATCCTCTGACAACAATTTACAAAATGTATTTCAGCCTATAAGCATCTTCATAACTTTGCAAGATCTTTTTGAACTCCAAAGCTTCCGCTACTGTTGCTTTTCCAAAAAGAAAGGTGCCATTTGCAAATTGATGATGCGTAATAGTTTCAAAATTGTTTACAATTTGAAGATCATGTAGCTTTCTTCGAACTTGTGCCTCATAAACTGCGCTTCCCAAGGCTTCTGCCATGAGTATAAAAAGGAAATGGGATAAAGGATCCCCTTGCCTCAAACCTCTAGAGATAGAGAAGAAACTAGACGGGCTTCCATTTACTAACACCAAGAATTTTGGATTCGACACAACTGAAAACCCACTCACACCAGTTTTTGCTAAAACCAAACTTCAATAGAATCTTAAACAAAAATCTCCAATTCACTCTATCATAAGCTTTATTTATGTTCAATTTTATCAACATATCTTTTCGATGATTATGAATCAGAGAATGCGTAATTTCATGAGCTACAATAATACCTTCTTGGATACTTCTCCCTAGCACAAAAGCCGCTTGTTCACCATAAATCAATTTTTCAAGGAAATGTTTCATTCTCTCAGCGATGGCTTTTGATATAATCTTATAAACAGTATTACACAAAGCTACAGGTCTGAAATCCAAGAATGAAAATTGATATTCACATTTCAGAAATAAAGATAAAAAGGTCGTATTCAGCTCAGGGATCACTTTTTTCTTCTTTCTAGATTCTTCCACCATCTCCCAAACATCGATGCCAACCAACTCTCAGAAGTGTTGGAGAAAGGCTACAGGAAAACCATCTAGACTAGGGGCTTTATCTTTGGCCATAGAAAAGACCACCCTCCTAATTTCTTCTAAAGAAAACGGAGCCAACATCTTTTCATTCATACCTTGAGAGATCACTTTAGGAATAAACTGTCGAAATTCATTTTGCGCTCTCAAGTTAGAGAAATCTTCATCATTTAAGAATGTTTGAAAGAATTGGACTGCTTCCAGCCGAATTTCTTCTGGAGAATCTAAAACCACCCCTTGCTTGGATTGAATGTGAGCAATCCTAGTTACCTTCCTTTTAGTTTTAACCGACTGATAAAAAAAGGCTGAATTTTTGTCCTCTTCTTTAAGAAGCCAGTTCTCCTTCAATTTCTGTTTCCAAAATATTTCTTCCCTATAGAGAATTTCCTCATAGTCATTGATCAAAGATTTTTCAAGATGATAAGCTTCCACATCCATCCCCCATTTGAAAATTCTGTCATTCAACTTATTCAACTCAACTTCAATTCTAATTTTTTCTTGAAAAATGTTCTTAAAATGCTCATGATTCCACACCTTTAGTTTTTCTTTCATAAATTTCAATCTCTTAAACATCTGAAACATCTTGGAGCCTTGAGGAGCTGGACATTGGATCCCCCATTCCTTAACAAGTTCAAAAAGGGAAGGATCTCGAAACCACATCAATTCAAATTTGAATGGGCATCTTTTTGGAGGGGAATCAAAATCAAAGTTCAAAGCCATAGGTCGATGATCTGACCTAGTTTGTTGCAAAACCCAACAATCCAATTTTCTGTTGCTTTGATTCCAATTAGAGGAAATCAAAAACCTATCCAGTCTCTCCAAAATATTATCTTTGCCCATCCGTCTATTATTCCAGGTAAACTGACTTGAATTAGGTGTTACATCTTAAAAATCATTCTGAGCAACAAACAATCCAAAATCTTGAATCACCTAAGACTCTGAAAGCACTCCTCCTTGCTTATCCTTCTGGCTCAAAATAACATTAAAATCACCCCCAACACAATCTTATCCCTTAGAAAATCCTTTAAAAAGGATGAAATATCTGCCCACAGAGAAGATTTCAGCAACGCTCCTTGAGACCCATATATATTGAACGAAAGGAATTGCAAATTTGACTTGAAACTCCAAATTTTGCCCACTTGTCAATTTTGACCTGAAGTCAACATGTCTACTTTGGAATAAAAGGGTGAGCAAAGAATGACCAAACCCCCAGATGCTCCTACTGCTTCCACAAAAACTCCAAGCCAACAATGCCCAAACAAACTAAAAAAGCCTTTTGCTTCTTCCCTATTAAGTTTGGTTTCTTGCAACAACACAACATCTGGTTTCTTGATGCTGATTAGACGCTTAATCAAGCATCTTTTGTTAGAGGCATTCAAACCCCTAACATTCCAAGGAATACCCTTCATGTTTCTAGAGGAGGGAATTCCACCCCCCGCTTTGCAACATCCAAAAAGTTTTCTAGAGTGACCTATTTTTTTGCTAAAACTTCACCTGCAATGAGATCTTTTTTTGATTTTCTGCCTCTCACTCTGAGGACCCCAATTAGGGTTCGAAATATTATTTTGAGACTGAGAAACATAAACAATTTCTTTAGAATTCAAATCCCCTTCAGAGTCTTCTTCCAATTCTTCCTCACCATCCAACCCCTCCTTATCAGAACTTATAACCTCTTGAGCCGCTTCCTCTGAAATTCTCAAATCATCACTAATTTCAGAATTCATCTGATTTTTCATGACTAGCTCTCTAATGGAGAGAGATTCTTTCTCAATGAAATCACAACGTTTTATCACCGAAGCTGGGGTAATTACTTCAGTTGTATCTAGCTTAACCAACAGATTCTCAGTTGCCTTGATTTTTTGAGATTGAGATTTCCAAGCTTCCTCATTCTTCTTATTTTGATCTACCAGAAGCTCCAGTCCCTTTTGATTTCTCTTATTCCCTTGTAAATCCTTTTGTGGTTTCCATTGAGGTCTCATCTTTATTGTTTTGGTTTGAAGAGAGTTCCTTTTATTTTTACAAAACCTCTGAGTATGCCTTGGTTGATGACAATTATAACATCTGAAAGGAATATTTTCCACATCAATTCTCTGATGCCAAACCCTACCCCCTATCTTGACTATCACAAACTCTGGAATATCTTGATCCAAATCCAACTTGACCCTAACTCGAGCATAAGCGGCTCTACCACCTTTAAGTGAGGATTTGTCTATTTCCACCACCAGACCCTCCAAGCCTCCCAAAGCTGCCAAACAGTCTTCACTCCAATATTCTAAAAGAAAACCATAAAATCTTAACCAAATTGGATAATTGCCCCTCCTAGCTTTTAACGGATCAAAATTAGGGTTCCAATTTTGAATCCAAAGACCCAAACCATTCACAAACTAGGTTTTAAAATAAAAACCTTTTCTTTCTCTTCTTTGGAAACAAAGACTGCAACAAAGAAACCTTTAGGCAGAAATCTCACTTCCACCTCCAAACCCCAATGATCTTTAATGTAGAGTTCAATAACCCCCACTGTTGGCCATTTACCCGCACATTTACAAATTATGGCACAATCATACAAGAGTTGAATCTTGGCATTGAAAGGATCTGAGGACCATTCCAAGATTTTGGCTTCTCCAATTTTCACTCCCTCCCCCAAAGAAACCCCCTTTTCAGCCTCATGACTAGCCAACGATTGATCTCCTTCCGTCACCTTCTGTGTTTCTTCAAAAAACATTGGCCTAGCCTCCACAGCTTCATTAATAACCACCGTAGCTTGCTTATTGCCCACATTCTTCTCCGGGAACTATTGTCGCAACCCTACAAGCTTGCCTTTCCAGCTAGTTCCAATTTTGCTCACGCTCTCCTCTTCATCCCACCATTCGTGATCTTCCTCAATCACCGCTTCCAAAACCTCCCTGCGATCTTCTTTTCCATGGTTACCATTGGATTTACCTCTTGCACTAGCAAATTTAAGATTTTTCAAAGGACCCGCTCCTTGCTGTAACACTGTGATCCTGCTTTTCTTGTGCAAACCTCCCTTCTGTTGCTCCTCCTTCACACCCTCGTTCTCCTTCGCACCTTCCTTTTCTTGCTCCTTTACTTGCTCCTTTACTTGCGCCATAAGTTAATCCCCATTCACAATTATGAATAATGGATTGAATTTATGGGTAACTATATTGATGCCCAAAGATATGATGAATTTTTTGACAAGCAACCTACAAAGGAAGAAGTAGAAAGCAAGGTTATTCTTAGAAGAAAAGAGTATGTGGCTGGCAAATCAGTAGTGTAGAAGACATTTAGTGGGGGAAATAGCCTAGAGTATGATGGAAAAATAGAGAGCTGATTGGAGGTGGATAGACTATGGCCCAGGAATGGAAAGAACGAAGAGTAGGATAATTAGAGCTAGGCAAAGGATGGTTTATGGTCCAACATGTGGCTGGGAAAAGAGGAAGATAGTGAATGAAAAACTTTAAATGTACCTAACATGGTGGAAGGGCACATTGTGTGGCCTTAGTCTTCGGGTTAGAAGGGTGGTTCTACCACTCAGTCTTTATTTGTGAGCACTAAGGTCACAAACCAACTCACCTAGGTAGTCTGATACAAAAGCACTTGGGTGTTGCATCAACCAAAAATGTGTATGGGCGTGTCATTGTGGACTAGTCGATGTGTTTTTGGTTGTGGTGCTATAGAAGCTGATCTAGAGAGATCCATGAAAATCAAAGAATAGGATAATTAGAGCTTAGGTGGAAGAGGATGGTTTGTGATCCAACAGTTGCCTAGAAAAAGAGGAAGAATCAAATGAAAAACTTCAGAGGTACCTAACATGGTGGAAGGTCACATGTGGCCTTCTCTTTGGGTTAGAAGGGTTGTTTTGCCACTTAGTTATATTTGTGAGTGCTAAGCTTAAAAACCAACTCACTTGGGTAGTTTAATATAGGAGCATTTGGGGGTTGCATCAACCAAAAATTTGTGGGGATGTCTCATTGTGGACTAGTCTTTTTTTTTTCAGTTGTAGTGCTATAGAAGTTGATCTAGAGGGATCCATGGAAATCATCAAGGTCTTTGTTGAACTCTGTGGACAAGTAACATAGGAAAGTTGATGAATGGCAAGGTTGTGCATTGTTACTCTTGTCAAAGATGCTAGCTACTCCATCAAAGTGAAACAAGGAGTATACTTCATCAAAAATCAGATGTGATAAATATGGATTCCTCTTGAAAAGTTATACACTTCCGAAAAAAAGGGCAATTGATTCAATTTCGTATGCAAAAGTTATGGCCTACGGAAGTTGGACTTTTTGTAATGGTGAAAGCACTGGTCTATATTAAGTGGCAATTTTGCAACCCTAAGTGATGGTTTAGTAACCACTGGGGTGGTTTTGCAATGCTTAGGGGCGGTTTCACAACTGCTGGTCTTCATTAAGCAGCGATTTTGCTCGTGTCGGTTGCACAGAATGTACAGTCCAGAATGATTGGCTCTCATCTTGGGCATTTCAAGCACCTTTGGTCTTTGAAGAGATATCTCCAAAAGACATAAAGGAAGGTTCTAATGGATGGAGAATGCAGTTTTTCGGGTGGTTATCTATCAGTCAGAGAGGGAGATATAACAAAGGAAAACTCAGGTATTGATCCCAGCCCAAGGGCAGAGGTTGTATTAGTAGCAGACAACGCTCTACAAAAGTTAAAGGGCCAGTAAATGATACAATATCTGAGGGTGCTTTTGACAAGATTGAGTGGAGACTTGTAATGGGTTTCAACCCAAATTGTAAGAGAGAATACTGTGAACTGTTATGAAGTGGATTTGAATATGATGCAGAATGAAGAAAGTTTCAGAGACATGGTCAAGCCTAGAACGAGAATTTAAAGCTCCCAGATTAAGTTGAGTGTTTGAAATAATGCTTATATTCAACTTCTTGCTATTGTAATCAATGAAATGCCGATGAATGTTGTTTGTAAGTTGTTCTTGAACTTGTGATGAAGGAGCATCATAGGATGTTGTATCTCATATTTAGATGTATGTTATTTCGTTTTGAATAAGAAAATAATCTCAGTTTGTTTGCAAGATCAGATTGAGAATGATTTTTTGATGGAAAAGTGTTAGCTAAGTTGGGTAACAAAGAGTTTCAGTTTGTCTTTAAGATCAGACATTGTAGGTTTTTGGTGGTGTTGGGTTTAGGTTGTAAGGACAAAGCTGCTATTCATTTGACCCCCTATACTTGACTGCATCAGATTTAGTTTCCTATTGTGAGAAAGCCCCCTGAAGCTCTTTACCATTGACCACTTTTATAGTGCATAGTTTTTGAATAGCTCCCCTTAAATTGTGTGAAAAAAAGGATGATGGATGGAGGGGCATAGAGAACAACTTGACATGGAATATTGTAAAAGAATATTCACTATTGGCAAATAAGACCCAAGTCTGGGGTCAATACCAAAAGAACGAGATTTTCTTTGAAGGAGCATATGCTAGATGGTCTTAAGTTTGGGGTCAACCCTAGAATAATCATGGAGGACGGGAAGAAGCAAGAAAACTTGTGTTTCTCATGTTGGAGGAGACAACGATACTCTCTATATGAATGGAGGAGATAGAGTAGGTGTTGTCAACCTGGTGTTGCACCTTGATCGAAGATGTGTTGAAATGGCTAATCCTTGCTCTAGTTGAAACAATGGGATCTTCTCACGAGGGTGGGTGCCTCAATGATGAGAAGAACCTCCAGAGAAGACTGGTTCCTGTAAGATGTATCAATTAGATCTAAACTATTTTTTGGGATTTTCTGATTTTGGGGGGGAAGAAAGGGAGAATGAAACTGAAAGGGAAATTCTATCTAATGGAGGTGATACCCCTGAACAATTTGATCCACTCAACTCGAGCTTCTTAACACTGATTTAGACAAAAGAAAGACTGAAACTCAACTTCAAATGGCTATTATGCATAAGTATTTCATGAAAAGGTTCTACCAAATGACAAAGCTTGAGGGAAAATGATAGGATAGGTCTGAGATAAGACACTAACCAGCCACTAATATCCACTGTAACTCAACCAAAAGACAATCAAACACATAACATGATCTGCATAAAACCAGCGAGTAACTATGTATGGATCGAGACTTGCTAAGGAAGAGAACTCTATCACATATGCAAATCATCGACAAAAGATACACTGTACCAGCTTGCTGAAATTGAAACAATCCTTCTATTAATCAGAAAAGGTTACATAACTCAGAATTTTGGTCAAGTCAAAAGTCTTGCCAATAAGAGGATGATTTTTACAACGCTGAAAAGCCATTAATATAGAAAGAATATCTTAAAACAAGAGGTGGCGCTGAATTTAGAAGAGGAAGATCAACTATCACTTCACGTGAGTCTATTTTTGGTTAAAGGAGATAACTAAGCCTTCCAAAAAACATCTATTTTGTCTCCTTCCTCTTTGCATGAAAGCTCCTTGGTGCTAGAATTAGACGGTGAATTCATATGGTTGACTTTGTTTGTGCATGTTTAGCTGAGCCATGTCTAAAATTAGAGACTTCACTTTGCTAATCTAGGAACAAAATGACGGTTACTTTGCATGATCCCGCTTGATCATTTGAAGGTGCATCTATTTCTGGTAGTCACTTTTGGTCACTTGCATGTATTTTCTCTTATTTTGGTTTGCCTGTGTTTGACTAGTCAAACCATGGAGAAGCGTGACTTTAACAGCCAGTCAACTCAAGATTTGACCAGTCAGTGAAAATTAGCCTTTGCTTTGTAAAATATTCCACGTTGATTTCGTCCTTTGCATGTATTTCCTCGGATTTTATCTATTTATGGCCCCTTTTAAATTATGCGGACTTTATCGTAGTGATATTCCTGTGTTCAACTTCTTTCATTCTCTTTGGGTTCTTTTTTTGCAGATTTTATCTTAGTGATATTCCTTCGGATTATTTGGCTTGCCCCTTTATCATTCTCTTCTTTTTGCACAGTCAAGCTTCCATTTCTTTCGTATTTTCTGTCATCTCCCTTGGCTTTATTTCCCTCGGACTTTCTTTTTTGCGGACTTTTGTTTTGTCTATCTTCCTTTCTTTCGGATTGTTGCCTATTACCCTTGGCTTTATTTCCCTCGGATTTTTTTGGCATCTCCTTTGGCTTCATTTCCTTCGGACTTTCTTTTCTGCAGACTTTATTCCTTTGAATTTTTTCGGAGGGTACCTACCCTTCGGGATCTCTGTCTTGGTCCTTTCTGAAGGGCAATTGCCCTTCGGCTTTCCTACTTGCAGCTTTCCCGAAGGGTATCTATCCGTCGGGTTTTCTGTCTGCTCCTTCGAATGGTCCTTTGAACTTTTTCGGAGTTTTGCATTGTTTCAGACTTTCTATAATGGTTTTTTCCCGAAGGGTAGGTGCCCTTTTTTTTAAAAGCCCTTAAACTCGTGAGATGAACCTTCTCGAAGGGTAGGTGCCCTTCAGGTTTCTTGTCAACGACCCTTCCGAAAAAGTACCTACCCTTCGGTTTTTTTTTTTTTTGATTTGTCTTTTTCTGCCTTTCGAAAAACATGGAAGTGTCCTTCGGATATTTTGACTTATCCTTTGAACTTTTTCGAAGGAATTCCTTTGTACAAATTGTCCGAACGAATTCCTTCGGACTTTTTGTCCGAGTCTTATTTGCTTGTTCTTCAATGTTTGCAACTTCAGAGTCTTCACTGGCACTTACTTCGGATTCTTCATTGCTTGTCACTTATAAAAAGAAACCCGAAATGCCCTATCCTGAATAATTTGTGTTTCTAAACCCGAATTACGTCTACTGATAAAACTTTCATAAGCAAAGCACTTCTCAAAACCCGATTTGCACTATCAAGAGTAATTTAGGTTTTTCAACCCGGATTACTTCTGTTGAGGGGTTTCAACTGCTGATTACTCATAAAGTGAAATAAGTTGTGTCTCTTGTAAAACCCAAAGACTTCTTCCAAAAACCCGAAGTCTTTTGCTGTGTAAAACCTAAAGTCTTGCTTGAATGCCCACCCTCTCACACTTAGGCAAAATTTTGGTATGTAGGCCAAAAAATGGCCAACAATAGGATCATTGGACATGACAAAGCGAAGTCTCATATACATAGTTTTACGTTCCTCGTCATATAAATGATTCATGTGTTGGGTGAATTAATTTAAAGTCTCTTACTATGCGGAAAGAAGTCAAGGGTGGTCTACCATACGACATGCAACTAGAAATATTTTGCATTATCTGTAGGTATAGACATGCAATAACACCCTGACATCGGTTGAGAGAGACGAGAAACATGACTAGCAAGGTGTTGTCGTCTGGAGATGGTGGGGATTGGAGACCTCAAGTGGGGGAAGGAGGGCAAGAAAGAAATTGTGAAATTGAAAGTCAACATGATTAGCAAGGTGGAGTTGTCTAGAGATGTGAAAGTGATGTGAATTGGATCATGAAATTAAATTCATCTCACTAAGCCACTAATCTTGATGACACTCTGAGCATCCTTTACAAGCCAATTCATCAGAGAATAGAGTTTGCAGGACGACACAAGAACAAGATGTGTAGAGTTGGTTTTGGGGGGGTTTTGGACACTTGGGGTTAGAGGTAGTTGTGGAAAGAAGAACACTATTGGGTTTGGTCGCAGTCGAACTGTAGTTGAATATGTTGTACACTTTTGGTTGGAGTTCATCTATATAGAAAGTGGCAAAATAGCAGACTCGATGGGATTCAAAGGAGCTGAAGCATTTGGATTTCCATGTTTTCAAAGGCTTATGTTATTTGGTCTTTATATTTGTTTGATATGCTGAGTTTTGTATATGTCCAACCTTTGTGGGTTGTAAAATTTTTCTTGGTTGAGTGTTTTGGGAGTTGTAGTATGCAAGTGCAGTGTAGGAGAGTGTGTTAAAGCAAGTTGCAGAGCATAATAATCTATAAGAATACTTTTGATAGGTTGTTGGTGTCCCTAGAGGCCTTGAGAAGGAAAATTAGCTTTCAATCCTAGTCCTTATTCTTCTAGAGTTTTCCCATATTGGGTTTATCTTGGTCAATCCCTTGTGTTGTGAACATTGTTTTTCTGCGTGAACATTGTTTCTCTGCATGCTTTCAGTCATTTTCTTGATTCACTCCATTCATGAAACTACCTAAAATTAATTGTCGTACTCAAGCAAGTCATTTCCAAGCACAATTGACCTTTTTTGTGCAAATATTAAGAGAACAAGAATCATAATCAACTAAGTAGTTTTCTCATAAGATAAGATTTGAGTTCATGAATTAGCTATGAAATATCTGCGCTAATTACGGATCAGACTGGTATAAGAGCAGTTGTTTATCTTTGGTTTTTGTTGTTTTCTTGTGGTGTGATCAGTTTTGCATATTATACCCATTACCATAACAGCTAGCATAAGAGAAGAAGGTGAATTGGTTTCCTTGCAGCGAGTGATATCCATTTGGAAGTGGAATAGAGAAGTGAGAAAATGGCCAATGAAAAAGAGAGTTTGCCTCATAAAAAGAGAGCAAGAAGCATAATCAACTAAATAGTTATCTCATAAGATAAGATTCGTCTTCGTAAATTAGTTATGAAATATTTATGCTAATTATGGATCAGATAAGTATAAGAGCAGTTATTTACCTTTGGTTTTTGTGGTTATCTTGTGGTGTGACCAGTTTTGCATATTAATACCTATTACCATAACAAATAGCATAAGAGGAGAAGCTGAGTTGGTTTCCTTGCAGCAAGTGATATCTACTTGGAAGTGGAATAGAGAAGTGAGAAACATGGCAAAATGAAAATTGATTTTGTGTCCAGATGATAAAAACGAAGATTTATCAAGCAGGAAGATGTTTGCAAGCATTTTCAATCCGTTAGGAAGCTTGATCAATTGGAGATGATTATGTTGGCTTTCATGGAAAAACCAAGAGTTTTCATGGAGGGGCCTAAAGCAAATGGGAAGCTGAGAAAAGAGCAGTTCCTTACCAACCTAACACCTCCAACTCAACCTTCATTCAAAGTGGAAGCCAAGATTGAAATCCGATTATATGAAGAGGAAATAAATGTTGAGAAACTTGACCATTGGCTGGCTTGAGGTATATTTCCGTTTGCATAATATTAGTGCTTAATAGAAAGTTTATTTTGCAAGAATAAATTGGAAAGCCACACACTTGTTTTGAGAGTTGAAACTACCACTAATTTTTAAATGGGATGAATTTAAGAAGTAGATTAAGAAACAATTTTATCCTTTTTGTTTTGAAGAGGAAAGGTCTATTAATTGGCAATATTTCAGGAAAAGATAAGGCCAAAGTGTCCTGGAATATACAAGCAAACTCCAAAAGAAGGCCGTTTAAATGAGCCACAATGTTCTATATCAGGATATCTTGATGAAACATATTGGAGGGCTTCATATTGTCAATCATTGCTCGAGAATGAGGAAGATCCATAAACTTGTGGATAAAGGATACATGAGACCAAACTCTTTGCCTTGCTGCAGTCCAATCGTGCTCGTGCCAAACAAGGATGGTGCATGGAGGTTGTGCTTTGATTATAGATCACTGTGCAGAGCTGCTAGCCTCTTCCAGGGATAATGGTCTGTTTGGATCAGTTTTGTGGCACTACATTCTTTACAAAAGTTGATCACAAGTCAAGCTACCATCAGATCCTTGTTGAAGCCTCAAGCATCTAAAAAATAATGTTCAATGCTAAAGGAGGTTTGTTCTAGTGGTTGGTTATACCCTTCAGGGTAACTAATGTATCGACAACTTTCATGTGGATGATGAATGGCATCTTGTGGCAATTCACAACTACATTTGTTTTTGTTTGCCTCGATGATATACTGATTTTCAGTCAAACATTGAAGAGCACTTGTGCTATATTTAGCGAGTGCTCAACACTTTGCAGCAACACAAATTGTATGCCAACATGGAGAAAGTACTTCTGCCATGCTAGAAATTCAATATCTTGGATACAGTGTTGATGCACATGGAGTTCATGTGGACCCAACCAAGATCCTTGTTATTAGGAATGACCTACACTAACAAATCTTATAGAACTTCACAACTTCCTTGGGTCAACAAATTTTAATAGGAATTTGTACTTGGTTTCTCACATATCATTTGGCCATTGAATCAAGTTACCAAAGGTGGTGCGAAATCGAATTTCACCTAGACAATTGCACAACATAAAATATTTGAGAAATTGAAATGCAGGCTATTATGTGCCAGTGCTTTTGTTCCCTGATCCTTAACAACCATTCGAGAAAGACATTGATGAATCTAAGCATGCACTCAGAGTAGTCCTCACTCGGTTTGGTCCCCTAGTTGCTTATGATAGTGAGACATTCACCACGGTAGTTAAAAAGTATCCTACATATGACCATGAGCCCTATGCCATTGTTCAGGGTTGTAAGCAATGGAAACATTGCATAGTGGAAAAAGAGACTCATTCATATGGATAACAAACCGTTGCAGTTCTTGCAGACTTAAAACAAGTAGCAGCAAGAGCAACATAAAAAAAGTTATTATATTCAACAGTTCTACTTAAACACTAGACATAAGAGGGGAATCACTGATTCATTAACTGATTTCTTGGGTCGACCTTGGTTTCAATCTCTACTCATTGTACTTAACACATGGACATGGGATGTAAAATTGTACACATCTGATGCAGACTTTGTCAAAATCTACCAATAGCTGCATAGCGGTAAGTCAATTTCAAATTATTACTTGGAAGATGGATTTCTGTATCATTTAGGACACGTGTGTATTGCACGAAGCACAATGCCAAAAGCTCATATGGGGGGTTCATTTTAGTAAAGGTTAGAGGACATTTAGGAGTTGAAAAGGCCCTATTCTTGAGAAAGTGTTTCTTTTGGCCTCATCTCAAGGCAAATGCTGCAAAATACATCAGATCTTGTACTGCCTGTGCTATTGCTAAGCTAGTGAACAAGAAACAAGAATTGTACATTCCTTTGCTGATTTCAAACAAATCTTGGGAGTTAATTTCCATGGCTTTCCTTTCAGGTTTCCATGCTACCAGCATGGCAATGATTGCGCTTATGTAATAATTGATTTCGAAGATAGCTATTCTTGTGACTTGTAAGAAATTAATTTCACTTCTAAAAACAATTCAATTGTATTTTTATAATGTATGGGTTCATTTTGGATTGTCATCCACCATCTTCTCTAATCGAGATGGCAAGTTATTAATCAAATTCTGGAAGCATTTTGGTCAATGATTGACAAAACGCTGAAAAATCTATCACATTTCATTCTCAAATTGATGGACAAACAAAAGTGGTGAATAGGATGATTATTCATCTTCTCAGAATGTACAATTTGAAAAAGCATCACACATGGGATGAATGCTTGCCTTTCATTCAACATAGCTACAACACTGATATGAACCAATATTGAAATACATAGAAATAATATTGCAAATGAACAAAAGATAATTATGTTGCATTAAAAAGAGCTCAAAATTGTATTACAATATCGCTGGCCTCTTCGAGGGATCAACCTCCTTGAGAAAACTCAATACAATATAATTTGTGGGTGTCTTTACACTAGCATATGCACCATATTTATGCTAATTCTAGTCTAGCCAACTAATACTTTTCATGCATGTGAAATTATTACAATTAGCTCAAGGGACAACTTACAAAGCATATGCGTTTGTAGCTTTTAGTAATAACAATTACAAAGAAAACAGTTAGGATCAAGGGGTCCTAACATGCCCTTCCTCTTAAAAAGCTTTGTCCTCAATGTTGAAGATTATGAACATGTTGCCAAATTTAGAGAAGGGGTTCCCATGTTGCATCTCTTGCCACTAGACTAGAACCTAAGTGGTGGACTAGGTGTGAAGCTAACAGGAGCGCCTATCCAAGAAAACTTTAGGTTCGAGAATGATAGATCCTTCTGCATGGATTTCAGGAAGTACTATCTATGCTGTTACATTATAGCTAAGGAAACATGAAAAACAGTACAACCATGAGACAAAGGTGGAAGTTCCAGCTTGTAGGCAACATGACTAATCTACTAAATAACCTTATAAAGCCCATAGAACTTGGGAGTGAGTTTCTGGCGGCCCTTCATTTTCAAGGACTGCTTATAAGGTTGCAATTAGAGGAAAATCATATCCCTAGGTGGGAAGGTATGTTCGGAACGGTTCTGATAGGCCTATTGCTTCATGCAATTCTAAGCCAAGTTGAGATTGTCCTTGAGGATTCAAAGAGTTTTCTCTCATGCACTGAGGGTAGTGTCCATTCCCTGTACATGAGAATTGCCTGAGAGGTAAGAAAGAGGGTGGATTTTGACCATAGATTGCTTCGTAAGGAGACATCTTGGTAGCTGTGATAGATGGTGTTGTACCACCATTCAACAAGTCGTAATTGATTGACCCAATGATGATGCTAATTAGAAGTGAGGCATCCAAGATATGTTTCTAGACATTTGTTGACAATTTTGGTTTGGCCATTTGTTTACGGGACATGGCTCTAGAAAGTGCTCTCATACCAGATGATATGAACCTTCCTGCAACAAATTAAACCAATATTGAAATACACAAAAATTATACCATAAATGAAATAAAAAATAATTATATTGCATTAAAAAGAATGTAAAATTGCATTGCAATAATATTGGCCACTTTGAGGGGGCGCTTTTTTGAGCAAGCTCAATAAAATATCATTTGTGAGTGCTTTTACACTAGCCTTGCACCATATTTATACTAATTCTACTCTAACCAACTACTAATTCCCATGCATGTGGGATTATTACAATTAGCTCAAGAGATGGTTTACAAAGCATATGCATCCATAGTTTTTATTAATAACAACTACAAAGCAAAGAGGTAGGACGAAGGGGTCCTAATAAATAGAGCTCTTCACAATGCTACCACACACAATCTTGTTTGCTTGGGTTTCCAACCAATGGCATCCATTGATGTAGCCTATCCTATATCGCCATTGTCAATAGTATCAACTCCTTCAATTCAAAAGGAAATTGACAAAGCGGTCAAATTCATTGGGCACATTTTGTATATTCAACAAGTGCAAATCATCTTGCAGAAGGCTAATGTAAAATATAATTATCGCTATGATCAAAATTGAGCATCACACACATTTCGGGGTAGTCATTGAGTACAGTCACATATTCAAAAGGAAATACTTACGTGACCTTACCGCAAGCTCTATTGACTTTGATATGGCCCCTACATAATTACAAAAGGTTGGTGATAACACATTTAAATTCAATTGATTATCTTAGCCAGGTCTTCATCTAGTCTTCTATGCTGAACTCTTGCGACATTACTTTCCATCAGTGCTTGAAACGTTTGGGATGTCACCAAAATCTAGGGGATGCATTCCAACATAACACTTGTTCTAGCATGGTATCTTATTGCGTGTGTTTCTCCCACATTTAGGATAACACATCTCGTAACACATCTAAATCCATTTGAGTGTGTCTTAAGGGGAATGATGCAATTGAGTTGTTTTTTGCTAATGTTTGGGTAAACTTTGGGTTGCCTAATTCCATCATTTCGGATAGGAATTTAGGGTTCTTGGTCAAGTTTTGGGCTCCGGTGTGGGAGAAGATGAATTCAAGTTTGAGGGGATCAAATCTGTTTCATCCATAAATAGAGGGTCAAACCGAAGTGGTCAACATGAAATTGGTGCTGCTCTTGAAGGGGTACAATAGGAAACATCTTAAGGCTCGGGGTGAAAATTTGGCATATATTCAACATTCTTACAATAGGGCATTTCATTACTCTACTAATAGATCTCCATTTGAAACGTGTTTTTGTTACTTACCTCCTAATCCTTTTGATGTAGTGATGGGACAGCCACAAAGGAAGCAAGAAAGAGTGGATTTAGAAATCTGCAAAGCTGAAATCTTCATTGAGAAGACAAGGCATGCACACCTCCAATTGCACAAGGTTGAAGGCTCAAGCTAAGTACAAAACAAGGCATGATCAACATAGTGTTGAGCATGTTAGTGTATTTAATTACTCATACACTATTGTATCGTTTTAAGATGCACTTGTAATATTCATTGTAATATTATTCATAGATAATTACTAATTGGTGCATAATTATCCATAAACTATTATTAGATAAGAGTATCAATCAAGTTATTGACTTGATTGACTTACACTATTAATAGTAAAGTTTTATTTATAAAAGACTTGTTTTACAAGTTAACTACTCTCCAAATCCTATCCGTAGCCTCTTTCTTATTTATATAAGAGCATAAAGAGCTAGTGGTTGAGGTATTCATTGTGAAAGAGAGTTATTGTTATACTGACAATTTAGGTCAGAGCCTTTTAATCTAAAAAGGTAGTCATGCTACCTGTGGTAAATTTGTGTATTGTTTTTATTTAAAGTTTTCATTGATTTATATTATTGCATATATTGTGGGTGTATGTCTTAGGGTAGCTAAACACGATTCTGGGCCCTATCCAGAAAATTTAATAAAGCACAAGTTTCAAGTGGGGTACGAGATATATTTATTCTTGAGCAAATAAAGATTCCAAGGTAAATAAAATAAGCTAAAACCACTAAGGTATGGTCCATTTGAGATTTTTGATCAAATGGAGAAAATGCATTCAGATTAGACCCGCCTCCATATATCAAGTGATACTCAATTGGGAATGCTGAACACTTATGTTTCTTTGAGCCTTCATTGCTAATGATGAATAAAATCTTTTGTTTCCTTTTCTTGAAGACCTTGCTCCTAATGCTCAAGAAGAGTTGGACAAGGATCTTGTTTTGCATAAGGTGAGAACATGAAAGAGTTGGGAGCAGGAAAATTGGCAAGCAGGTATGAAAGGACAATCACTAATTAAAGCCAAGTGGTATTCAAAAGAGAAAGTGGGGGAATTGATTCCTTGTCTCGTGAGTCTCAAGTGTTTGGGGACCAAAGGCTCATAATTGGGGAGGTATGATCTAAATTGGATCATGAAAGTTAGTAAATTCAGCTTAAGCCCAATTATTTAGTCAAATTGACTAAGTAACTTGAAGACACTCTTTGTATCATTTACAAGACAATTTAGTAGAGAACATAGTTTCCAAAAGATAGGAACAGGACACATGAAAATTAGTTCAGGGGTGATCAAGACACTTGGGGGTCAAAGGCCGCTGTGGAAAGAACACTTGGCGAGTCTGGCTGTAGTCAAATTTGTAAGACATGTTTGACTGGTTACGAAATTGGCTTGCACAAAATAGGACGATGTGACAATTTCCGGTGTGATAAGGAGTTGGAAGCATTTGGAATTTTGTGTTTTTGATGGCTTATGTCATTTGGAATTTTTGTTTGTTTGATATGCTGAATTTTTGTACAACACCCCTTGTGGGTCTTGTAATTTTTCTTGGTTGAGTATTTTGGGAGTTGTAGCATGTAATTGCAATGTAGGGGAGTGTGTTGGAGCAAGCTGCAGAGCATAGCAATCTATAATAACATTGCTTATATGTCGTTTGTTGTTCATGGAGGCTTTGAGAAGAAAAATTAGCTTTGTATAGTTGCAAGAGATGGTGGAAAGAGAAGGCAAAGTCTTACTCTTTTGGAGTTTTTACCATATTGGGTTTCTCCACATTGGGTTTCTCTCGGGTAATCCCTTCTGTTATGAACATTGTTTTCTTGTGTGCTTTCAGTTATTTTCTTGATTCTTTCCATTCATGCAACTATATATGATTAATTGCAGCACTTACTCAATTCGTTTCTAAGCACAATTCACTATATTCTTAAGCAAATACTAAGGGACACCAAATCAAATAGGTAGTTTTCTCATAAGATAAGATTTGTGTTGGTGAATTGGTAACAAATTATCTATGCTAATTATGGATTATGAAGTATATAATGTGGGGGATTAGAGACCTACTAGTGAGAAAGCAAGTGATCTTGCAAGAATATTGAAAATTGGGAGACCATTAAGAATTAGGAGATCGTGATTCCAAAAAATGAAGAAAATGCTTCCCAACATTGCAATTGGATTCTTTCCATTTGTTGAGGTCCTCTACAACCTAATGTCTTTGATCTGGATCCTAAGAGGTCTGGGGGACAACACTCTAAAAGATATTTTAGATGGGTTGTGTGTGTATGTGAAAGGAGTATTGCACGAGATGGAGACTAGAGAAAGTAGTAGAACGGGAATAGAAAACTATATTAATTTGTCTGTTTTGTACATGGTATACTCTTGAGAAAAATGAATAGCTATCTACCTTTTACTGTCTCTCTGCTGTCTAACGCTACATATGTGTATACATAGATTACAATGCCCCAAAGGCTAAGGAGTTGTTATGGAAGTTGAGCCATTTGGGCTTCCATGTGTGACTCTTCATATTTCAATAGTTACGTGTGATTGACACATACATGGTATGCTGAAAGATGTTGTGGCAGAATGCCATGTGGCTGATGTGCAATGTGGAGGTTTTGCGTAGAGGTTGAGTTGCGTATTATGTCTGATAGTGTTACGCCATTGGCTAATGTTGAGCAGAGGTTATGCGGGTGTAGTGTTGTGTATGCTGCATAGAGTGCGTTGCTAAGCAAAACACGGTATGCTGAAAGATGTTGTGGCAGAATGCCATGTGGCTGATGTGCAATGTGGAGGTTTTGCATAGAGGTTGAGTTGCATATTATGTCTGATAGTGTTGCGCCATTGGCTAATGTTGTACAGAGGTTATGCGGGTGTAGTGTTGTGTACATTGCATAGAGTGTGCTGCTGAGCAAAACACGGAGTTATGCCGAATGGCATTGGGATTGATGATCATGTGTAGTGCATGATGTAGTCCTTGGCGCTGTGCGATATGGTTCTTGGTGTTACTCGAAGTGCGAGGGTTGTGTGACATGCCCCTGAGTGCTTTATGGGAGGCGCATGATGCAAGGGGATGCACAAAGTTGGGCAAGTAACCAAGACACTCAAGGTAAGAGCATGGAATGCCGCATATGCGTGTAGATCAATTGCCCTTTCTTGAGAAGCAATTGTCTTGATTGCGTTAGGTCTAGGAAGCAAGTGCGGCATCTTGGCTTCCAATTGATACTTGCTGTGCTATTTGCCTTTGGGATTATTTTGTCCGACAGTGACAACTTTGTCTATTGGCTTAGACTAGTCGCAAGTGTACATGGTTTCCACAATCAAATTTGTTTCTATTGGTTGAAGTTGTGTTGTGGTAGGCGGTGAATGTTATGCAGTCTTCTCAGGAGTTCTTGCGGCGTGATTTGAGCATGGAATCGCTTCAGTAATCTAGTCTCTTACTACCGACTAATATGGTGATACTTTGAGAATAGGTTGTGTTCATAACATGGTGGCTATGCATATATGCATGACCAAGGATTATATCACAAGCATCAATTGGCGCTACATCATAAAGTAGCTTCTCTCTGGAAGGATGGATAGCATATGAGAGTAGCATTACTAAGTGATATGTATATTTTAGGTGTTGCAATAACTAATCCATCCCAAACTGTAAGGATGTGGATGAGGCATGGTTGGAAGCTTTAGTTGCTTGACGGTTGCTTCAGAGATGAGATTCTTCATGCTATCGCCATCAATCAAAAAATCTTGTGGCTGCCGTTGCACCCACATCCGCTAATGTTATAGTTGTTTTGTTTCAGTGTTTGGCATTGCAGGTGTGGTTGTTGAAATGAGGCATGAAGCTTCTGGGTCTATGTTCTCTATTCCAGATATGATTGAAATTTTGGACCCTTTGCTTTTGTGCACACAAGCAAGTTTTTTTGCGCATGGCACTCTACGTTGGAGTGGCTGTTTGTTTTGTGTTTGTCGCACCATTTACCCATCTTAGATGGTTTGAACTTGTTTGAATGTGTCTTCTTTGGCGCAAAAGTTGGTTCTTGCTTGCTGTTCAACTCTGATTCTTCCTCAATGATTGTTATGAAGCGATAAGCTTCACCGAGTGTCTTGGCCTTGGCCAACTTTAGTTTGGACTGATTGAATGGTCATAGGCCATAGTGGTACTTGAAGACTCTATTATGCTGCTCTGACTTGACGGAGTCAGTTTTGCATACAAGTCGTTGAATGTATCGGTGTAGGCTTGGATTGAGTGGTTTTGTCCTTGCTGCAGTTGTTGTCACTGAATGTAGCGGTTGTCATAGACATCTTCAAGGTAGTATTCATCCTTGAAGGCTTCTAGGGATTTTTCCTAGGTTGGCTCATACTTAATGTGTGTTTACCAACACTTCTTGATGGGTGAAGGAACTTTTAGAAGTGAAATCTTGATCTTCTCTTTGTTAGAAAAGTCATTTATAGAAAAATATGACTAACTGATCTAATTAGCTATCTATTGCATCTGCATTTATTTTTTCCTCAAGCACAGGTACGTCTAGTTTTACTTGAAACCTAGGGGGCTAGACCACTAGAAGCTTTTCTGTGATGTGTGAGCCGATGGAACCACCTGTTCGAGGACTTGAACGAGTTGGTTGAACAAAAATATCTTTTTGTTCTTGAAGAGCCCCTGCAATCTCATTAGTGATCCCCACGTGGACATCATCTTTTGTTGTGTTATCTCTTGCCATCTGAACATTATTTTAATTGACACAACAGGTAGTTTGAGGGATCTTGTGGTTTGACACTGAGCTTTAGATATAGTTCGATGGGACATGCAAGATGAATGGCTCTGATACTTATGATCTGTATCCCATGAAGTCTGGGGGACAACATTCTATTTAACCTCAATCGAATGGTTCAACAACCCTGCCAATACAAGTATGGTAATGGTCAGGCATGTTGATAAACTCAATTGAGAGGTGGTATTTGTGTTGAGAAGGATATTTTGGGCACAAATTATCTTGACATGATCAAATCTATACATGTGATCCTGCTGTCATCTATGTACCATTCAGAAGTATCGTTTGCGCAGCCTCCAATTTTTAAGTACAACATAAAAATATGAATATCCTTCGCCAATTTCGCAGGAGGATTCTACTTTGTAGATCCTGCTGTCCCAGTCTCCAGATATATGCATACCATTTATTGAGGTCTTTGTCAAATGGTATCCTCTTTAAGTGTAGTATAGAATCACTTCCCTTACTAGAAGCTTGTTTGCTATTGCTTTGAAATCATTGCCATTGTGTAATTTGTAGAAAACTCTGCAAACTGGGAATTCTGCCCCTTTTCAAGTAAGAAGGGATTTCCCCCTTTTCAAGTAAGAAGGGATATTCTCCTTTTTAAGTAAGTAGAGGATTTTCTTTTTGCTACATTGTGGGGAGAAGTGGAATCCTTATCCTGTGTCCTTTTACATAAGTAGGATAAATTATCTCCGTTTAACCCTTTGCATTTCTGCTTGAAGAACTGTAATCTTTTTCTTCGGATTTTTTCCTTTTAATTTAACAGTGAACTTTTGGAAATGATGCTGTCACTATTTAAGTTTCTTGAGCTACCATTCTTCTTAGCACCTGATGAGTGATCCTTAATCTAGTTGGTCTATTTTTTCTTACCCTTGCTCCTCTTATGTATCACACGGCTTTCTATAAAGCTTAACTTGCCTGCAGGAATGCCTAAGGAGGGATTTAAATGGTGGGATGAAAGAAGTTTATTATTTTGCTGTAGAAGGATTAGCCAGTTGCTGCCTTTATCTTAAATAAGTAAATTATAACTTAGAGGAGCCAAGCCTGTTAATTGGAAGGGAAGAAAGGAAAAAATAGATTAGTGTGTCCACAAATAATCAGAGGAGGTCAATGGGACTCAAAAATACAATAAGTTACAATTGAAATGGCAAGCGGGTGTGATGCATGAACACCAAGAGCTGAAAAAGTAACTAACACAAATAATGGAAAAGCATAACTGAGGGGGTGAAACATTAACGGGAAACCCTAGACAAGTCAGGAAGGAAGAAATAAATATAATGCATTAAGTAATGCTGATAATTAGAAGGGAAGGAACGAAAAAAGATATTAGATTAATATCCTTGAATAACCGAAGTAGGTCAATGGAACTCAAAATTACAAGTTACAATAGTAAATAGGCGTGTCAAATGGACCCCAAGAGCTGGAGAAGTTACTGATTGGAAAAGCACATCAAGAAGGTGAACTTGAAAGGGTAAATCCTAGAAAAGTCAGAAAACTTGAATACAAGTCAAAGCATTGTAACTCCTTCAATTAAGGATCTTGTGCATTTGCGATGAAAATTACTGGGTTCTCCAAATTATTTGTACATCCTTCGGTGCAGTGCAGCCTGTATTAAAAACAATAGTTATATTTTAAATAACAAATCATGCAAGCAGGATGGATCTGTAGTAAAAACAATAGGTTTATCTTAAATAACAAATCATGCAAGCAGCGTGGAATATTTGCAAATACATCCCTTAATGGGACCTTGAACATTGGCTACCGTAGTTGTGCATCATGCAAGTTACAAGGTTCACAAAGTTTCAAAATAGTGTGCGACACCCCTCCACTGGCCACAGCATTGACCATCCCATACAGGTGGGAAACTTTTGCCAGAAATTTTTATATATGGAAACATCAGCCAATAATAGAGTAGAGAGAATTGTGGGCGTAGTTTGATGAGAGAGAAATAGTGTTAGGGAAATTCTGAAGTCCCAAGGCAGGCCCTGGTAGTTAGATTCACTTCCCAGGATTTAAGTCTGATTGTAGGGGGCTGGGGGTTTGTATATAGGGATTTATGTGTGGGAGCTTTTTAACTCTTTGAGTTGGGCAACTCTTTCCTTCCGTGGGAATGGCCATTACTCATCAATAGGGAGTCAGGCTGCGAAGAACTACGTTCAATGCATTTGAATAAGGATATCCTAGCTCAAAAAGTATCCCTGGGACAGGGAGTGTGACGAGAGAAGTTAAGTAACACTGATAATCAGAGAAATTATTGTGAACCTTTCAATTAAGGTTCTTATACATTCACAATACAGATTAACAGGCCATCCAAATTATATGGAGATCCTGTAGGGCAATGCAATCTGCAGTAAACACAATACTATCTTTCCTAAAGCATATGCTAGTCTTTCTTATAGTTTTTAATTCTATTACTGACCTTTAGCTTATGCATATGTTGAATAGCACAACTCAATAGTTTTTTTTAATGCTTAGAGACCACAGTCTCTTTGTTAGTTTTTTAAATGCTCAGAGACTACATTGGGTTTCTAGAATGAATATCCTTGCAATAGCTTCAAAAGTAAGGTTTTTGCCATTGCCCGTGATAATTCTCTTACAGTTGCATGCATTTATATTCTTCTAGCTAAACGGTATTCTGATTTTATTTTCAGGCATTCTCTTTGCTACTTGCTATGATGCTTCGAGCTATGGTGTCAACAAGGCAAACTGATTATGACAGTGACGAGGATTACTTAGTACAAAGAAACAGCAATCGCCAACCTTTATTGAAGAATCAAGCATCCCAGACTCCATCTATCTCTGCTACAGGCGAGACCAGATCTAATCGTGTAGATGCTTGGAGCAAACGTATGCGGGAAAAGGTAATTCTGTCTTGATGTTGGTCCAAAAATTCTTTATCAATGGGTGAGACGAAATTCTAATCCCCCACATTGCTTTTGCAGTATGGATTGAATACTAGCGACTTCACTTATGATTCAAGTGACCCAAAAGTTTCAACTTCAAACACAGCATCTGACGACGATACTCAAAGACGATGCACAATTATGTAGTCATAGGTAGTTATGGTCCTAGGTCTTCTTTTGTATGACCTTAGACCCAGCTATGAACAGTAGAGGATAATTTTTGTGAACAAAGTTTTCTCATTCATGCAGAATTTCCTAATTTCTTCTCTTTGAATGCATTTCAGTGTAAGGTTAAGCAGCTACCTTACAATAACCAACCATTTGTACATGCAGCTAGCCATGAAAGTTGATGTAACATAATTACTTAAGGAGTGTGTTGTTTAGGGGGGTGTCTCTTCCATTTGCTTTCTGCATTAGTCTCATCACTGTATTTTTTGTTCATGGGGGTGGAGTATTTTTCCATTTTTGTTCCTAAAAGTCTCACCACTCGTCTTTTTCTAGAATATGAATTGATTTTCTTGGTTATTAGCTCTTCAGAGTCTATGGCAATGTTTCTGTTATCAGATTTTAATTATTGTCTTAAATTTTGATTGTATCCAATTTCAATGAATACTGGCACGTTTTTATGTTTAAATGAGTATGTTTGCAAAATTTGTCTCATTATTTTGCCAGATTATCTTACACTCTCTAATTTGTAAAAGCATGGAAGAAAGCAACAAAAAATAAAATATTAGTTTTCTATTGTCTAAGGCGATTTTTTTTTTTCCCTCATAAATCTGTCATTAGATTATAGTAAAATAAAATTTGAATTTCCTAATTAAAAAACTGTTAACGAGGCTACATGCTGGACTCCTGCGAACCTGCTCGACTCTTGCACCATCATTTGTAATGAGCAACCAAGACAGACAGACAGCGATGGCTAAGATTGAAATGTGTGTCAGTGCATCCTCCTGCGAACATGTCGAAAGTTATGGTACTTATAAGATTATGTGAATGCATATAATTCTTTATAATCGGCTCTCAACAAGAGGCTTAATGCCAGTGAGGATATTCTGTCCGTAATAAACATACTTTCTATGAGATAGATTGTCATAATGGGCAGTTGTAAATCAACCGGATACCATTGGATATTATCTAGAATGTACTGGGTGCCCATCCAACGATGGGCAGTGGCACCACTGGCCCCTGGGGTGCTTTTCTCTGTTTGGGAGTCGCAGCATTCACTTACATGTGTCAATCTCTGTTAATGTTAATTGTTTTTCAATTTAATTGTATACCTATTAAATGCTCTGTTTAAATTTTTGATTGGGAAGCATATAATTTTTCTCAGACCTTTCACAATGACATCTTGTTTCCAAACATCCAAACATAAACGAAGTCAGTACCGTTGCTGAATAAAACATCTCGGAAGAAAATATTATTCATGTAAATTATTGAATGCAAGTGAAATTCAAATGTTTGCAATAGAGCGGATTATGTGCAGATATAGGGTCAAATTAGATGACAGTAATTTGAATGTCACTTGTAGCCAAACTGCCTGTAAGTAATTATAGGGTGAAAATTCATATCAAGTGTTAGATGTCTTGAGGCACACAATTGAAGCCAGATGGTGATTGCACGAAATGGGTCATTGCGGATAGGCTGCTCGTGTAGATACGTTGTTGAAAATTAGTTGACTTCTCACAGGTCATTTGTTATAGGGCATTCAGTTGACAGGAGGCTGTGCAAAAGTCGGGGGTGGGGGCCGGCATATAGGAAGGGTGTTGAGATAATTAGTGAGGCCATGATTACTAAGCTATTTCAGACTCTTCACAAAAAATCAGATCGTCATAAACCAAGTACTTTGAGTGTTAAACTTGACACAAATTGTTTAATATCAGAGAGGAAGCGGTCATCTACCATGGGATGTAGTGTAAACTGAGAAACAATTAAGGGGAAAAAAAACAACTGCAATGAAGCATGCTGGAAGACCATGAAAAAGAGTGGAACTGCAAAGATAAAATTACTGGCGGAAACAGTAATTACCTATGTTAGATATCATCTCAATAAATATTGAATGAAGTAAAGATGGAAACAACTAATGTTCACAAGGCAACTAGGTGGATGGGATGCATTATTTTTAGGATGCGAATAAAGAAGAGAGAGAGATGAAAGGGAAATAAAGTGTAATGGGAAATCAGGGATGATAGGGAAGTTCTCATGAGGGGAGTTTTGCTACATGTCCAATTTTTTTTGGAAAATGACATTAGAAAATGTTTCGAGGCAACGCAGATATAGAAAGAGATCTAAGACATATATATGGTAAAATCAGAAATGATAGGGAAGTTCTCATGATGGTAAACGAAGTTTTTGATTCCAATTAGCATCTACAAACGAAGTTTTTGATTCCAGTTAGCATCTATTATAACCTACATTCATCTTGGTAAACCCTGACTGGAGTGAGAGAGACCCCTTGGGGTGCAAGTTATTAACTGTTGACTTCTAATTGGGAAGCACTCAACCGATGCCAATTGTACTAGCAGCTGTCCCTGAAATCCAAGATATTTGGGTAGATTACAACAAAATATGATAGTGAATGACTTGATACATAAAATAAATTTGCAAGGAATTGCATGAGGATTTGAGAGCTTGATAATTTAAAAGGTCTTCATGTTTTTTTGGGGAAATATGGTAGTTCCATTAGAAAAACAATTTTGTAGTTGCCCAATTTCATATAGATTGGCTTCTTTGGAAATAGAGCAATTTTAGAGGAGCAAATGTTATTTGACATACGATTTGTTTTTAGAAGGCACTCAGTACTTCTTTGCAAGGCAATTAAAAATGTATTTTTCCATTTTTTGTAGGATGATCAATTTTAGGAAGATATTTCACACACCAAACCTTGTGTAAGTTTAGTGGTATAAATGTGTAGATAAGGTTTCTTTTACCAGGTATTTCCTAGGTGTGAAAACATTAATTTAAATTTGAGCTAAAAATGGGCAGGAAAGGTTTTCTAATTTAAGTTTTAAAGTTTGGAACATAGTGTTTTCAAACAAGGTCTGTTCTATTATAAAGGATCTAGCACATGTTTAGGAAATAGAGTCTTTCCCTTAATCCAGGAACAAAAAATATGGGTTGCTTTGTGTGGATATAGATGTATGGCCTATTGCTAGAGTTTTGGCACATGATCATTTGCAAGGTGCGACAAACTTAATAGAGGATGTTATGTCTATCTCAAAAAACACAGAGAACAAGGTATATACCTATTTTACCAATAGATGTTAGGATGGATTTGACGACTTGATTAAAGCTAGAAATTGAAAATATGTATAAATTTTATCTTTGGAATTTCAGCAAAAGGATTATATACAAGGGGTGGTGAACTTTATAGGGTACTTGTTTGGGAAATGAAAAAATCAAGGAATATACAACCTTTGCCAAAATGTGTCAAGGATGGAATTGAGCCAATAGTTGGAGAATATTAGTTTTCAGCAACACTTGGGAGCAATCATTTGACTATGATCATATACGATTTTAATGTTGTTTGTCATTGGTATGGACATTTTCCCCCCATAAATTGCCCATTCAAGGTGAGTACTCCTAGCACACAATTGTTTTAAAAAATGCTTTTAAACGCACTCAACAACCACTAGTTGCATCACCCACCTTTAAAGTCAGTGTTGGGTATGGAGTGACGAGATCCATTAGGGGCGCATCAAACTGACATGTAAAAATTCATTTTATTAAATAACTTTGCAAAATGAAATTGACATCTTTGAAGTGAAGCATTGGTGCATTGTTCCAACCTCTCATGCAACACAATGTACTAGGGGATATCCATTTACTTTATTGTTTTATGTATATATATTTATCAATTTGTTATAAAAACTAAGCAAATTGAAATATGTGTTGTATTTGTTAGTGCTATGAACCTTGAAGGTCAAGTGCTCGACCCTCCACAACAAGCATATGGTGAGGAAAGTCCACTACAACCTCTCACATTTTTTAAAGTTTTTTAGGGTTTGTGTCATAATGTGCCATTGCTTCGTTCATGTTGTTGGTGTTATGCAACGCACCAAATTCAAATGACCTTAAAATTAAACTTTGATAAGTTTTCTTAATAATGTCTTATGTGTGCTACATACATATCACTACATCGATTGTTAGAGTGGATGCAAATTCTTTTTATTATGCCTTTTGTACAATCCTTAATTAACAAATATATTGAGATGTTTCTCTGTTTGTAGGGTTTCACCTCACAATATATTAATCTTATTGGTTTTTATAAGAGTCTATGCCCACCCATTTTTCGTTTAGTTATAATTCTCTTCTTATTGAATATATTGTACAATACAAAAGTACTAAATTGCAAAACAAGATTCTTTACATAATTGTAATGCGTAATTGCTTATCTTGTAAAGCATGGTTTTATTTTGTAGTTCTCTTAAGACTTTTCCTTGTATGTTAGAATGAAGTCCACATGCTTGTTTTGGTCGCTGTGGCCTCTAAAAGATAAGTGATAGATAATTCTGAGTATCTGCCTACCATTGATCCCACTAATGTTCAATTGTAGGGTTAGTGGACCCTCCAAAGATTAAATAAGGGCTCACAATAAGAACCAACAGAGGTCTAACAACTAAGTGATGTTCCCCGTGTCATCGATGTGTATTTTCGGTGTTTATAATAAGGCGAAACCTTTAATAAGTGTTTGGTGGGACCAAGCAACGGAAAGGCTTTTAATAGAGGAGTACGTCATGATGTTCTTTGCGCCCTCTGATTAAAGTCCACCTTGCAAAATGAATGAAGATTGGATGTTTCGACACAAACAAGGTCCTAACATCTTGTAGATGTTCCCCTTACCGTCAGTCCAAACAAATAAACGATGCAAAAGGAATGAAGAGGATATATTCTGATATAATGACACAATTGGCCATTCAAAGCATAATTCTAAAAAAATCCCTTAATCTATTTTTGCAAATTTTGATAAATTTTCATTTTGCACTTTGGGGGCCCTTTGTTAAGACATTTGGACCCTAAAATTTGATTGGTGCCCTACATGGTTGATGAAGGAAGCCTTGTAGGACACCAAAACTAATTTGATTGATGAGCTTTCCAACGCATCTTACAATTTCAAATTCGGGTCAACAAACTAGGAGATATGACCCCAACACATGGCACTACTAAAATAATAATCTCATCAACTAAAATTCGGCTAATTTTCAATTTTTGCCTATTCATTTCCATTTCTAAGGTGGATACATGTCATCTCTATGGGGAGCGACCTTTTGTTTCCCATTCAAAACCCTTCATGTACTTGTTTTTAGTAACTTTTCTATTTTTGAATTGTATAGCCATAAAGTAGATTGTATGGAAAGAAGAAGTGAAGTTTAATACATCTCTCCAATAGAGATTGCCATTTTTGTATACACTCTTTGTAATAAAATATTGTTATTTTTGCAATTATAGTTCTGTTAAAATTGGTTCTATTGCCATAAAACATTAAACTCCATAATTAATGTGTTGTCCACCGAATTGCATATGTAAGTCATATCAATGGTATAGGAGTGGTTCGTTCCACTCTTGCATGTCCCATCACATAAGGTCAAAATACAAGAAGCATGATCTCTAGACTTGTGATCCTTTAGATTATCTTTCTTGTTGCTTCGAATAACCTCAGATAGTGCAGGAGGAAATGTAAGATCCTTTAAAAAATTTGCTTGATGAAGCCTTTGAGAGGTAGAGGAGGGACATGATGGAAAAATTCATTAATTTTATCTCGAGTCATCCTTGAGGTTGCACTCACACCAACATCAAGTAATCCCTTTAGAGGTTTGACCCCTTTTTAAGGTATAAGTAAATTTTGACTTTTATCATTTTGAAAGAAAATTTGATGTTGATGAACTAGATAAATGGCTCGACTAACTCAATTTGTTTTTATTTGTGAATATTTTCTCTAATAATGAAAAGATAACATTTACACTCTCGAAAGCTTCTTTATATGTCAAAAAATTGAGGGAATCATACTGTCTTCAAGATGAAGATGACAATGAGTTGTGTATGTAGGGTGAATACAACCATCAGTATAAATATGCTCTAATATAGGAAAAGAGAGAAGACCATACAAGATCCAACTTACATACAATTAGTCGCACCATAAAGTGGGGTGAAGGTTATAAACAAGAGTTGTATGTAAAAGAGGGATTAAGGATATAATTAGGAAGCCTACACAAAGAAATGATGAACAAAGACAACCTAGATCCAAGATGTAAAAGAGGTAAACTAAAGAGAAACAAATGCCATTAGGCAAAACCAAAAGGTATCTAATCTAAAGGTTGTAAGCAAGATGTATCTAACTAGGACATACTGGCATGCAAATATAACGTAGGCTAAGCTAAGCATGTAGAAGAAGGCAACAACATATTATTTTAATAAATGCATATAAATAAAATAAAATAAATAGTTTAAAGACATGGATGCTTACCTTGGCTGATTTTTTGGCACATCAATCTCCCTTTGGCTCAATTGAGTGTAGAGAATACTCCTCCCCCCTCTATATAAAATCTAATCTATACCGTGCCACCCCCTCTATCTCATAGTGAATCTAGACCGTGCCACAAAGAACTCTAGACTGTGCCCCCCCACAATATAGAGTTTTTTGGCACCCCCAAGCCCTATCTATTTATCTGGGCCCCCCAACCCAATAGATAGAGACCTTCTCTATTTAAACTAACTCAACTTTATAGGGTTGGGGGTGGCACAATATAGAGTTTTTTTGGCCCTCCCCCTCCCTATATATCTTATCTTGAGTGTAGCGAATAGACTCTTGAGCGTAGCGAATATAATATTGAGCGTAGTGAATAGACTCTTATCTATAGGGTAGCCTCCCCCCAAATATCTAGCCCATTAAATCTATATCCCCCTCCCCCCTCTATATAATCTAAACTCTATGGGATATGAGGGATTTAATATCTAAACTCAATGCCAATGCCAATGCCAATGAACCTCTATCTCTATCTCTAGACTGTGCCAATTAAACTCTAGATTGCCCTCACGTCGCTAGGCCAAGGCCCCCTCTCTATATATGGGGCCCTCACATCGACAATATAGAGTTTTTTTGGTTCAATCTATAGGGCCCTATTGATATGATATGATATGATATAAATGGCTCTGGGAGGCCGAGGGGTGAGCGGTAACATATAGAGATAGGGATAGGGGTAGATGGATGGATAAGATATATACATCGAGAGAGGGGAGAGGGGGGGGGACCTCCCTCCCTCTGTTTAGATAGGGATAGATAGAGTTCTATTTCTAGTTCTAGTTATTGTTCTAGTTCTAGTTCTAGTTTATATAGAGGGGGGAGGGCCAAAAGAACTAGACCCTATATCTAGAGAGGGGGGGCGGGAGGGCGGCCCAGCCCCACCCCATACCCATATCTATATAGAGGGGTTGAGGGGTGAGTCTATAGAGTTTAATTGGTGTAGCGTAGCATATAGCCATCCATCTGGGATCAATATCCTTATCCCTATAATTAGATGGGGATAGGGGCCAGATAGAATAGAGATATAGGCTGCCCATATCTATATATCAAGGCCCTATCTATCTGGTGAGGGCCCCCTAATAATTAATTAATATATGGGGCACTCACCCACCCCTATCTATATCTAGGGAGGGTGAGGGTCTCGTCCACCCCCATATATAGAAGGAGTAGCGAATCCACTATTCAATCCATCTGGAGGGTCCCTATCTCTATATGGGGAGTCGAGAGTCAGCTCCCTATATATGGTGATGGCCTCCACTATATAGCTAGGTCGAGGATCCCCCCCTCTCTATATAGATGGGGAGCCCCTCCCCCCAAGATAGGGTTGGCCCTCTAGAATAACTAACTCTAAACTTTAAACTAACTCAACTTTATATGGTTGGGGGTGGTACCCCCTATATATTATCTTATCTATCTGGGGAGTGAGCGAACCACTCGAACCCCTCTCTATATAGATGGGAAAGATAGGGAGCCTATATATCTATCCAATCCCCACCCACTTAAATTGCTATATATGGGAGATATAGATAGAGTAACCTTTATAGATAGTGCCATCTATATATAGGTTGGTTGGAACTGTCGAGCTCTCTATAGTCAGCACCCTATAGAAGATGGCGATGGGCCCCCTAACTATAGAGTTTTTTTGGCCTCCCCCCCTCTCTATATAGATTCTAGTTCCATAGAGATATATGGTGGCCCCCTCTCTATATAGATTAGGGTTAGATAGATATAGAGGGGCCCTCCCCCCTTTATATATATAACTATAACTATAACTATAACTATAACTATAACTATAACTATAACTATAACTATAACTATAACTATAACTATAACTATAACTATAACTATAACTATAACTATAACCCCCTTAGATCTAACCTCCTCCCCCTCTATGGCCCCATATCTTATCTCTTCACACCGCTGGCAAATTCGACCATTTCCCCAGCTTGAATCTCGTTCAATCCATAGACACATGCAATCCCATCTCCAACTGGGACCACTCGACTAATCTCATCAAACTTTAGGTCGGTGCTATAATCCTTTTCTCCGATGGAGTAGTGAGTTCCATGTTCTGTTCTAATAGAAGGCATAGGCATAGGGAAAAATCCACCTGGACACTAGGAAAATCTAACATGGTGAGCGCACATATCCATATATATATAGGGGGGATTGGCCTATCTATCTCCCCCTATCCTCCCATATCTATAATAAAATAACTCTCCACAAACAAAATAACTCTCTACTGCAAATAAAATAACACTAAAAGAAACTATATGTATATATAGCCAATGCCCCCTATATATCTAAACTCTTTTCCCTGTATAGAATAGATATACCCCCTATATATATAAACTCTATCTCTATACAGTGGGGGGCCCCCTATCTATATCTAGATTTGGGAGGGACTGACTATAGACTAGATAGAGCATGCTCCCCCTCCCCTCCCCTCCCCTCCCCTACCCTACCCTATATATACAATAGATATGGGTTCCCTTATCTAGTCCCTCTTTTCATGTTTTGGTACAGGTTTTTCTAGTACGAGTGGGTTTGATTCATACTATTTCGACCCAACTCGAGATGGTTTTTGGCCTACTTTTGGAGCTGTTCCCCTGCGCTGACCCTGACTGAAACCACCTGGGAAAAGGCACTTCTTTCCAAGTGACTCCATATTTTTATTGGGTATTTACACTCTTCTCATGCTCGGCTGACCAAGCGTTTGAAATGGGCAGCCACCTCCCAATCATGCAAAAAGCTCACTTCTTGGAAAGCCTTGTGAACCCTCGAGATCTCTGCCTAGCAGGTAGCATCTTGAAGACATGCCTCCTATTAGGCAAGGTCATGGACACACAAGAATGCCTCCCAAAGGGCATTCTCATTCACCTCGCCTTACCCTTGGAGGGTTCTATATTCTTGCTGGGTGATCACCCCTTCGACACAGGCCTGGAGTGCCTCCCACACGATGGGACTCAATTCACCCAAGGCCATCAGGGTGGCCCGATAGCATTCCCAAGTGAGGTTAAAGATTTCTGGGGATGGGGTGGAGGGCTCACCTAGAGGCCTTAGGCTTAAATCCAGCTCCAGCCTCCTTTGGGATAAATCCAGGGGGCACCATGCCCCGCATTTCCCAGTGCCACCACACCAGGCTTGAACCCATGGCCATCCATGGGCCCCCCTTTCATAAAAGAGACCATGGGGGAGGCCAGCTCTCCAGGAGAGGAAGGCAGAGAGGTTGAAGGTGAGGTGAGAGGGATATTAGGATAGAGATCCACCATCTATCTAGTATATATATATATATATATATATATATATATATATATATATATATATATATATATATATATATGTATGTATGTATGTATATAAAAGGGAAGGGAGGAAGTCCGAACAAGCCCCTCGAACCAAAGGGATGAGGTGTGTCAGGGCGCAATAACTCCAAAAGGAAAAAAAATGATTATAGAAAGGATCAGGAACACACAATCTATATGATATTGGATGTAAATGTAATATGAATAGGAAAAGAAATAATTACAATTACAATTCAAAGTGGAATTTCTTATTTGTTTGTTCCTAGTCGTCATGGGAGAGAGATTAATGAATAAATGGATTATTCCCTTCGCAATACTGATGTCCGCGGGCTAGAGCTCCCTATGCCCTGCCCTATTGAAAAAGTCTAGTGTCTAGTCCCTTCCCTATTGAAAGGTAGAGGTTGAAAGGGTCTATTCTCTTCCCCTCCCTTCCCTTCCCTATTGAAAAGTAGAGGAGAGGTCTATTCCCTATTGAAAAATGAAAGGTAGAGGGAGGCCCCCCTTAGATAGATCTAACCCCCTCCCCCTCCCCCTCTATATAGATATTGATATTGATATTCTATGGGATAGATAGGGCTTGGGGGGGGGGACCTCTCCTATATATAGGAAACTAACTCCCATATAGAGTTTAGTTTATATAGAGATAGAGGGGGGAGGGGGGAGGGATAAAGAAACTCACCATATATATAGAGAGCCCCCCACCTAGATAGATGTAACCCAGATAGATATATAAGGCTTGAGGCCCAAAGAAACTCCCCATATATATAAAGAGCCCCCCTAGATATATCTAACCCATATAGATATATAGGGCTTGAGGGCCAAACAAAATATATATTGGGGGGAGGGCATATAGAGTTTAGTTTAGATAGAGCCCCCCCGCCCCACTACCCACCAACCCCCCCCCCCCCCCCCCCCACTCAGGCCCTATCTATCTATTTGGGTTTCTTTGGCCCTATATAGATCTACCATATATAGATTAGATAGGCCCAGATAGATATATAGGGCTTGGGGTTGGGGGTGGCCCTCCCCCCTCTATAGGATATGGATATGGGCCCTATCTATATATATCTATATCTATATATAGATATATATGGGGGTGGGTGGGCGACGACCCCCTCTCTCTATATGGGGATTGAGGGAGAGGAATTCTATATGTAGGGGACCACCCGCCCGCCTACCCCCCTTTCTCTATATGGATAGAGATAGAGGGCCCATCTCCATCTAGATAAAAGGGGGAAGGGGGCTAAACTCAACTCTATATAGAGGGCCATCTCTCTATCCACTATAGAGGGTTGACCAATCTCTATAGATGGGGAACTCTATACACCCAACCCAACCCAACTGGATCTATCTTATCTTATCTTATGTATATATTGGGGTCGAGGAGGCCTTACCCTATAGATAGATATAGATAAGTGCCCACATATAGATGGGCAGAGGGAAAATAGATATAGATGGGCCTTCATTATGAGTAGATGGGCATTCATTATGGGCAGAGGGCAGAGAGAAGATAGATGGGGCCATGCCATCACTATAGAGGGTTGCCCCCCCTCTATCTATCTATCTATCTATCTATCTATCTAACTCTATACAACCAATATAGATTCTATATGGCTCCCATCTATCATCTATATATAAAGGGGAGGGGGTTGAGGGGGAAGGAGGTTATATAGAGTCGCCGCCATCACTCTATGGGGGGTGAGTGATAGATATAATATATGGGATATATATCCCTATCTAAATAGAGGGGGGTGTTTGCTCGCACAGATTAGATCTATCTAGATGGGGATGGGCAGTGGGTAGATAGATGGGCAGTGGACAGATGGATGGGCAGTGGGCCCTATATAGATATCTAGGATGGGCAAAGGGTAGAGAGAAGATAGATGGGGTTGCGCCCCCTATATAGATTAACTATATATAGTTGGGGTTGAGGGTCTGAAGGAATTCGACCACAAGGCAAGGGAGAACACTGATAGGTTGAGGGTGGCTAGGCTCTATTCTATAGACTCGACACTCCCCTGCCCTTACCATAGTGGAGAGGGGAGGGGGGGCGATCAAGTCCTCTCCCATTGGCCTATCTATATAGGGGTGGGGGAGTGCCTCCCTCCTAAGTCTAGACAGTCCCATCGACTGAGTGCTCTCCTCTCCCCATCAGTTTCTATGGGGTGAGCATAGCGAATACCCCTCCCCTCCTCTCTATATATAGAGTCTAGCCCATTCAATCCCATATATATATAGAGGCACTTCAATTTATATGGTTGGGGGTTGCCCCCCAAGCCTTATCTATCCCATATATATATATATATATATATATATATATATATATATATATATATATATATATATATATATAAGGGGTTAGATCTATCTAAGGGGGTCCTCCCCCCCGACATGGATGGGTAGTGGGCCCTATATAGATATCTAGGATGGGTAGAGGGTAGAAAGAAGATAGATGGGGTTGCCTCCCTATATAGATTAACTATATACAGTTGGGGTCGAGGGTCTAAAGGAATTCGACCACAAGGCAAGGGAGAACACCGATAGGTTGAGGGCAGCTAGGCTCTATTCTATAGACTCGACACTCCCCTGCCCTTACCCTAGTGGAGAGGGGGAGGGGGGGGCGGTCAAGTCCTCTCCCATTGGCATATCTATATAGGGGCGGGGGAGTGCTTCCCTCCTGAGTCTAGACAGTCCCATTGACTGAGTGCTCTCCTCTCCCCATTAGTTTCTATGGGGTGAGCGTAGCAAATACCCCTCCCCCCCTCTCTATATATAGAGTCTAGCCTATTCAATCCCATATATATATAGAGGCACTTCAATTTATATGGTTGGGGGTTGCCCCCCCAAGCCCTATCTATCCCATCTATATATATAGAGGGGGTTAGATCTATCTAAGTGGGTCCTCCTCCCCTCTCTATATTAGATTGATTGATTAACGATAGACAATTGCCCCCCTCCCCCCCCTCTATATATATTGATTAACTCTATCAGTTTAAATAGAGAGGCCCCCCCCTCCCCCCCTCTATATAGATTAATTAACTCTATTAGTTTAAATAGAGAACGCCCCCCCTCTATATATATTAGAGTCAGATAGAGTTAGAAGGGCCCATGCCCTATCTATCTGGGGCCTATCTATAGGGTGGCCCCCTCTCTATATATATGGAGTTTCTTTGGCCCTCTATATAAACTAAACTAAACTAACTCTAATCTATACTGTGCCCCCCACCCCATTAGATAATATCTAAACCCAACTCTCTCTCTCTCTCTCTCTATATATATATATATATATATAGACTTGGGGATTGGATCTACATATAGGGGTGCCTTGATGACTGCCCTTATTTTGCAAGGGCAATAATGACTCTACTCTATGGGCATTGGAAGTTAGGGGGCAGGCACCTGCCGATCGAGTTCTATATCTACATATATGCATGGATGCATCCGTCTACCATCTATTATATACGTGATACAACTAGAGACTCATGATATAACCAACCATCCTATTCATCTCGTGAAAACCCACCTTATACGACTGCAGAATGAGGTGAACAACCTCTTCGACTGCCACCCATCACCCAACTATGTCTAGGGGAGTGGAGAGATGGAATGCGAATGTGCAAGAGTGGTGTTTATTTTCTCTCATGCCTTTCCCTTATCTATATTTATCATCAGGCCTAGACATAGTTGGGGATGGGGAACTCAACCCCCCATCTATATAGATGGGGATAGGTTGAGGGACTCCCCTGCCCCTACCCTATATATATGGCTATCTGGACATAGGTTATTTATGCCGATGAAAGGAGATGAGGTCAAGTAGAGGGCATTGGCCCCTATCTCCCTATCTATATATATGGGGGGGGGGACAGTGGCTATGGCTATATTCCACACCCTCCCCCCCCACCCCATAGAGAAATGAGAGAGGGGGGGTTGGAGGGCTCCCATGGAACTCTCTAGTCTATAGTCTAGTTATGCTCCATTGGCCTATATATCTAGGGGCCCAGCTCCCAGCTCTATATAGTAATAATAGTATCTAGTACCTAGTCACCCCCTCTCTCACTATGTCTATGGGCCCATATCCCATCTATCTAGATAGAGGGGAGGGCACCCCATAGAATTCTAAGGGCTATATCTAGCCACCCCTAGATGGAGAGGAGATATAGGCTCCAACCCTCTATATAGATAGATGAGATAGATGGCCCCATCTATTTGATCTACCTATCTATCTCTTCCCTCTGCCCATACCATTTACCCATCTATCTGCCCCATCTATTCCATGCGGGTAGTCCCCTACGCCCTACTCTCTAAGGGAATCACTATATATACAGTTTTAGTAGGCCTCTCTCATTGCCCCCCTCTCTATATATAGAGTCTAGGATAGATATATAGGTTGGCCCCCTCTCTATATAATAGTGGGGAACATATAGAGAGATACTTTTGGCCTCCCCACCCTCTCTCTATATATCTAGTAGATATATATAGCCCCCCCCTCTCCCTCTCTATATAGATGGGATTGAGATTAGAGTTAGAGTTTATATAGAAGGCCAAAGAAACTCCCATATATATATATAGCCCCCTCTCTCTATATATATGTCTCTAGTTTAGTTTAGTTTAGAGGGCCAAAGAAAATCCATATATATAGAGAGACCCCCCCTTAGATAGATCTAACCCAAATAGATATATAGGGCTGGGGCACAAATATCTAGTAGATCTATATAGGGATTTGGAGGGCCCTCTATCTAAACTAAACTAAATAGTCTAGGGATAGGGATATATAGGGAGCTATATAAGTTATATATAGTAGGCTATTGAGGAGGCCCCCGGTCCTTCCGAGCATAACTATAGAGAGTCTTGTTGGCCCCCTACGTATAGAATTTCCTGGTTGGTCATTTTGGGTTAGTCGATTCCATGGTTGGTCAAATTGATAGGGAGAGCGCATCTATTTATATACATTACATCTATATGAAGAGGGACCTTCTCCCAATCAATAGGTCTCACACTCCCCTACCCTCGCTCCTATAAATATTATATTTGGGGAGGGTGTGGCCCCAACCCCACCACTATCTAGGGATATGTCGATTGCCATATCTATATATAGGGGAAATTAATTAGATAGGGGCTGATGGCCTATTCTATCTAACTGGAGGTGAGGGGGTTGATACTGCTATCATCTCAACTGAACATGCATGAATGTGCATGTATATATAGATAGGGAGCTAGAGTGCCTAGTCTAATAGTAGATCTGATCCTTTCTCTAGTCCATTTAAGGGCTAGTAGGAAGGATTCTAAATTGTAGGAATGATTCATATGCCTATGAAGGCTTATTACATTTATAATGAATGATAACGAGTTGGAAGGATTCCATTCCCCACCCATTGAGATCTATATATAAGGCTATCAACCACTTATATATCTATCTGGGAGATCCCTATTTCTATATATAGGGTGATCAGCTGAAGACTCCTCTCTCTATCTCTATATTATAGGGTTGGGTTGGGTTGGTATATAGAGAGGGAGAGGGAGAGGGAGAGGGAGAGGGAGAGGGAGAGGGAGAGGGAGAGGGGGGGGCCCTCCTATTCTATATGGGCTAGACTCTCTCTTGATTGGCCCTCAACCCTCTATCTAAATAATAGCCATATCTAGAATCTATCTATGGGGTGAGCATAGAGAATACCCCTCCCCCCTTTCTATATAGATTATAGCCCCTACCCTTTATATCTAAAATCTAAACTTTAAACTAACTCAATCCCCATCCCATCTATATAGAGAGGGGGAGAGGGGTTTCCAAATAAATGATAGACAGTTGGCCCCCCTCTCTATATATATGTCTCGAGTTTAGTTTATATAGAGAGGGGGAGGGGCCCCCTCTCTATATATATGTCTCGAGTTTAGTTTAGTTTAGTTCAGTTGAGTTGATTTTAGTTTAGTTTATATAGAGGGGGGAGGGGGGGGAGGGCCAAAAAAACCCTATCTTGAGGGTCCCTCTATATATAACTAAACTAACTCTAAACTCTAAACTCCCAATCCCCCATAGTGAATGGAAGATTCTATCTCTATCTCTATCTCGATCTCTATCTCTATCTCTATATCTATATCTATATCTATCTCTATACTGTGCCCCCCCATAGTATATGTTTTTTTGGCATGGTCTATATTTTCTTGGCACCCCATATATAAATTGAGATTTAATATCTCAACTCTAGACTGTGGGGCCCCCTATCTAGATATGGTGCACACAATCGATAACCAACTTTAGTTGATTGATAGGTGATCGTACAAAACCAACCTCTATTCCCAGTTATATAGATAGGGCAACCTCCATTTCTATCTTGTCTCCATCCTCCTCCACTTATAGAGTATAGTCAACTCCTCCCCCCTACATATAGATATGGCACCCCCCACCCCCCTATATATACATTCTAGATTATAGATGGAGTAGTGAATAATATATCTATCTAGCCCATATAGTTACCCAAGGGAGTTCCTCAGTCTAATGGAGTAGGCCAACATTGGTGTATGCCTATGTCACTCATCCATTTGTCTGAAAAGAGTAGGCCACTCACCCCTCTTGGTTAGATATATAGATAGGGCCACCGGGTAGGAGATATCGACATAGGTACGGGCTTCCTGATTGAGGCCCATCCCATATATAGAGAAGGGAGAGGGCCAAAAAACAACTTCCATCCGATCCCATCCCATATATATAGAGAGGGAGAGGAGAGAGGGGTGCTACCCCCAACTGTAGATAGTTAATCAATCAATCTAATATAGAGGGGGGGGAGGGCCAAAGAAACTCTATCTTGGGGGGGCAACCCCTATCTATATGGGAAGTTTCTATATAGAGATGGGAGTTAGTTTAAAGTTTAGAGTTAGTTATAGTTTGGTTTATATAGAGGGGAGGGCCCCAAGATAGGATAGGGTTTTTTTGGCCCTCCCCCCAAATATCTATTTCGTTTGCCTCCCCCCTCCCTATAGATCTTATCTTGAGCATATCCCCCCCTCTTTATATATGGTCTATCGAGACCCCAATATATATATCTCGTAGCAAATAATGGCTAGATTTATATATGTGTTGGGGCTATCTTCCTAATTCTATATCCATAGAGAGGGCCAATTAAACTCTGTACTATGGGGATTGGATCTATATCTATATATAGGTCCCCCTCTCCTTCAAGATATAGGTGAGAATGCCCCCTCTCCTTTTAAGCCTTGATCCTTCCCCCTCTCCTTTCTCTATATGGATCAATCTAGCCTCTATCTCTATCTGGGGGCCAATGCCAAAGCTAACTCTATCTCTATATATAGACTATGGTGATTGGATCTATATATATATATATCCCCCCCTTCATTCAAGCATCCCATATAGATATATAGGCCCATCTAGCCTCTATCTCTATTTGGGGGCCAATGCCAAAGCCAACTCTATCTCTATCTCTATCTATAGACTGTGGGGATTAGATCTATATCTATATATAGGGGGAGGGGCCCCCTCTCCTTAAAGATATGGCTCGGCCTTCTATTCTCCCATATAGATAGATAGGCCCATCTAGCCTCTATCTCTATCTGGGGACAGTCTATAGATAGAGTTTCATTGACACCCATTATATAAATTGAATATAGACTCACTCTATAATAGACTGTGGGGATTGGATCTATCTATTCTATAGGGCCTCCTATCCTTTCTATATATAGGTGAGCCCCATCTCCTTCAAGATATGGCTCGGGCCCTAAATCTCTCTTTCTTTGCCCTCCCTCTCCCTCTTTATATAGATGGGGAGGGGATGGGATGGGATGGGATGGTGAGGGGTTAACTCATAGACTAGACTCCCTTATATATATAACTGGTATGATAGGGGTTAGGCCAGGGGATCAGATCAATAGATAGGGCCTCATATATGTATCTCTCATCCCAGATAGATAGCGCTCTCTCTAGACTAGACTAGACAGATGGGGCCAGGGTGTGCTAGACTCCCTTATATATATATAGAACTGGGCATATAAACTATACTCTCCTATAGATAGAACTGGGCATATACAACTAGAATATACTCTATAGCCCCCCATCTCTCTATATAGATGGGATAGGGTGCACTCCTTAATCAAATGGGACCACACTATTTAGTCATTTTGTTCAGCCAGTTGGGAGACCTAGAGGGACTCCCACATCAGAGGCCTGAGGAAACCTCCGTCTATATAGAATATAAATAGAAGGGCCTAAATACACTCTATTGTTTGGCCACACTATCTATATATATATATATATATATATATATATATATATATGGGAGGCCCGCTCCCCCTATCTATTTTTTGTTATTTTGTTTGCCCAATCAAGAATATAAATATATCTATATAGAAGGGGGCACACTGGCCAATAGAGAGAGGGGTGGGGAATCTCTATTACTAGTCTCGACTGATGAACTAAAGATATATATATATATATATATATATATATATATATATATATATATATATATATATATATATATATATATATATATATATATATATATATATATATATATATGGGGCCCCATATATAGAGAGGGGGAGGGGGAGGCCACTGTATATAGTTAATCAATCTATATAGAGGGGGGGAGGGGGGGCAACTGTATATATATTTTTTGGCAACCCCAATTGTATATCATTTTTTTGTCAACCCCCAACCATATAAAGTTAAGTGTCTCTATATATAGATGGGAGTTAGTTTAAATAGAGAGGGGATAGACCCTATATATAAAGAGAGAGGGAGGGGTGAGCGTAGTAATATATTTATGCTTCCACTCTCTAGGGAAGGGGGTGGGTATACTATAGAGTGGAGATAGGCCCCGACGGCCCTAGATAGATATAGGTGACCCTATATAGATTTTAGATGTTATAAAGGTTAGCTTAATAGGTGATGGTATCCCAATCTCTATACAGATCCCCTTTGGTCGGGGCCTCTAGAGAGTAGAGGGGTGGGGGAGTGTCTCAAACATGAGATCAATGGTTGACAATCTATCTCACTGCCAGAGTGGGGGGGGTCGCCTATCTATCTATATGGCTATCTCACGATAGAGTCTATAATAGAGGCCATGCCCTAATGATCTATCTATATGGTGGTGTGGTTCATAGATTAGATAGTGAGTCATATTACTTATAGAATAGAATAAAATATAATGGTAGATAGTCTATCAAACTTCCTATTCTCTAAGCCCTATCTCTCACTCTCTGAATGCCCCTATCTATCTAACTATCAACTATCCCATATAGATAGATAGGCGACCCCCCCACTATATATCTAGCAACCTTGACTATTGATTGAGGAATATAGATCTTGATTATATATGTAACATGACTTGATGGACCCC